>WOXC01001645.1:0-394448 GCA_011680675.1 Gymnobelideus leadbeateri
TTGCTGATTGATTGGTGGCCTGGCAACCTGGCCTGATTGATTGATCCCAGATCTGGGTCCATAACCTCCATCAGCTGGTAGCTGGAAATCCCAGCTGGAATGGGGTACAGAGAACCCACCAATTCATTAATAAAGGTTGATTGAAACATGAAGGAGAGGGACCAGGAAGAGAATCCATTGTAAGGGGCAGATTCTGAAGATAGATTTGTCCCCTTTGGGGAAAGGAGGTTTTCTGTGGTCCAGGGGCTCTCTCTAGTGAGTGCTTCAGGCAGGCTCTGAGCACCCTCTGATTCCATTGGGGAAAGATCTCCTGTGTTGTGAAAACTCAAAGCAGCACAGAAATGGGAGTTTTCTTTGTTATTACCATTCCTTACCTCCAGAATCTCTTTCTTTTCTCCTGTTTCTGTCTCCTGTCTTTCTCTGTATGTCTCTTCATTTTTCTCTCTCAGTGTCTCTATCTCTGTCTCTCCACTTCCTCTCCTCTGCCTTCTCTCCCTGTACCCAACCATGTTCTTGATCCTTGGTCAATCCTTAAGATTTCTTTTTCTTTTTTGATTTTTGGAGGGGGAAGGGCAGGGCAATTGGTATTAAGTGACTTGCCCAAGGTCACATGGCTAGTAAGCATCAAGTGTCTGAGGTCAGATTTGAACTCAGATCCTCCTGACTTCAGGCCTGTGCTCTATTCACTGGACCTCCTAGCTACCTCTAATCCTCAAGATTTCAAGGACCTCCACAAAAAATGCTCTGGCCCAAGGTATACATGTGTGTATTTGTGAGGGAAGTGGAGCTAAGCCCTGAGGTATCTGTGTTTTTCCCTTGGTCAACTCTGACCCTGGGTGGAAAACCCCTCGATGCCCATCCCTACCCATAGAGCTGTCCTCTGCCCCTTTGTCCCTCTTCCCCATTTCCTGTGATCTGTGCTCTGATCTAGAATCTTGACACATGCAGGTGGCTGGGGAAAGGTGGAGGTGATATCTGTTTCATCAAAGAATATCTCTGTAAACACAGCCTGGCTGCCTGCTCCCAATGTTGTCAGGCCCCCGAGCCTGTCTCAGGTGTCGTGAGCCTGCAGGAAGCCAGGTGACAGGCTCTCCAGGCCCCACACCTGTTTGGTAGAGCGGCTGTGACTTAAAGGGATGGAAACCAGATGCTGGTTTCTGGGGAAAAGAAGAAGAGAGGCAATCATAAAATGAATTCCAGAATTTTAGATCTGAATAGAGCCTTAGAACATACAGTGTCAAGGCTGGAAGGGATCCTGGAGCAAAGAGGGAGGCACATAGAGACCGAAATTTCAACTTCAAGGGCATGGGGAATTGCCAGGAAGGGAAACGCCTGTTGCTAATACTGACTTGCACCTACTCTGCAAAACACAATCAATCAACATCATTAATTAAGCACCTACTATGTGCCGGGCACTGTACTGAGCACTGTCTCAGAGATTTGTCTGGAGTACTCAGGGTTAAATGACTTGCCAACGGCTACACGGTCAGTAAACATCAAAGGCTGATCTTGAACTCAGGTTTGTCCTGTTTTGAGGTCACTTCTCTAACCACTATACCTCTCCTAGAAGGTACTTTCGGATAATAGAATGTCAGTAAATAGAACCCAGCCTGTCAGAACTGAGGAAGAACTTAGAACACAAAATGGAATAGCTGGGGGGTGGGGCAGAGGGGAAGAGACCTTAGAATATAGAATAGCAGAGCTGGGTGGGATCTTGAAACATGGCGGTCAGAGCCAAGAAGAGCCTTAGAACCAGAGCTCTAACTAGTAGCTATTTAATCTGGGACAAACCCAGGGTTTTTGGGGGAAGGAGTGGAAAAGGGCAGGAAGCACATAGAACACTCCAATGTCAGACAGGGAGAGGCTCTCACCTCAGAGGAAGAGGTCCTGGGAAAAGGTCCCCCAAATAACAGAACCTAGGGACAGTTGCCCAGCTTGACAGCATGGCTAGCGGAAGACTGTCAGGTGAGGCTGGCCAAGGTGGTTGTATTGGTGCTTTAGGACAAAGAATCTTAAAGCTAGAGGAGTTTTAGAACCATAGACTCATCATATGGTCTAACCCTCTTATTTTACAGAGAAGGAAACTAAGGTCCAATGCCAAGGTGCCCAGAGGAGCCTTGACTAGCACCTGGGTTTCAATATGGCTCCCATGCCATGGGCCTTTTTCCAAGACTGGATCTCTAGGATTTCTTACCCTGTGTTATGGGACTTTATTCCATAGCCCTCCATCCTCTCTCCTTCCCTTGTTCTTGTACCAGCTACTACTTCATACCACTCAAGCTATTAAACCTTGCTAATTCTTTGGAGACCTCAGTCTGCCCCATTCTCAGCCCAATCCAGGCCCCATGGAGAGGGAGGAGGACATCCAGCAACCACTGTGTTACCCAGCTTTCCCAGTATGTTAGATCTGGAAGGAGTCTTATGGATCATCTATTCCAAACCCCTCACTTACAAATGGGGAAAATGAGGCACAAGAAGTGTTTCCACAAGCAAGAAGAATAAAAAATTGATCTGTGTGGGTAGGCAGGAAACAGCTGGTGCCAATGACCCAGACAAAGGCACCAGTCCCTCTCCCCATCTATGCCTGCCTCTAGCTAGCCTATACAAAGTGAACTAGGGCTAATGCTTCTGCACTGCCCCAATATAACTGTGGTGTGAGGAGAAACAGGAGCCGTGTGTGACCTTTGTGTGGCAGAGCCTTGCAGATCCAAGCCTCAGTGGCTTTCCCTGAATGCATGTGCTTGTTTCCCTGGGGGTGTGAGGATGTCCCTTAGAGGTCATGAAGCTCAACAGATACCAAAAAGCTGGGAAGTGACGTGGTTTTCACCAGCTCAGCGATCGCTGTGCCCTTGACAAATGTCTTTGGAGCACTTTCCACTCTTAGGTTACAGGTTGTACCAGGGGTCATGGGATCCTACCAGTCAGAGAGAGGTCACTGGACCCTGACATGGAATGACTCCTGGTCCAGTGCTTTCTTCACCATGTTAGGCTGCCTCAAGGCAATTTTTCTTCAGCAATCTACAGATTCTACTAAAACAAAACTAAAAGTGGGTGTGTGTTTTTAATCAATCCATTGTTGTTATTTTTTTCTTACTGGAGCCAAAAAAGCCCAGGTTAATGGAAGGCAAATAAATCCTCCCATGAATTTCAAATCCTTCCCGAAAGGGCTGGGACATTTGCAGTTCTACCATTGGGAAGATGCTGACTTTCCTTCCAGAGGAGGAGAAATTGAATAATTGATGTAATTTGAATAACACTAGGATTTGTAATGATATTGAAATGTAAAGATAAAAAGGGCCGTAATCAGGAGCTGATAGCAGGGGGAAAAAGTTGTTAATAGGCACTTTGGGGCCAAGCATGTTGGGGGTAAATGCACCATGGGAAGTATGTGCTGAAAATGCATTTAATGGGGTGGGGGGAGGGGGCTGGGAAAATGTGCACCCAACGAGAGAAGAAAACCATATTCATAAATAAGATGCAAAATTTTCTCCCGACTCAGCAGAGCTAACAGTTCGAGAGTGGATAATTATTTAAATGCCAAATCATTCTGTTCATTAGAATCCCAAATCGTATCTAAAGAAATTGATTGCTTTGCTTGGGGCTGGAGTGGGGGGAGGGAGCAAGCAGGCAGCTTGGGGATATCAGGGGGTCATGGGGGGCTCTAAAAGGCTGTGTTCTTCTTTGGAACGGTTGGCCTGGATACTTGGCATCCAAGATTGGGGGCTGGGGAAAGGGAGGGATAGGGCTGTTAAGACAGTCAAAGAGGGATGGTGGAAGCAGGAATCTGGGTTGTGGAAAATGCAGAAAAGATGGAGCCATCACCCTGAGCTGTGCTCTCCCTCTCCGGGTCCAGGGGAGGATATCCAGTGATGGGCCTCTCATTCATGCTATGTAAAGATCAGTTGAAGGAAATGGGCATTTTATCTTGGAGAAGAGAAGACTCAGGGGGGAACATAGCTGTCTTCAAGTATCTGAAAGGCTGTCATGTGGAAGAGTGATTGGCTTTGATCCACTTGGTCCCAGCGGTTAGAGCTAGGTGCTGTGAGTGGAAGCTCCAAAGAGGCCAGTACAGGCTTGATGTAAGAGGAGGCTTCTCAATAATTAGAGCTGTCCAAAAGTGAGATCAGCTGCTTCAAGGAGCGATGGTTTCCTCTTCACTTCGAGTCTTCAAGTGGAGGCTGGTTGATTGACTGTCAAAGATGTTTTGATGGGGATTTTAGGTCAGGTAGGTATTGGCCCTTGAGATTCCTCCCTACTCAGATTCTGCGATCCTGGGACTGAGATAACTTTAGAAGGTCATTCTCCCCTGCACACATACTCATCCAGGCATCAAATATAGACTGTCAGAGTTGAGAAGGACACACTTTCCAGAGGAAGGAACTGAGGCCCAAAGAGAAGAGATGTGAGTAAAGCCACACAGGAAATTAGTCACAGAACCAGCGCAAGCACCAAAGTTTCCTAACTCCAGCCAAGTGCTTGATTACACACAATGCCCCCATCTTCCATGGCCACTCCTGAGACTTTGATGTTGACATCTGGCCTTCACTCACCTGTCCTTTACCCTCTTTCAGTTCTCTGTGTAAGACTCCCCATTTCTAGAGCCTGGACTCTGTTTGGGGGCATCTTTTCTTATCTCTCATTGGTTGACCTTATCGGTTCTTATTGGGTTGTAAACTCCTTGAGGAGAGGGATGGATTTATGCCTTTTTTTGTTTTTGAATCCTCAGTGCTTAGCACAGTCTGGCACATAGTAGGCACTTAAAATATGTTTATTGATTTATTAGTTCCTTTATCGAGGATGTGCCATCGATTCTTAGATGTCCGTATTCACTCCTACTTTCTCTCCTAAGCTTAATCCTGCCTCAGCTACTTGAGAGTTTTGTGACCCTGAGCAAGTCACTTAACTTCTGTTGCCCCAGTTTACTCAACTATAAAATGGGGATAATAACAACACACTACCTCCCAGGATTGTGAGGTTCAAATGAGATAATATTTGTAAAATATTTAGCACAGTTCAGTCATTTTTCAGTCGTGTCTGACTCTTTGGATCCCCATTTGGGGTTTTCTTGGCAAAGATACTGGAGTGGCTTTCCATTTACTTCTCCAACTCATTTCTACAGATGAGGAAACTGAGTCAAACAGGGTTAAATGACTTGTCCAGGGTCACACAGCTAGCAAATGTCTGAGGTCAGATTTAGTAAGCACTTAATAAATGCTTATTTCCTTCCTTCCTTCTTTTTGCCCACCCCAAACACTCTTCTAAATCTCTTGGCTTCTTTTTGAGGATCCCTCCATTTTTCTAGGTTCATAATTTCAGAGTCACTCATAGTCATCCTTAACTTCTCCCAGCGTATTTCATCAGTTGCCAAGTACTGCCATTTCTACTTCTCTAAAATGGTTCATATCTGCCCCCTCCTCTCCACTCAAATAGTCACCACCCTAGTTCAATCCCTCATGCCTTCTGGCCTGGATTAATAACCTTATAATTGGTTTCCCTGTATACAGTCTCTTTTCCCTCCAATCCATCCTCCACCTCCATTCAGCTGTTGACATGATATTGCTCTAGCTTAGATCTGGCCATGTTACTTCCCCTGGTTCCCAATTGCCTCTAGGGTCAAATACAAGCCGCTATTTGGTGTGTAAAGTCCTTCAAAATCTGGCCCCAACCTGCCTTTCTAGTTTTATACTTTCTTCCTTTTTATTGACTCTATGGACCAGCCCTGCAGAACAAAATAATTCATCAGCCCACTTTCCTGCCTGAGTAAGTTGAATCTGTGGAACATAAAAGAATCTTTCTTTGCTGACTTAAAGTTATGGGATCTTAAGAGGAAAAAGGCAAAAGACAGCCATGTGGTGGAGATGAGGAGGGAGAGTGTTCCAGTCATGGGAACCAGCCAGAGAAAATGCCCACAGTGGAGAGATGGAGGGTCATGTTCCTGGGACTCTTAGGAGGCTGGTGTCACTGGATCAAGAGTACAGATTAAGGAGTAAGGTGTGAGAAGACCAGAAAGGTAGGAGGTGATGAGGCACTTTAAAAGCAAAACCAAGGATTTTGTATTTGATCCTGTAGGCCATAGGGAGCCACTGGAGTTTATAGAACTGGGGAGTGGTGTGACATTATGGGTTCTGAGTTTCAGGAAAATCACTTTAATGGCTGAATGGAGGGTGGACTGGAGTGGGGAGAGACCTGAGGCAGGCAGACCCACCAGTAGCTATTGCAATAGTCCAGGTGTGAGGTGATGAGGGCCTTCGTGAGGTAGTCTCCAAGGAGAGAAGGGGGTGTATTCTAGAGAGGTTGCACAGGTGAAATCTACATGAGATATGGCAGAGATGAAATTGATGAGAGATGCTGCAGAGATGAAATTGATGAGAGATGCTGCAGAGGCGAAATTGACAGTCCTTGGCACCATATTGGATCTGGGGGTTGAGAGAGAGTGAGGAGTCCAGGATGGCATTTAGGTTTTGAGCCTGGGTGCAGGAGAGAATCACGGTAATAATCAGTAATGTGGAAATTTGGCGGGGTAAAAAGGAGGGTTTAGGGGAAAAGAGAATGAGTTTTCTTTTGGATATGTTATGTGTAAGCTCCTCAAGGGGGAAAAGGGGTCTCATTTTTGTTCTCAGTGTCCAACACAATTCCTGGCACATAGAAGGTATTTAATAAATGATTATTGACTTGAATTGGGCTGGATTTTGTCTTCCTTGTATCACCTCACCATGTCAAATGCAGAGCAAAAGGGCAGGACACTAACATCAATCACTGTAATACACAGTATTGAGTGGTAAGTGTTTGGGTGAAGTGTAAACAGTGTTGACCCTTTGGTCTCAGGGGAAAAGTTGTTACCAGCCTCAGTGTATTGGAGGAGGTAGGGACAAGGTAAGGCATCCTGAAGGACAGGGCATTTAATATATGGGTAGGAATTCAGTAGTAAGGGGGAAGGAGAGAAAGATGGAGAGAGGGAGAGAGAAAGAGATGAAGAGAGAGAGAGAGAGAGAGTCGGGGAGGGGGGAAAGAGAAAGATATGGAAGGGATACAGAGAGAGGGAGAAAGAGATGGGGGCAGACAAAGAGAGAGGTTATTTCAAGCCTTATCTGAACAAAGGTTCTGAGGTTGGAAGGCTCTGGGAATATTCACAAGACATAGTAGGTCAATCTGTCTCAGTCTTCAGATTTTGCACCCTGAACACAAAATGGTGGACAAGAGTGACTAAAGGGAATCAAAGGGTGATATCCCTTTAAGAAATGCAAAGGGGGTGGCTAGGTGGCACCACCCCTGGAGTCAGGAGGGTCTGAGTTAAAATTCGACTGCAGACACTTAACACTTACTAGCAGTCAGTTTTACTGCTAAGCTTACTAGCAGACCCTGGGCAAGTCACTTAACTCCAATTGCTCTGCCTACCCCTCCAAAAAGCAAAAAAAAAAAATGCAAATTATTTTACATATATTATCAATCAACCAACAGGCATTTAGTAAGCCCCTTCCTTGTTGTTGTTCAGTCATTTCAGTCATTGCTGACTCTTCCTGGCCCCACTGGGTATTTTCTTGGCAAAGATACTGTAGTGGTTGACCATTCCCTTCTCAGGCTCATTTTACACATAAGGAAACTGAGGCAAAGAGAGTAATGTGACTTGCCCAAGGTCTGAAAGCTAGTGAGTGTCTGGGGTCAGATTTGAACTCAGGTTTTCATGACTCCAGACCCAGTGCTCTATCCATTATGCCAACTGGCTGTCCCTACTATGTGCCAAGAACTGTTCTAGTTTCTAGTGAGACCAAGACAAAGAATGAAACAGTCCCTGTCCTTAAGAACCTAGGGTTCTCTCATCTCAGTTAATGCTTATGGCAACTCAAAAAAGGAGATATTATAGGCATTATGACCCCATTTTGCAGTTGAGGAAACTGAGGCTGAAATGGGTGCCCAGGATCGTCCTGGGAGTTTCAGAGAGAGGACCAGAACCCAGGTCTTCCAAATCTATCTTTCAGCCTCTAACAACACACTTTCTCTTAGCAGCTCCTCTGCGCATGCCCAAGGGGCATGGGGGAGCTGTCGCTCTGCCAGGCCCATCCATCTCCCTTTCACCAAGAGGCTCTTGTCAGCCAGAGCTTGCTGGGGAGACCGGGGCCAATGGCTGCCAGTCAGGATGAATCAGGGGCCAGGGAAAACATCTCCAGTCGGAGGCAGCTCTGCCTCTGATAGCATTAAAGTAACTATTGACTGGAGTGGAAAGTGCCAGTCGGTAGCAATTTAATTAGAAGGAGCGATTCCCGGCTGGCTGACGATGTCAGAGCAGGTGAAGGATGGCTGGGCCCCAGCCCTGATGAGGGCGAAGGGGCTGCACTGTGAGCGCCTAGGTCTGACTTGGGAGTTGCAGGATTTAGAGATGGGGCTACCCTGAAGGCATCTGGACCAGGGGCCTTCAGCTGGCTCATAATGGAGGTCCCTGGGGGAGGATGGATTCTGCCTCAAGATGGTGTTTTTTACTGCATGAAACAAAATCATCAGACTGAAATATGGTTGTCAATATATATATTTAAAACCCAGCTTATGTACTCCAGGTTAAGAGCCTCTGTCCTAGTCAAAACAAAATTTTACCAAGGTGATAATTGAAGTGGAGAGAAATGGGACAATTTTCTCAAGGTCACATAGCAAGCAAATCTTTCTCTCCTTCCTTCCCTCCTTTATTCCTTTCTTTTTTCTTTCTTCCTCTTCTCTTTCCTTCCTCCCTCCCCTCCTTCTTCTCTCCCTTCTTAAATCTCTCTTCCTTCCTTCCTTTTTCTTTACTTCCTTCATCTCCTCTTTCCCTTCTTCCCTCTCTTCTCTCCTGCTTTTTCCCCTTCTTCTCTCCTTTCCTTCCCTTTCCCTTCTTTCTCTCTTCCTTCATCCCTCCTTCTCTTCTTTATTTTTTCCTTCCTTCCTTCCTTCCTTCCTTCCTTCCTTCCTTCCTTCCTTCCTTCCTCTCCTCTCCTCTCCTCTTTCCTTTCTCCATTCCTTCCTTTCCTTCTGTCACAGAATGTAGCCAAAAGATATCCATATCCAACTTCCCACAAAAAGGATGATCAGTCCACTCAGGGATCTTCAAATAATCCAAACAACTCTCCTTCCTTCTCTGCTAAGTCCTGCTTTCCTGCAGGACCATAGCACTGTCCTGTGACTATGTCTCAAACAAAGGGAAGGGAAATGCATTTGGGGCTGATATCCCCAACCTCTCACCCTGTGGTGAGCCCCACCCTCCCCCAGGAACTCACAGAGTTCTCCAGACTTATCAAAGTACAGCCCCAAAGGAGAACTTTGCACTCGGGTTGCTGGAAAGTCAACTCCCTTCCCCAGGGACTTGCAGGATCTGCCTAATATTTGGTTCCTCCACTTCTGACACCTCCTGTTTGGGCCTCTTCTCTCCAGAAGATTTGGCTCAGGGATTCTGGTTGGAGTATTGTCCCACTAGGCTGGGGGCTTCTTGAAGGCAAAGATCACGCCTTTGCCTTTATGCAGTGAATAGAGTAATATGCCTGGAGTCAGGAAGACCTGAGCTCAAATCTGACCTCAGATACTTACTAGCTGTGTGACCCTGACCAAGTCACTTCAGCCTGTTTGCCTCAGTTTCCTCATCTGTAAAATGAGCTGCAGAAGGAAATGGCAAACCACTCCAATACTCTTCCAAGAAAGCCCCAAATGGGGTCATGAAGAGTTGGACATAACTGAAATATGAGTGACAATATGTCACAGCGCCTTGTGCCTTATAAATGTTTGCTGACTGTTGGTTGACACTCCTCTCAAAGGCTCAGTTCAGTGAACAGAACCAATCCCGATCCTCTCTCCAGAAGGCTAGATCCAGGACAAAGCCTCTCCTACCCAGGAGGCAGGGGCTGGAAGTTTGTAAATGGAACTTCCGGGAATAAAGAGCCAAAGGTCCCCTCTGCCCTGGTTAGGCAATGGCTGGAGTGCTACCAGTCAATAAACGTTTATTAAACAGGGAAAGAACCAAGCATTTATTAAGCACCTACTATGTTCCAGGCATTGTGGTGAGTGTTTTCCATTACCTCTAAGTGCTTTTATATTATCTCATTGGACCCTCGAAGCAATCCTGAGGGGTAGGTGCTAATGATTAATATGTTATTGCTGAGGAAACAGAGGCAGACAGAGGTTAAGTAGCACACAGCCAGGAAGTATCTGAGGCCACATTCAAACTCATGAGTCATGTCTTCCTAACTCCAGATCCAGTGCTATCCACTGAGCCACCAGCTGCCTGTGTGTCTGGCATTATCAGTACTGAGAATACAAAAAAAAGGTAAAATCCTTCCTGCTCTCAGAGAGCTCACATTCTAACGGAGTGGGCACCATGCAAATAATTATGTACAAACACAAAATAGGTGATGGAGGGCAGGCTCTAGAATTAAGACTGGCTCTTGGTGTGACATTTTCAGAAAGTCATTGATAAGCTAGAGCATCCAGAGGAGGCCCACAGGATGCTGAAGGTCCTTGGTTCTGTACCATGACAGAGAAAGTAGGTATGTTTATCATAGAGAAGACACGGGGAGAAAATGAGAGCTGACAATTTGGGGGCTTTCATGTGGATAAGGGCAAGAGGACATCCTCAGGAGGAAAGCAGGGGAGTTACCTAAGTTTGATATCAAGAAAAGCTTCCTGCTTAGGAGAGCTGCCCAAGAATGGACTTTCCTGGAGGTCTTCAAGCAGAGGATGGAGGACCATTTGGCAGGGAGGCTGGAAAGGGGTTTGTTGATTGGCTATGGGTTGGACTTGATTCTGCTGATATCCCTTATGAGTCTGAGACTGTGATTATACATAGTTGAGCCTGGATTTGAACCTCGATCTTCTGATGCAGCCAGATCCAGGCTTGATTCCTTCTCCTTTGTTACAGAGGGTCCTCCTCCTGACACAGGAAATCCAGAAAACTGACTCTGAGTAATTGATAGTAGAGACAGTGTCAAAAGGAAGGTGAATCGCAGAGTGACCTAGAAGGGAAGTAAGGAGGGGGCCAGGGGAGCAGAGACTCCCAAGCTGCCACAGAGAGAGAAAGGAGATTGATATGTTATTCCCATGAATATTTCAGGGCATCCCACTGATGACAGCCAAGTTCTGTGACAGTGAAGCTGACATTGTTCACTTCCACCATACAGTATGTGTGTGTGGGGGGGGTGGCAATGAAGGGATAGCAAGCCTGCCCTTACTCCTTACCCATGCCCCAATCCTACCCCCAAGACACTGGGGTCCCTGGCATTCTTTGCTTGTCATAATTATACCACCCTTGGGAAATCATCACCATATCCTAGAGATACTTTAATCTAATGGAAAGAGCCCTAGGGTAACTAGGGGGTCTCATAGAGCACTGGTCTTGGAGTCAGGAAAATCTGAGTTCAGATTTGATCTTAGATATTTACTAGCTGTGTGACCTTTGACAAATCACTTAACCCTATTTGCCTTAGTATACTCGTCTGTAAAATGAGCTGGAGTTGAGAGGGGCAGAGCCAAGAAAGCAGAGAGAAGGCAGGGGTTTGCCTGAGGTCTCCAAAATTTCCCTCCAAACAACTTTAAATAACTCCTCAAAACAAATTCTGGAGCAAGAGAACACACAAAAAGAGGGGGTAAAACAATTTTCCAGTCCAAGACAACTTAAATCAGCAGAAAAAGTCTACTGCACAAGGGTGAGGGTGGAGAACAGGCTATGCCAGCCCAGACAGTGCCCCAGCAAACCAAAGCAGGCTCTGAAGGAAACTGAATCAGCAGTGGCAGCAACTGCTTCTGGAGCTCTCAGCCCATTGATGGTAAGGGAGTTGGACAAATGGTCAGAAGGAGATTACAGCTATCCCTTTACTGGCACGGGGTACAAGACTCTGTTCCATTGCTCATACTTGAATCTGGATTGCAGTCCAGGGTCTCAGTCTCAGGGCAAGGAGGAGCAGTAGAACACCAGAACTTGTGGTCACAGTGGAGCAGGAGCCCTCATCACAGTTCCAAGGCAGAAAAGAGTATCATGATCACTCATAGACCAGAGCATAGGTCAGAAAAGTAGTAAACACACTCTTCTTATATCATACCATCTTGGAAGAATTGAAAGTTTACAGACCCCGAGAACTAACTCTGAAAGCAGCTGCACAAAAACCTCAAAACTTGGGATACTGTTCCCTCCACCCTAGGAGCAGAGCCCTTAATTTAAAAGTTAAGAACTAGGTTAGAAAAATGATCAAACAATGAAAAAAAATATCCTAACCATAGAAAATTACTATGGTGTAGGGGCAGCTAGGTGGCACAGTGAGTAGAGCGTCGGCCCTGGAGTGGGAAGGACCTGAGTTCAAATCCAGCCTCAGACACTTAACACTTACTAGCCGTGTGAACTTGAGCAAGTTACTTAACCCCAATTGCCCTCCAAAAAGCAAAAGAAAGAAAGAAAGAAAGAAAGAAAATTACTATGGTGACAAGGAAAATCAAGTCACAAACTCAGAAGAAAACGAAGTGAAAACTGCTAAATCAAAGCCTCAAACAAAAATGTGAATTGGTCTCAGGCCATGGAAGACCTCAAGAAGGATTTAAAGAATTAAATAAGAGGAAAAAATTGGAAAATAAGAAAATAAATAAGAGTGATGTAAGAAAATAATGAGAAAAAAGAGTCAATAGCTTAGTAAAGGAGGCACAAAAAAGTACTGAAAACAACACTTTAAAAAACAAAATAAGCAAATGGTAAAATGGGCGGGGGGGGGGATCCATCAAAGAGAATGCCTTAAAAAGCAGAATTAACCAAATGGAAAAAGATGGACAAAAATTAACTGAAGGAAAAAAAAACTCCTTAAAAAAAGATTGGCCAAATGGAAAAGGAGGTATAAAAGCTCAATGAAAAAAATAATTCTTTAAAAATTAGAATTGCACAAGTAGAAGCTAATGACTCCATGAGATATCAAAAAGCAATAAATCAAATTCAAAAGAATGAAAAAGTAGAAGAAAATATGAAATATCTCATCAGAAAAAACAACTAACCTAGAAAATAGATCCAGGAGAGATAATTTAATAATTATTGGGCTTCCTGAAAGCATGATCCAAAAAAATAAAAAGAACCTAGATATCGTCTTTCAAGCAATTATCAAGGAAAACTGCCCTAATATTCTAGAACCAGGAAGCAAAATAGAAATGGAAAGAATCTACCAATCACTTCCTGATAGAGATCCCAAAATGAAAACTCTGAGAAATATAGTCAAATTCCAGAGCTCCTGAGTCAAGGAGAAAATACTGCAAGCAGCCAAGAAGAAATAATTCAAATATTGTTGAGCCACAGGCAGTATAACACAACATTTATCAGCTCTCTACATTAAAGGATCAGAGGGCTTAGAATATGATATTCTAGAGCAGAAAAGAGCTAGAATTACAACTAGGAATCACCTATGAAGCAAAACTGAGTATAACCCTTCAGAGGGGAAATGGGTATTCAATGAAATAGAGGACTTTCAAGTTTTCCTGATGAAAAGACCAGAGCTGAAGAGAAAATTTGCCTTTCAAACAGAAGAGTCAAGAGAAACATAAAAAAGTAAACAGAAAAGAGAAATCATAAGAGATTCAAAGAGGTTAAACTGCTTACATTCCTACATGGGAAGATGATCCTGGTAACTCCTAAGACTTTTGTCATTATTAAGGCAGTTAGAAGGAGTATATATAGACAGAGGGCATGGATGTGGGACAACAATGAGGGGATGATATATATATATATATATATATATATATATATATATATATATATATATATATATATATATATATATAATTAAGAGATGAAAAGAGGAATACACTGGGAAAAGGGGAAATAGAGAGGTAGAATGGGGTAAATTATCTCACATATAAGAGGCACAAAAGAACTTTTAAAGTGGAGGGAAAGATGGGGAAGATGGGGGAGGGAATGCAGTAAGGAGAACCTGACTGACATCATAATTGGCTCAAAGAAATAATAACATACATACTTAGTTGGGCATAAAAATATTTCTTACCCTAATGGAAAGTAGGAGGAGAAGGGAATTAAAGAAGGGGGTAGGGACTGATAGAAGGGAAGGTATATTGGGGAAAACAAACAAAAGCAAAATACTTTTTGGGGGGGTTATATGTGTGCAATTATGTAAGACTTCCATACTAGTCATTTTGTACAAGAAGACTTGAATTTTTAAAAAAAGGTGAAAATAGCATGTTTCAGTCTGTATTCAAGTAATATCAGTTCTTTCTCTGGAGGTGGATAGTATGTTTCATCATTAGTCCCTTGGAATTGTCTTGGATCATTGCATTTCTAAGAATAGCTAAGCCATTCACAGTTCTTCATCAAACAATATTGCTGTTGTTGTGTACAACCTTCTGGTTCTGTTCACTTTGTATCAGTTCATATAAGTCTTTCCAGATTTTTCTGAAATCATCCTGTTTGTCATTTCTTATAGCACAATAATCTTCCATTATAGTCATATACCACATCTTGTTTAGCCATTTCCCAATTGATGGCTATCCCTTTGATTTCCAATTCTTAGCCATCACAAAAAGAGCTGCTATAAATATTTTTGTGCTAATATGTCTTTTCCCCTTCTTTTGGATGTCTTTGGGATATGGATCTAGCAGTGGTATTGCTGGATCAATAAGTATGCACTTTGGGCATAATTTTGAATTGCTCTCCAGAATGGTTGGATCAGTTCACAACTCCACCAACAATGCATTAGTGTCCCGGTTTTCCCACATCCCCACCAGCATTTGTCATTTTTCTTTTTGTCATATTAGCCAATCTGATAGGTATGAGGTGGTATCTCAGAGTGATTTTAATTTGCATATCTCTAATCAATAGTAATTTAGAGCATTTTTTCATAAGACTATAGATAGCTTCAATTTCTTTATCTGAAAACTGCCTGTTTATATCCTTTGTCCATTTATCATTTGGGGAATGACTTGTATTTTCTTCTTCTATAAAATAGAGGCACTGGAGTTGGTGACCTCCAAGGGCCCTTAGGAAGTTGGATACTATAAGACTGTGGTGAGAAGAGCTAGAGAATCATGGTCTCTGCTGCTGACTGCCTATGCAACCTTGGGCAAGTCCCATAACCTCCCCAAGCTTTCTCAGTTTCCACTTCTCTAAAATAAAGGAGCTGGACTAGATTGCCTCTGTGATCATCTGTGCAGCTGTGCAGCTCTAGGTCCTATGCTCCTGTGTGACCTGGAATGAATGTCATAACCTCTCTGAGTTTTAGCTTCTTCTGCAAGAAGTTAACCAGTGCCTCAGTGGATAGAACACTGGGCTGGAGTCAAGAAAACCTGAGTTCAAATCCAGCCTCATATACTTACTAGCTGTGCAGCCTTGGGCATGTCATTTAACATGTTTCCTTCAGTTTCCACTGTCTGTAAAATGGGTATAATAATAGCATCTAGCCACCCCCACCACCACCCCCAGGATCAAAGGGCTTAGCACACAGTAGGCACCTTGATGTTAGCTATTCTTATTTTTATTCTGGAAAACGATGGAGTCACACTGATGGTCCCTACATGTATAGTTCTGTGGTCCCAGTGACTGGATATAGCCGAGGCATGGGCAGGGAAGGAGGTAGGAACAGAAGGGGGAAGGGGAGAGGGAGGTCATTCTGGGGCAGAGGCAAAGACCTCCCCAATTCCCCGGTGTTCTTTCTCCCTCTGGCTGACTTCAATGTAATAAGAAGAAGGAGGAGGAGGAAAAAAATCAACCCAAATTCAATTCCCCGCTGCGAGGCGAGCGCCGCGGAACAACGAGGACGAGCTCCAATCCAATAAAAGGTCGGGGAACAGTGGACCCGCGCGTCCCGCAACTCCGATTCTCCCTATCGATTTTCTGTCCGGTCTTTCAATATTTCTGATGCTTCAACTCCAACAGATTATGACAAAGCTGCAGCGCAAGGCTGGAGCACAGCGGTAGGGGAGGGGGAAGTCGAGGGGGCTCTAAAGGCCTGCGATTGTTATGACTCCGCATATTTCCCCCACAGCCGCTCAATGGAGAGGGACGACCCCTCACAGCGGAGCAGAGAGGGGGATGGGGCCTGGGGCGCTACAGGAGGGAAGGGGCTGGCTGCTGCCTCTTGCCAGGTCCCCAGCCTCTACTGAGGGGTTCGGATTGGGCTGGAAGTGACCCTCAGAGGCCGGCTACCCCAGCCCCCTCATTTTACAGAGGCAGAGAGTGAGGCTAAGGCAGGACAGATGATTTACCCAAGGTCACAGAGGGAAGAGGACTTGAATCCAGGTCCTCAGATTCCACAAAGGGTCATAGATTGAGAATGGGGTTTGGGGGCAGGGCGCTGAGAGTCCATAGATGGACTTTTGTTTGATTCGAACTCCAGCATTTTCTAGATAAGGAAAACGGAATCCCAGCTCACGGGGCCAGAAGCAAGGAACAGAGTTAGCATTCAAACCAGAGTTCCAGACCTGGACCAGGGCATGGGCCAGTTCGGTTCCTTTTTCCTTTAGAATGTACCTCCTCTAGGGCAGTGGCTTTGTTTTTACTTGTATTTGTATTCCTAGAGCTTAGCGCAGGTCTGGCACACAGGAAGTGCTTAATAAATGCTTGTTTCCTCCCTTCTTTCCTTCCTTCCTTCTCTCCTTCCTTCTTTCCATCCTTCCTTCCTTTTCTCTTTCCGTCATCCCTCCCTCCCTACTCCCTGCCTTCGTCCTCTTCCTCCTTCCCTTCTTCCTTCCTTCTTTCTTACTGTAAGAAACAATATAGTGAGTATGGAAAAGCATGGGAAAATGTATATGAACTGATGCGAAGTGAAGTAGAAAGAACCAGGAAATAATATACACGGGGACTACAACAATGGAAAGGGAAAGAACGTTTAGCACAAAACAATTGAAACTGAATGTTAGGAAGTTAGAGTGAGCAAGGTTGGCCCCAAAGAAGTTGTTCGACCTCCAAAACACAGCACTTATTAAGCACCTACTGCATGCTAGGTATGGTGTTAAGTGCTGGAGATACAAAAAGGCAAAAGACAGTCTCTGCCCTCCTAATGTAATGGGGAAGACAACATGCAACCAAATATGTACAAGCAAGCTATGTGCAGGATAAATAGGAAGTCATTAAGAGATATAAGAAGACTTCCCTTTGGTTCTTTTCAGAGGTGGGGTACCATGGGGGTGGAATGCTTCATAAAATGTCAGACTTCTAAAATATTTTGGTTAGGTTGGCAGAACTATTCCTATCCCATCCTTTTTAATAAAGCATTTGAAACTTAGTCCTTGACCTCTTTCTTCTGGATGTACTTCAGGCAGCCATTTCCGGTGATCCTCCTCTATATCTGGCCACTGGACATAGATGGCTCTGGAGGAGAAAGTGAGGCTGGTGATTTTGCACAGCCCTCCCTCACTTAAATCCAATTCCCTTGCATGTCATGGCATCACCTTCCTGATGTCAGGGTCCTCTTCAAGAATGAAGGACAAACAACAATTGGTTGGTCTAATAGGTATAAAGTCAATCTTGAAGGCAAGAAGAGCTGGGTTCAAACCCAGTTTCCAGCACCTACTGATTGTAACTTGGGTAAGTCCCAACCTGTCAGTATTGTAGTGTAGGAAGTAAGAGATAGAGAAGGCATGACCTGATTAGTAAAGGGAGCTTCCCAGGCCAATTCAATGAAAGGTCCAGTGCCTTTCCCCATTTTGAGGGAAGGATACAATGAGAAATAAAGGTGGTGTAAAAACAAAAGATAAGGGTGGCTAGGTGGTGCAGTGAGTAGAGTGCCGGCCCTGGAGTCAGAAGGACCCGAGTTCCGATCTGGCCTCGGACACTTAACACACACACAAACAAAAACCTAGCCGTGTGACCTTGGGCAAGTTACTTAACCCCAATTGGCCTCCAAAAAGCAAAAAAAAAAAAAAAGATAAAGATAAAAATGGATTTAAAAATTTAAATAAACTCTTCGAGGTTCATGTGGCCTTGAGCAGCTGAAGGGCCTCACCAGCTTTAGGGAATCCCTCTGGCCAGAACTCTGGGTGAATCTTTTCTGTGATCATGTAGGACACTTTAGGGAGCATACATTTTGGTCAGCATGCAAGGTCATCTTGTTCCAGGTATTGAAAACAAGATGAGTTAATAATTCATGACAGCTTGGTGGTACAGTGGATAGTGTGGTCCTTGGAGTCAAGATCCATCTGATTTCAAATCCTTCCTCAGACACTCATTAGCTGTGTTACCCTGGGTAAGTCCCTTAACCTCTCTTGTCTCAGTGTCCTTATCTGTAAAATGGGTATAATAATAGCACCTACCTCCCAGGGTGATCATAAAGATCAAATGAGGTAATACACGTAAAATGCTTTGCAAACATAAATGCTACACTCTCTGTGTCTCTTTCCTTCCCTCTCTTTCTCTCTCTGTCTCTCTCTCTTCCTCTTTCTCTTTGCTGTCTTTTCTCTCTTCATCTCTTTCTCCTTTTCTGCTCTCTTTTTCTTCTCTCTCTCTGTCTCTCTGTCTCTCTCTCTCTCTGTCTCTCTCTCTCTCTCTGTGTCTCTCTCTCTGTGTCTCTCTCTCTCCTCTCTCTCTCTCTCTCTCTCTCTCTCTCTCTCTCTCTCTCTCTCTCTCCTCTCTCTCTCTCTCTCTCTCTCTCTCTCTCCCCTTTCTCGTGATTTTTTCCTTTGGTTCTAATTCTCCTTTACAACATGACTAATATGGAAATATGTTTAATATCATGTACATGTATAATCAATATCAGATTGCACTCTGTCTTGGGGAGGGGGAACAGAAGAAAATTTAGAACTCAAAGTCTTATTGCAAGCTAAAAACAAACAAATAAATAAAATTTTTTAAAACCACAAACGCTAACTGTCATTATTTCTGTTGTTACAGATTTCGAGGAATACCCCGGGATTTTTGACCTGTGCGTAAGAGATACCTCGCCGGAATCGAGTCTTCTGCTTCACATTTTACTCCACTTTCTCAAATACTTCTTTATAGTCAATCTAACAACAGGTACAAGGAGATTTGGTGTTCCGCACAACTTCCAGTCAAGCATATGACAATCTGGGTGTGTGGAATGGCTCATGTGAAAGCCTGCCTATTCCCTACTAACACCCTCATCAAGGATATCTTTGATGTGTGCATAGATTATTCTCATAAAATTTTTATATCATTGGGAAAGTAGGCAGATGGGTTGGTAGTTATCACTTTGGCAGCTGTGTGAAGGATGGATTAGAGAAGAGAGAGATTAGAAGAAGGGAGCCAAATTGAGAGCTTCTTGTAATAGTTCAGGGGAGAGAGGATGAGATTCTGATTAGGTAGGTGTCTGAGTGGGGAGAGAGAGTGCGAATACAAGCAGTTAGTAGTCAGTCCAGAAGCATTTATGAGGAACCTAAGTGCTGGGGAGAAAAAAAGAGGCAAAACAGAGTCTTTGCCCTCGAGGAGTTTATAAGCTAATGGGTTGCAAGAGATGTGGAGGTAAAAACAAGAAGACTTGGGAAATGATTAGATGTGGGCAAGAGATATGAGAGAGAAGTTGAGGATGATGCCATGAATAGACTGGGAAGACGGTGGTGCCCTCCACAGTAATAGGGATGTTGGGAGGAAGGGAGGGCAAAGTGATGGGTTTTGTTGTTGTTGTTCTTGTCTGAGGCTCTACTAGTTAAGCTCTTGAGGTTAAACCAGTGAGTGGAAGTGGAATTGAAGATGTGTCTTGGGCAGGTGCCCTATATGGGCTGCTGTTTCAATGATTTAAGCCCCTGTACCCTCCACTCTTGAAACAGTGCCCTCGAGTTCATTTGATCCAACCCTATGCAAGGTCATGAGATTTAAGACAGCAGAGGTTTTAGAAATGAGCTAATCACATAGCACAGTGGTGCCCACCTCCAAGACCCCTAGTGCAGTTAAGGCTAGAGGAGTTCTGAGATGCAATGGGTCATACCGATAAGATGTCCTCACTAAGTATGGTGAGGCCCCATGTTACTTAAACCCTCAGGTTATCTAAGGAGGGGCAAATTGGCTCAGATTATGAAACAAAGAAAGTCAAAGTCCCCATGCCAATTGGTAATGAGGAGTCCCTGGACTTCTAGCCTGGGGGAGATGGAGAGACCTAGCCTTAAAATAAAATCAGCCAGTCATAGGATCATTACAATAAATTGACTGGCCAAGTCACTTAATGTTTCTCAGTCTGTTTCCTTATCTGTAAAATGGGAATAATCCCTGACTCATAGAATAGTTGTGAGGTTCAAATAAGGTAGTCAGTGAAGCATTTTAAAAATGCGATTTATATACATATATATATATATATATATGAAACACATATTTATATATAATGTGAGTGTTTATTAGTTGCCATATATGTTATATATAATATACTATCCTATCACATATTGTAATATATTATTGTACATATCTATTGTGTATATATAATATATATGTGGGAAAGTTTATTATCTACCACATATAATATAGGACATATGATTATATTACATGTTATTAAGTTATAGTATAATACATACCCATATTATATATCATTGTATGTATAATATATGTGTGTGGGGGCTTTAATAATTAGCTACCACTGTAGGACCATCAGAGTCAGGGAGAATCTGGGTTCAGGTCTCACCTCTGATACATCTAGATTGGTGACCCTGGGCAAGTCGCAGAAACTCCTAGTGCAATCTTTCTAAAATCATAAAATGCATAGGGAGTGCCTGTGGCGGAGCCAAGATGGAGGAGTAGAAACAGCATTTCCAATGTGCTCTGCCCCACACAAATTTCAAATAATGTGAAAGGGGACTCCAAACAACTTCTGGAGCCCCAGCACCCACAGAACGGTACAGAGAAGCTAACCTAGTGCTGAGGACAGCCCAGCAGCCCTGCAGGGAGCAGCCAGTGCAGCGCTCTGAGAGCAGGCAGCACAGCGCACTGGGAACCGACAGAGCGCAGTGCAGAGCCGAGCCCAGGTCCGAGGTTTTAGCCCCAGGGCGGCCAGGCCTTCAGCCAGCTGGAGGGACCCCAGAACACCAGCACTTGTGGCAATTCCAGAATTGTCAGCACAGATATGCCTAGGACAAAGTGAGAGGTTAGTGCCCTAACTATAGTCCCCCATAACTGGACTTTGGGACCAGTATTTGGGGAACGTGTGGCTTCCTCCCCTGGGGGAAAAAAGCTGCTGAAGAAACAGCTGCACAGAAGCCATTTTGCAGCTTCAGTAGTGGCTCTAGCTCCTGGTCTTCGAACTGTAGGGAGATCCAGCAATCAGTCTGGGGGTTAATCGCTCTTGCTTTAAACTACCTGGATCTGGATTGTGGTCTGGTGGGGGGGGGGGGGGAGTTTGGGGTGGGTATCCAATTTTCCAGAGTGGGTGGAGGCTTTACAGAGGTCACCCAACTGGCGGAAGTTGTGAAGACCCCACGTTTGGGCAGAAGCTCCCCTGTCTGGTGGCAGAGTCCTACTGTGGCAACAAGCCCCCAAATCAAGTAATTAAGTGGCAACATGCCTAGGCAAATGAAACAAAATAAACAGAAAAGTTCAACATTGGACTCCTATTTTAGGGGCAAAGAGGCTCAAAGCATGGAGGAGGACTGTGAGGTCAAAACTCCTGCACCAAAAGCCCCAAATGAAAATACAAGCTGACTACAGGCCATAGAGGACCTTAAGAAGCAGATAAGAGAAGTGGGAGAAAATTTGGGAAGAGAAATGAAAAAGATGCAAGAAAAGTACGAAATGACAGTCAACAGCCTGCCTGAGGAAAATAACACCTTAAAAAATAGACTAACTCAAATGGCAAAAGAGACTCAGAAAGGCAATGAGGAGAAGAATGCCTTAAAAAGTCGAATTTTCCAGATGGAAAAAGAATCTCAAAAGCTCACTGAGGAGATTCATTCCTTCAGAGTTAGACTGGAGCAAATGGAAGCTAGTGACTTTATGAGAAATCAAGACACTATTAAACAGATCCAAACAAATGAAAGAATAGAAGGCAATGTGAAATATCTCATGGGAAAAACCATTGACCTGGAAAATAGATCCAGGAGAGATAATTTAAATATTATTGGACTACCTGAAAGCCATGATCAAAGAAAGAACCTAGAAATCATCCTTCAAGAAATTCTCAAGGAAAATTGCCCTGATGTTTTAGACCCAGTGGGGGAAATAGAGGTTGAAAGAATCCACCGATCGCCTCCTGAAAAAGATCCCAAAAAGAAAGCTCCTAGGAATATTATAGCCAGGTTCCAGAATCCCCAGATCAAGGAGAAAATACTCCAAGCAGCCAGGAAGAAACAATTTCAATATTGTGGAAACACAATCAGAATAGCCCAGGACCTGGCAGCTTCTACACTGAGGGATCGAAGAGCATGGAATATGATATTCCAGAGGGCAAAAGAGCTGGGATTGAAGCCAAGGGACACCTACCCAGCAAAATTGAGTATCTTGTTTCAGGGGAAAATATGGCCATTCAGTGGAATAGAGGACTTTCAAGCATTCTTGATGAAAAAACCAGAGTTGAACAGAAAAATTGACATCCAGACACAAGAAGCAAGAGATGCCTGAGAAGGTAATCAGGGAAAAGAAATCAAAAGGAACTTACCAAAGTTGGACTATCTACATTCCTACATGGAAAAACAATAACTGTGTTTGATGAAACCTTTCTCATTATGAAAATAATTGAAGAAGGGTACATGGCATATGTTCACAGATATACATGGATAGAGGGCACAGGTTGAATTTGATGGGAAGGGATGATTCTTTTTTTTTGGAGGGCAATTGGGGTTGGGTGACTTGCCCAGGGTCATGAGGCTGGGTTTTTGTTTGTGTGTTGGGTGTCTGGGACCGGATCCAAGCTCGGGTCCTTCTGGCTCTGGGGCCGGCGCTCTGTTTGCTGCACCACCTAGCTGCCCCAAGGAAGGGATGATTCTTAAGGGGTGAAGTCAAGAGGTGAGAGAGGAAAGTGGCAAGAGGAGATGGAGAGAGACAGGGTAGGGTAAACTATCTCACGTAGAAGAGGCAAGGGGAAGTAGTTGCAGGGGAGGGGAAGAACAGGAAGGCAAAAAGGCAAAAGCATATTCTCATTGAAGTTGGCTCAGGGAGAGAGTCACATACATACTAAATGGAATATCTTACCCTCACTCACTCTCCTGAGTAGGGGAAAGGAGGATGAGAGGGGGGATGATGGAGGGGAAGGCATTCTGGGGGGAGGGGATGTTGGAAGTACCCACTATCAAAGAGGGACAGGATCAAAGTAGGGAATGGACCAGGTGGGAGGTGAGATGGGTGGGAGGGAAATATAAGCAGTCTTTTACAGTATATCTACTACGGTAATGTTTTGCATAGCTATACATGTACAACACATATTGAATTGCTTATCTTCTCAGAGGGAGCGGGTGACAAGGGAGGAAGGGAATGGATCTGAAAATCGAAGTTTTAAAATTAAATGTTTCATAAGATGTCCAGGCATTGGGGCTCAGAGATTCACCTTGCCCTAATGGCAAAGTCGAGGGGGGTATGGGAGAAGATATGGGAAAGAGAAGATTAGATGAGGGGATATCTAGTGGGACTGCTATTCTGGGGTGGTGGGTAGGGAAAAATGGGGGGAAAATGTAACTCATAATCTGGTGGAAATGAATGATGTAAACCAGAAGTTAATAAAGCATTTGTTTAATTAAAAAAAATGGGGAGTGCCTGCTTGAATCAAGAGCTCCCTTGCCAATGGATCACCAGACCACAGGAAAAAGAACCACCAAACTTAAAGCTGAAAGGGTCGTCAGAGATGATCCAGTTGAATCCCTCCTCCCCATTTTTTTCAGGTGAAGAAATTAAGGCATAGAGGGATTGAATAAGTCAAATACAGCCAAGTCAACAAATATCTCTTATCACTTTCCATGTGCCAGATGCTGTGTTAAGAGCTGAGTTCACAGAGAAAGGCAAAGACATGGTCCTGCCCTCAGGGAGTTTATATTCTAATGGGGGAAACAACATGTAAACTATTAGGTACATACAACTTATAGAGAGAGTGGGCAGAAGACACTCTGGGAAGGGAAACCACTTACCTAAGGTCACGTAATGAATCGGTGGCCATTGTCATTCAGTTGTCTGGATCACGTCTGACTCTTCATGACCTCATTCAAGGTTTTCTTTGCAGAGATACTGGAGAGTTTTGCCATTTCCTTCTCCAGTTCCTTTTACAGATGAGGGAATTGAGGCAAACAGGGTGAAGTGACTTGCCCAGGGTCACATAGCTAGTAAGTGTCTGAGGCCAGATTTGAACTCAGGCCTGGCACTCTATGCACTATGGTGCCCCCTGGATGCCTTGAGTCCCAAGCAGGAATCCCTGTAGCTCACCATGACTCTTGTCCCAAGTCCCCTTTCGCTTGATCTCTAAGAAGGGTATGACCTCATTCTTAATTCCACTGTCCCAACCTCATCTCAGGTGCCTTTCAGATTACAACCCAACCCCTTCTAATGGGTAAAACATTAACTCAGCACCCTCAACCCCTTTGTGCAAAACACTTAGTAGGACCTAGGGGTGCTCAGGAATATACTGGAGGCAACTCCTATGTCTAGGATCACCCAAGTATTAAATTTCCAGTGTGACCATTTACACCTCGGAAATCAGCAAACATTAGAAATCAGGGATCAGTTTGTTGTTCTGTTGATTTTTAGACTTAAAGAAGTAATGGAGAAAATGGGTAGATTCCTCTTAAAAGTGTTTCATTGTGTACATTTTTTTCCTGGAGAGTCAGATGTTAAATGTTTACCAGCACCTCCCTGCTCTAGGGGCTTTATGGTTTCACTGAGGTCAGAATTCCCTCCATTCATTCAGACTGTGATTGTCCAGGTCCTCCCATCCTCAGTCACTCAGGTCCATGGCTTGCTCCCTGCTCCAAAGCTTCACATAGAATCCTAGTCCTGGAGATGGAAGGGACAAAGTCTGATTCCATAGGTCTAGTCTGATTTTACAGGTGAGGAAACCAAGGCCTAAGAAGGTTGTGGGACTTACCCAATGTCACACAGAGTTGACTCAGAGGGTGGGTGATCCAGCCCTCTCATTTTTTTTACAGATGAGGAAACTGAGGCCCAGGGAAGATAAGTGATTTGTCCAAAGCTAGGCAGGAATAAGCATTGGAAGCTGGGTCTGCAGCCAGGTCTTCTAGCCCAGAGCCAGTCATCTTTCCCCAAGGCCAAGTCATGTGCTTTAATTAGACACAGGGAGTCCATCCAATGATGTGTGGCTTCCTTTGACGTTAGGAGGACCAGTAGAATGTTTAAGCTGCTCTGAAGCCATCCATTACTCTGGCTGAGGATGCAGAGATTAGACAGAATAAGGAAGGGATGTACCCCAGGCACAGGAGAGAGAAAGGTGGCCCAACCTGGCTACAAGAAAAGTCAGTGGCTTCATACTGCATCATGGATCAAACGCAGCATTTCAGTCTGGCTCCAGCCTATCTTTCCAGGCTGATTGCCCATTAATAGCCTTCATGAGCTCTATGTTCCAATCTAACTGGCCTCTTGCCTGGTGTCCAAACTTCACATCCCATCCCCCACCTCGGGGGCTCTTGGAGGCTGTCCCTTCCACACCTGGAATGCCCTCCCTCCTCCCCTCTGCCTCTTAGCTTCCTGATTTGGAAGGAACCTCAGAGCCCAACCTGCACCTGAATAAGAATCCCTCTGATATCTAACTGATCACCAGTCTTTGCTTGTATACCTCAGGTGATGAGAAGCCCACTACCTCCAGAGGACTGTACATGGACAGCTCTAACCATAAGAAATAGGATCTCCTCCCTGGCCACCCTCCTTTCAATGCCTCTCATTATCCTAACCTGCCACCCAGAACTGAATTCAATTTTCCAGATCATTGGCTCCTACACCCAGAAGGGACCTTGGAATTCAAGCCCCCCCCCCCCCATTTCACAGATGATGAAATTGAGACCCATAAAGGGTCAATACCTTGTTTAAGGTCACACAGCTAAGAAGGGTCTCCAAGTTCAACATGCTGTCCAGAGCAAACTTTTCCTAATCCTAGATGCTTTCCTTCTCTTCCTGTATGTAGTCTCTCAAATTAGCCTTTTAACTGACTGCCTTAAAGTTATTTTTGCTTCCTCTACCTAAGAGACTAGACTCATGCCTAGTTGACCTGCCCAGGCCTGCCTTCCTCACGAGTTAGATTATTCTGATTTCCTCCCCCCATTTCCCCAAGAAAATTTTCCATCCTGCGTCCCCTTCCCTTAGGCCATACTTCTAGCTGCCAATTATTCCATACCAACGTGCTCTGTTAGTGCTGGTCAGTTAATAGGTTACCCTTATGGGTAACTTATTTGTATTGTTAAGACCTTCAGCATCTTAACCCTCAAAGAATAATTGATTGGAAGAATTTGGAGCATTCTAAAAGGGAGAGTTACAGCTAGAGACTTGAAATCAGAAAGGCTCCTCTTCATGAATTCTAATCCAGTCTCAGACACTTACTAATTGTGTGACCCTGGGCAAGTCAATTAACCCTGTTTGCCTCAGTTTCCTCCTTGGTGAAGTGGGGATAATAACAGTGCCTAGCTCTCAGGGTTGTTTCAAAGCTCAAATGTGATCATAATCATGAAGCACTCTGCACAGTGCCTGACTATATATGTGTTAGCTGGTATTGGTAAAATGGGGCAACTAGGTGGGCACTGGGCATGGAGTCAGGAGGACCTGACCAGCTGGGTGACCCTGGGTGAGTCACTTCACCCTGTTGGCCTCAGTTTCCTCATCTATAAAATGAGCTGGAGAAGGAAATGGCAAACCCTTCCAGTGTCTCTGCCAGGAAAACCCCAAAGGCGGTCACAGAGAGTCAAAACACACTGAAAAGGGACTGAACCGTAACGATTTGAGACAAAGGAGAATGTTAGTGGCTGTCAGGTATAGCCATCCATTTCCATTACCCATTACTTACCCAGAAATCTGGTACAGATGCCACATAGCCCGCCTACTGGAAGGCCCATCCTGTCCACTGTGGGCCCCAGACACACCAAAGAAACTCAGGCTCCCACCTCCCTAGGAGAGGTCTCTGGAGAAGGCACTGAAAGCCCTTCACTTGACACATCACCTTCCTTCACACAGGCAAAAATGAACTGGTCTTTGTTCTCAAGCAGATTAATTTTTTTAGGGGAAACAACATGTACATGTGCTGTTTTGTACAGAATATGTGTCTCACAAATATGTAAATTTAAATTGAAACAGCACGTGAAACCCCATTGTATCCAGCCCAACATCCAGTGAGATTAAAAGCAGCCTGTTAGACTCAAACTACTGGTTAATTCTGGAAGCACCTGGCTGAAATCAGGCCAACAGCCACTTTCTAGCATAATAAGCACCAGTTATTTTCTAAAACACAGACTGTTTCCCTGAACTGCAATGAGGCTGGGGTGATAGGGCTTTACCCTTGGGTGCTGACATCTGGAGGAGCGCTTCCTCTCTAAGGTGTTTCAGAGACCAGTCCAACGCCCGCTTCAGGCCTGCTCCATCCTTTTTCTGCCTTCTATCCCCTGGGTTATGTTACCATGATATCCTTTTCCCTTCACTCCCTCCCCAGCCACACACCCCTCACCACCACATTGTTTTTGCCCCAGGTAAAAAAGAATTCCTAGTGATCACTCTAATGTTTTCCAAACACCTTGGTAGAGGCACAATTCTCCCTAGCTGTTTCAAACCTCCTTGTGCATGGCACACTGGTCTGAGAAGCCATAATTGCAGGTGTGGTCATGATGGGGACAGACGGGATTGCAGGAGAACCTAGCGGAGCCGGGTGAAGGAGGGTGCTTTAGTGGAGGGGTGGGGGGGGTCATTTCCTACCTCCCCCTCTTCCCCAACCCAAAGGATAACAGCAGATCTCTATTAGCAGGCAGCTCATACATGGAACCCTGAGCACGTGTCCCTGGCCTGCCGTTTCCTGGAAAGCTGTAAATCCGAGCTGATGTCCATAGAATCTCCCTCGAAATATATGTAAAGCTATTACCCAGGGTCATTATTTTCAGCCTGATCATATATGCCATCTGATAAACAGTTGATTACTTCTCCTCCCAGTTTGGCTTCTGATTTGCATACAATAAATATCACCATAGGAAGCATACTTGCGTTCATGCATGTATGGGGAGCCCAAGCATGCCTCTCGGGTTATTTATGAAGGATAAAAACCAGATCAAACTCGTATAATCAACACATATTTAATTGTGTCCTTAGTCTGGTCTTTGATTTTAATCAGTCAGTGGATGGTGGCAGGGGACATGGGGGGTGCGGGTTTGACGTTTGGGAAAGATGCGCACAGCTGTTGGCACCCATGAGTCAAGGCGTGGGTATATGAATGCATTCATAAACACATGTGTGCATGCCAGGGCACGCATAGGACAATCATGTCAAATGTGTTCTGTGAGCCATTGGTCCTAGCTCCTTCCCAGCCGCAATGGCTCAATCAATCAACAGTGATAGCAAGCATTTAGATAATGCCACAAGGCTGGCAAAGCACAGCACAGCCCTGGGAGGGAGGCTATTATCGTTCCCATTCTACAGAGGAGGACAGTGAGGCTGAAACAGAGGCTAAATGATTCTCACAGCTAGGAAGTGTTTGAGGCAGGATTCAAAATCAAGTCTCCCTGACTCTGAGGTGGGTATTCTATCATTACTGTCACCTGGCTGTCTATAGCAATAAGCATTTATTAAATACCTACTGTATGTGAGGTACTATGTTAAACACTGGGACGACAAAGACAAGAATCAAGCAATCTTTACTCTCAATGAGCAGATATTAAATGGCAGAGACGGGATTTAAATTAAGGTCCTTTGACCCCAAATGCAGTGTTCTTTGCACTTGTCATGGTGCCTCTTTAGTAAAGGATGCTCTTTGCTTCCTGTCATTTGAATCCACCTAATTGGACTATTGCCTTGCCTACATTCATCATCTTTTCCAAAAGAATATCACGAGAGGCTTTATATTCCATTAGACCATGTGTTCCTTAAGGGCAGAGACTGCCTTTTTTTGCCTTTCTTTGTATCTCTAGCACTTAGTACATAATACATGTTTAGTGACTGGCTGACTGATTAAATGTTTTGCTAAAATCTAGATAAACTATGTCTACAGTGTCCTCCAATCCATGAAACTAATAACCATAACAGAAGCAGAAATAAAGTTAGTCTGGCATTATCTGTTCTTGGTGAAGCCATGCTGCCCTTCTGTGATCACTGCTTCTATTTCTAGATATTCTCTAACCATCCCTTTAATAATATAGTCTATAATTGTTCCAGGAATTGAGGTTGATCTCCTTGACCTATTGTTTTCTTCTCTTTCTTGAAAATTAGGGCAACATTTGCTCCATTCCTGACCTATTTCTTTCATTCTCCAAGATCTTTCAAAGATTCTGGACAGGGTCAGCAGGCAATGACATCCACCAGAACTTTCAATCCCTGTTTGAGTCAGGTGACTAGAATTCATCAAGGGCAGGTAGGTTCTTGCTTACTACCTCCTGCTTATCTAGGGTATCAATACAAATGTCAGACATTTTTGTTTATCCCTTTACAGTCTAGTTCATTCAGGGCTCCTTGTTGGTATGCCTAATAATAATAATACATTTGCATACAACTTTAAGGCTTGAAAAATATTCTACATACATTTCATTTGAACTTCATGACAACCCTTTGTGGTAGCAAATAGGGGATTGATATTCCCATATTATAGATGAGTAAACTGAGACTCAGAGAAGTTAAAAGTGGCTTGTCCATAGTCACATGGATAGCAACTATCAGAAGTAGAATTCAAACTCAGGACTTTCTGACTTTAAGTACAGCACTCTGTCCACTCTACCACATTCCCTGTGGGGATGTGTCACTATCTCTTTCTATAGTTGCCAGTGCCAGAGGGCATGGACCATAGATGCTATATTTTTCCCTAATGTATTTGGCATAGCTCCCAACATCATATGTGCTTAAAAAATAATGTCTTGATGATGGAGATTTTGGTGTTATTAATGGGAATGATAACAGGCATGATGGAAAAGAGAATGATAGAAATGGGGATGGGGATAATGGAAACTTCCAAAAGGGGCACGGGAGTAATAATAGGAATGATGAAGATGGAGATTATGGAAATGGGGATACTAGAGATAATAAAAAGGAGAATGGAGATAGTAAAGGGGCAGAGAGAGAGAGAGAGGAGAGAGAGGAGAGACAGAGAGAGACAGAGAGAGAGAGAGACAGAGACAGAGACAGAGACAGAGACAGAGAGAGGGAGGAGAAAGAGAGAGAGAGGGAGGGAGAGAGAGAGAGAGAGTACTCGAGAATGATCCTAGACAGGGATGATGGTGTGTTGATGGATATGTGAATGAGACAATGGAGATGTAGTAAAGAGGGTAGAGGGGATGGGGGATAATGGAAGTAGAAATTGGGGTGATGACAAGAATGATAGAGATGGGGTGGGGATGAAGGTGGGAATTACAGATATGGCCACTGGAATGTTGGAGATGATGGATATGGAAATGGGGTTGATGATGGAGATTATGGAAATGGTAATGAGGGATGAGGGAGATGTGATGAAGAGGATGGAGGTGATAGTGGGGAGAATGTGAGAATGCTGGAGACCAGGGTTGGGATGAATAAAAGAAGTAGGTCATGGTGAGGGGGGATACTGAAGATGGTTGAGATAATGACGAAGGGTATGAAGGTGGTAATGGGGTAATTCAGATGGCAACCAAAATGAAGATGATGATGATGAAAATGATAAAGGGTGTGGAATGATGGCGACAGTGATGGGAAGGAGGATAAGCTTTCTCCTTCTCTTGCCTAGACATTTTGATGTTCCATTTCATCCATAGGGTGATATTTACTTGGGGGGAAAGTTGCCTGTTGTGAGCAAAGCTGTAGGAATAATGGGGGTGGGAGTGAAGATCTTCTGCTTTGTGATTCAGCCATAAGGGTTTCTGAGCTTTGGATGCAGCCCAAGGCTTCCCTCCCCCACCCCTTCAACCCTGGAGGGAACGAGACCCATTCATTCTTCCCAGAGCACCTGAGGAGGAGCAATTGGAAAATAACGATGACAATAAATGATTTCAGCTGCATTTTTCATGCTGGGGTCCAGGCCAGTTCCCATCACGGCAGGAAGCTCTTTCTGGCTCTCACAGAGAACTAACACAGGTCCCTGCGCCTGGTTCTCCTGCTCCCTTTGAGCCCCCCTTAGCTTTAGAATGCACACCACATACACACATGCACACACACACACACACACACACACACACACACACACACACACTTAGACCTAACACAAAGATCACCTAAACACATATAGACACAAACATGGAGACCAAAGTACATTTATGTGCATCACCCATTCATACATATGTGTGAATTCATGTAGCCCATATATTCATGATTCCCAAGAGACCAGATGTTACTGACCTTCTATATTTTATCATTCTTCTCAGCCCTAAGGTTCTGTGTTTAGGGATTATGTGGTCCATTTAAGTCCTAACATTCTCCCAGCTCTTACATCCCCTGTTCTAAGGCCCCTCCCAGCTCTGACATCCCCTGTTCTGTATTTTCTAAGTGTCTTTCCTGCTTTTTTTTTTTTGGAGGGCAATTGGGGTTAAGTAACTTGCCCAAGGTCACACCGCTAGCTTTGTCTTTCCTGCTTTAAAATCAAGTGTACTTATGATTCCAAGTTTGAGATAGGAGCTGAGGATGTCCTTTGGGCTAAAACTGGAAATGGAAATAGGAGTCAGGATGAAGGGTAAGGGCGTCTTCCGAGTTTGGCCATCAATCTCAACTGAATGCAGAGCCCTGACCTAGGCACCAAGGGGGATTCTAAGTATACTTGGACGGGAAGAGAAATGGCCTCTGCTCAGAAAAGGCACTGACCGCTTGGGTGCTGACCACTCCTCTTTTACCCCCAGCGCCTACTGGAACGTGAAATGCCTAGACTTAGAGCTGAAGCCTCCCTCGGAGACCATCTAAGGCAACTCTTTCATTTTACATTTGAGGAAACTGAGGTCGGGGAAACGGAATGATTGGTCCATTTAGAGGCAGCTACATAGTTCAGTGGATAGAGTGCTGTGCCTGGAGTCGGGAAGACGTGAGTTCAAATCCAGCCTCAGACACTTAATATAGCTGTAAGGAAGTCTGTTTGCCTCTGTTTCCTCATCTGTAAATAGGGGTAATAACAACACCTACATCCCAAGGTAGCTGTGAGAATCAAATAGGTTTATATTTATAACGCTTTTAGCCCAGCACCTGGCGCGTCCTAAGAGCTGTATTAATGTTCGCTATTACTGTTATTGCCCGAGGTGCAGTGAAAGGCAGAGATTGCACCGAGGTTCTTTGCCTCAGAAGCCCGTGTTCTTTCCGCTGAGCTTGTTGGATTGAATTACTCAGAGCAGCTTGGAACAAGTGAGGGTTGATCTGAGAGGGCGTCGTGGCGGAGGAAGAGTTGCCGGAGTTATATTTTGGAGAGGAAGACCTGTGGGGCAGTGGGAGGTGGGAGGCTGGGGCCAGGGTTGGGGTTGCCCAGACTGAGAGGCAGTTGGTATTCTCTGCCAATCGGCAGGTCTTGGTATCGGGCTGAAACATCCCCTGGGACCGAGTTTGCAGGCTCCTTCCCAACCGCAATCACCGGCCATTCCTGTAATCATCACCACTCATCAGGAAGGAAGAGCAGCCCGCAAGATACAGATTCTCCAGGACGCGGGCGCGCTGTCAGGAAAGGTGAACAGTTCAGTTTTATGAATCTTCGTTAACAGCCAGGGGAGAGATATTTCACTTTAAATGTCCTCTTTTTGCTGAAAAAGACAAATCGGCTGGAATGTAAATGGGTGCGTGAATCCTACTAGGGAAGGGCAGGCGGAAGGGAGGCCTTGGCGGGGATCTCACAGGAGGGTGAACAGGCTGGGGTTCACAAGGGCTAACGATGGCTCCCCAGAGCCCTTCCCTTTGCACTGCATCCATCCGGGAGAATGGCTCCTTAAGAGTCTAGAATCCGGAGCTGGCAAAGACCTGGGAGTGATAGAACCCAACCCTCTGACTGCAAAGGAGGAAGCTGAAGCCCAGAGAGGGAAAGGATTTGCCCAAGGTCACACAGCTTCAGAGAATAAGCCTGGAAAGGTCTTTAGAGGTCGTGCTGGCCAGCCAGGGTCACCTTTCACCCTGATCATCTCTTATTTTCCAGATTTTCCTGATTATCTTCTCTGCTGCTCTGCCTGATTTCAACCCCAGGGGACAAAATGTTCTTCCCAGGAGAAGCTCGTAACCTCAGATCTCATCACCGTGCCTTAATTGACACCACCTCTAACCAGAAGTTTCCTTGGAGGAGCGCCTCACTCCTCCCAATGCCTTCCTTAATAGAGGACAGAAACTGGACTCCCAGCTCCCTCCACATCGCATCTGCTTGACTCCAACTCCAGGGAACCAGATCCCCCTGCCCAAGTATCTCCTGGTCTCCCCACCCCCTTTCCTGCCTCCTTTTGTAGATCAGATTGCATTAGATTACAAGCTCCCTGAGGGCAGGGACTGTCTTTTTATTAATTGTATACCCAGCACTTAGCCCAGTGCCTGATACACAGTAGTGGCTTAACAAATATTTGTCGAATAGATTCTGTATCCAGCACTTTAACCACTATACCACCTAGAATACTCAACATTCTTTCTCTTTTCTTGGTGATTAGACCAAGGGACAGTTTGCATTTGTATTTGTATGATAGTTGGCATGTATTTGTTTATATTTGCTGATACTTAGAACTAGTAGTGAAATTCAGTGCAAGATACACTGAGTGGGAAGTTAGGTGACCTGGGTTCAAGTGTTCCTCTCTGCTGCCCATCACAAGCGTGATCTCATAAAATGAGTCTCTTGGATTAAATGCGTAAAGTCCAATGCCATCAATAAACAGTTATATAGAAACAACTATATGTTAGGCTCTTTGCAAAATGCTTTTATATTCTCTCACTTGATCCTCATGACAACCCTGAGAGCTAGGTGGTTATTTCTACAATTGAGACGGAGGCAAACAGAGCTTAAATGACTTGCCTAGGGTCACACAGCTAGTAAGTGTCTAAGGCTTGATTTGAACTCAGGTCTCCCTAACTCCAGGCCCAATGCTCTGTGTACTGTGACTCCCCCTAGCTGCCCCTAGATGAAGATATTGAGACAGTGCACAAGTCAGGAAGACTTGTGTTCCATACTGCCTCAAATGAGTAGAAACTATGGGCAATTCACTTAACCTCATCATGCCTTTCCTTCTTTGTAAAATGAAGGAGTCAGACTCAATGGCTGTTAAGGTCCCTTCTAGCACTAACTGTAGCCCAGGAAAGAGGAATGACTTACTCCAGACTGCTCAGGTATAGATGGAAGGACCTTAGAAATCACCTACCCAACCCTGTCATTGTACAGACAAGGAAACTGATGGCTAAGGAAATAAAGAGATTTGCTCCAGGTCGTATATGGAGTAAGTCACCGAGCCAGAATCCAAGAGCCAGGTATCCTGACTCCAAGTCCAATCTTCTTTCCATTTGCACACCGTTTCCTCCCAGTTCCAACACTCTACAATCTACGATCTGGAAATGGACAAATGGGCCACCGTCAGTCAGAGTTAACACCCCAATCTCTACATTTGGTGAAGGTAGTATGGCACATAGTAGGAGTAGTGTTGGACTTGGGTTTGGGTCTTGCCTTTGCTATTTACCAGCTCTGTGTCAAGGAACAAATAATTTCTACTTTCTGGATCCCATGAGAGAGGTGAACTAGGTAGGGAAAACATAGGTCCAAAAAAAAATCTGGGTATTTAATGAGCTGCAGTTTGAATATGAGTCAATGGTGTGATATGATAGCCAAGAAAACTGATGAGAAGTCAGGCTACATTAAGAGAGTCATCACTTCCAGGAATAGAGAGGTGGCGGTCCCACTGTCCTCTTCCCTAACTGGATCTCATCTTGCTTTTAATCATGGTCACTTCTGGGCACCACCATTTGGGAAGGACATAGCTAGAGAGGACCCAAAGGAGGGAGACAGGATGGTGAAAGGTCTTAGTGAAGAATGAGCTTAAGAAACTAGAGATTCCTGGAGGGGGATGACATGATGGTTGTCTTCAAGCATTTGAGGGGAAGTCATGTGGAAGAGTTGCTATTTGGCCCCAGATTGTGGAACCAGGATTGGGGGTAAAAGTCAAATAGAAGCTGATTTCTGCACAATGTAAGTAAAAATTTCCTGGTAAATAGAGCTATCCAAAAGGCAAAGGGGTTGCCTCAGGAGACAGTGGGTTTCCTCTCACTGGGGGTCTTCCTGCAAAGGCTAAACAATATTTTCTTGTGGGAATTATCTTTGGGGTGCAGCTGGGAGTAGACCACCCCAGGTCCCTTCCAGCTCTGCAATTCGGATCTCTGCTTCCTTTGAACTTTGACTTTTAATTTGGGGATTTGGGAAGGCAGGGGAGAAGGAAGTAACACTTGAGGGGAGCCATAAAGGAAGGCATCTAGGGATTCTTAGAGGTGTGGATAAGGAGGGAGTGGGATCCAAACATGGTGGACAGCCTGCTTAAAGGAAGGGATTCAAAAAATGAATGTCCAAGTGGGAGAATAGTTAGCAGGCTACTCTAACTATCTTTCAAGTTATTCATTCAACAAACATTTATTAAAGGTCAACAAATGTTGTTGGCAGAGAGACACAGAAATATTGGATAGAAAACTGGCCTAAAAGTCAGAAAGATCTGGATTCAAGTCCCAGTCTGACACATAGTAGTTGTGTAACCTTGGGCAAGTCATTTAACCTCATAGTGACTAGAAAACTATCTAATACTTTAGCTTGCAGAAAAGGTTCCAAGCTACATTGAAAAATGTAATTTCCTCACCTGGTAGTGCCCTATATCAGTGAAATAATGAGCCCAGTCTCCCTTTGTATGTGCCAGGCACTGTGGTAGGCAGTGGAGATGCTGAGGCAAAAACAACAATCATTTTGCTCAGGGAGTCAATCAGCTAGCTTTTTAAAGTGCCTGCTATGTGCCAGGCATTGTAGTAGACACTGGCAATACAACAATTGCTTCACTGAAGGAGTCAGTTGTCTACCATTTATTAAGCACCTACTATGTGTTAGCCGCTGGACTGAGCACCAAGGATACAAAAAAAATGAACCTTGTTCTCGAGAGGTTCACAGTCTACTGGGGAAAGCAACATGTCAGCAACTATATTCAGAGAAGACACAGACAGGATAAATTGGAAGTAAGGGCAAAGGGAAGGAGTTTACATTCCACTGGAGTAAATAACAAATACATTTAAAGAATTGAGAGGATAGGAGAAGGCCTTAGCACCTGTGGGGATTGGGAAAGGCCTCCTGGAAGCACCAGCATTTAGCTGAGTTTGAAGGAACCTAGGGATTCCATGAGACAGAGCGAGGAGATTGACTCTCACGTGTGGGAACCAAGTGGAATAGTAATAGTTTGGTTCTCCCAGAGAGTGAATGAGGGTGCCAGGAAGGTAGCCTGAAGCCAAAGGACCAATGGTTTTGAATGCCAGGTAGAGGCAAGAGTGAGGCATTGAAGAGTTCTGTTCAGGAGATGACGGTCAGATTTGTAGTTTGGGAAGATTTCTTGGGCAATCATTGAGGGGATTGGATCAGAGGGGAAATTGGATTTCTTTCCTATCTTGCTCCCCTTGCTATATCTCTCATCTTTTTCTTTCCTCTCTGTTTCTCTCTTCTCTCTCCTCTTCCTTTCTTCCTCTGTCTCCTCTCTCATCTCCTCCTCTCCTATATCTCTCACCTCCTTTACTTTCTCTCCTATCGAAGTGTTCATGGCTAGAGACGACAAGGCACTGAACTTGTGTCATGGTCATGTGAATGGAGAGAAGGGGAGAGATAAAAACTGAATCCAGAGGGGCAGCTAGGTGGCTCAGTGAGTAGAGCGTGGGCCCTGGAGTCAGAAGGACCTGAGTTCGGATCTAGCCTCAAGACACTTAACACACACAAACAAAAACCTAGCCGTGTGACCTTGGGCAAGTTACTTAACCCCGATTGCCCTCCAAAAAGCAAAAAAAAAAAAAAAAAAAAGCTGAATCCAGAATCAGAATCCTCTCTGCAGCTTTCTGGACAGGCAGCTCCCCTGTGGTAATACTGGAATAGCTGGGCTGTTAGGCTGAAGAAGAGTGGACTTGGGGTAGACCCCAACCCACCCAACTCTCAAAAGGCTGTCACGTGGGAGAGATAGCCAACTTCTTCTGGCTCATGTCATAGGAGCGATGACTTTAATAAGGATGGATGTCCTAGCAGTTAGCAATGTCCAACAATAGAACTGACTGCCTTGTGAGCCGGAGCTCCCAGTCACTGGGCATGTTCAAGTACGGATTGCATGACCATTCATCAGGCCTGCCGTAAAGAGGACTGTGTGAAGAGAGAGGTAGGTTTGCTGGTCTCTAGGGCCCCTCCCCACTTGTAAGATCATATATTAAGCCTGAAAAGAACTCTGGAGATCTCGCATGCCTCTTCTCATGCCTTTTGTCTAGGAAATATGCCCCAGGAGAATGAAAAGGAAAAGCCCAAGGGACCAGTTCCCCAGAGATTCCCTCAATGACCATTGCCAAGTTCTTTCCCCAGAGCCCCCAGAAACACACCCAATCACACACACAGACACACTTCGACTCATACACACTCACATTTATACACACATTCACCTTCATATACACTCATACACCCCCCCACACACATTCATATTCATACACACTCAGACTCATATACTAACACACACAGGCACACACACTCACACACATTCATACTCATTCACACTCACATTTATACACACTCATACACTCACACACACATTCAGACTCATACACACTCAGACTCATATACCTTCACACACACACACACACACACACACACACACACACACACACACACACACCCCGACTCTGAGCTTGTGTTTCCTCGAGGTGATTCATTGAGAAAACAAACAGAGGCAGATTGGTGAGCAGACCGCAGGAACAGTGCAGGGGCTGGGGGACGGCAGATAAATCAAGTCTGTGTCTCCAGGGGTGTCTCCAGTTGAAGGAGCTGAGGACTTGCTCTCCATCAGCAGAAAATCCCTGACAGTGGAGTTCCAGGGCAGCTCAGGGCCCTGTGGCCCATGGACCTCTGAGGGAGGAAAAGGGGGAGCCTGCCCAGACTCAGGAAGTCTGAGGCCTCTCCTGGGCAGTCCCAGTCTGGGTACAGCACAGTGCAATGATGTTGTAGGTGGCATGGTTCCTTAATCAACAGACATTTACTAAGTGCCTACTGTATGCCAGGGACCAGTGATAGACAAGAATGGAACAAGCCCTGCCCTCTAGAATCTCACAGTCTGTTCACTGCCACCTCCCAACCAAGGCACACAGCATGTCTGTATGTAAATATATGAAAAAATAAGGTAAAAATGAATACCCTCTATTAGGGGAGGGGCCTGGCACCCCCCCAAAGGGGCCACTTTGCTACTTCTTTCCACTGCCCCCACTTTTGTCCTTAGGACTCTCTCTTCTCCCAAACAGGCTATCCAGAGGTGACCTTGAGGCCACATATGGCCCTCTAGGTCCTCAAGTGTGGCCCTTTGACTGAATCCAAACTTCACAGAAGTTCCTTTTATTTTTTTTCTAAAGAGTTCATTAGAAAAGCAAGTTTAGTGAAGTCATTTAATTTCTTTTTTTTTTAATTTTTCTCATTTATTTTAGTTTTCAACATTTATTTCCACAAGATTTTGAGTTTCACACATCCTTTTACTAAGGGGATACCATCCTATCCTGCTCCCAGCCTCCTCTTCTCCAGGCTCAACATTCCCAGTTCCTCCAATTGATGCCCATGTGACATGAACCTGAGATCCCTCATTATCCTGACTGACCCTGTCTGTCTTAACCATGTCAATGCTTCAGGTGGGCCACCACATCCCTCATCCTGAACACGAAGCATGGCAGCTTTCCTCCTGAATCTTAGTGACCTCTCAATCTGCCCAAATGCCCAGATCACTTTTTAGACAGATTTCTCTTTAACTTGACCTTCCTTCTATCATGCTGGGGAAGCTGGGGGGAGGGGGTAGAGACCAAGTGTAAGACTTTGCATTGGTCCTTTATTATATTTCATCTCTTTGGATCTGGCCAATGCTTTAGCTCATCAAGATCTTTTTGGATTGGGTGAATAGAGCACCAGCCCTCAGACACTTAACACTTACTAGCTTCATGACCTTGGGCAAGTCACTTAACCCCAATTGCCCTGCCCTCCAAAAAGCAAAAAAAAAAAAAAAGATCTTTCTGGATCCCAAGTTTGTCACCTGGTGTATTAACTAGATCTCCTGGCTCAGAATCATCGGCAAATTTTATCAGCATGCCACCAATTGGGGGAAAGGGGGAGAGAGATAGTGCCAGGCCTGAATTCAAATTTGGCCTCAGACACTCACCAGCTATGTGACCCTGGGCAAGTCACTTAGCCTCTGCCTGCCTCTGTTTCCTTGATTATAAAATGGAAATAATAATAGGACCTATCTCCCAGGGTTGTTATAAAGATCAAGCGAGATAATATTTGTAAAACTTAACACAGTGACTGGTACGTAGTAGGTATTTAATATACTCTTATTTCCTTCCTTCCTTCCTCCTTTCCTCCTTTCCTCCCTCCCTTCCTTCCTTCTTCCCCTCCTTTCTTTCCTTCTTTCCTTCCTTCCTTCTTTATTTTTTTAATCTAAGCCACTGATAAAAATGTAAAAGAGTACAAAGCCAAGCCCAAAACCCTGAGGCATGTCCCAGAGGTCTCTTTTCAAGCCATCATTGAACTATTAGTGACTTCTGATTAGATCTGGTCATTCAAACAATTTCAGATCCTAACTGTACTATATTTTGAACCACATCTCACTCTCTTGTCTACAAGAATAGCATGAAAGACCTTGTCAAATGTTCACTAAAATCCAGGTAAACTCTTCATCTCCAGCATTCCCCTGAGCTATCATCTAATAACTGTATCCAAGACCATAAGGTTGGTGTGCCATGGCCTGGCTCTTTGTGATTACTGCTTCTGTTTCTCTATGTTTGCTAATCATTCCTTTAATAACATGCACTAGAATTCACCAGGAAATCAAAGTCAAGTGCACTGATCAATAATGCACAGATTCTGTTTTCTTCATTTGCTTGAAAAGTTGATATTTAGAAAATATGTTGCATGTGAATGTATATGTAGAGCCTATATCAGACTATGTGCTGTCTTGGGGAGAGGGGGGGAGAAAATTTGAAACTCAAAAGCTTCTGGAACGAAATGTTGTAAACTAAAAATAAATAAATAAATTTGTAAAAAATTAGACATTTACTCTTCTCCAAAACTGTAGCACTTCCCTATCCTCCATGTTCTTTCACTGACTATGGCTCACAAGTCATGGCTTTTGATTCTTTCATTATTTAGGATATAGCCCATCTGGGTCTAGTGCTGGCCTCAGCCTCTTACTAGCTGTGTGACCCTGGGCAAGTTACTTCACCCTGTTTGCCTCAGTTTCCTCATCTGTAAAATGAGCTGGAAAAGGAAATGGCAAACCACTCTAGTATCTCTGCCAAGAAATCCCCAAAGGGAAGCATGGAGAGTCAGACATGACTGAAAATGACTGAAAGACAATAACAAAATGGGAACAGTACCTATTTCCTAAGGTTGTTGTAAGGCTAAAATGAGTTGGTATTTGTTAACACTTGGCAAACCTTAAAGTGCCATAGAAATTCCTGTTGTTATGGCTGCTGCTGTAACTTGAATTCTTGGGCAGCTAAGTGCTCTCCTACTTGGCTCTCAGTTCTCTCTTAGCTACTTCTGCTCTCTCCTTTCCCATCCAAAAACCATTTTCCTTGCCACAGAAAACAGAAGAAAAATACCAGTGGGATAGCTTTGTTTTCTCTCTGGGTGTCATGGGTCATTGTCCCATTCACCCTGATCTAAACCACATCCCTTCTTTCATCTTTCTCTTTTTCCCTTCCCAATATAACTGGGGGATATACCTGACTTTTCACCATCCTTTATATCCCTAGCCTTAGCTCCTTCTTACGGGACCATCCCTTGCTTTTGTCTTCATGTTCTCTTATTGGCCTTTGCTTCCCATGCCCACGTGCCCATGCATGTCTCTCAAATCTAAGCTGCTTGACAAGTTCCCTGTGTATCTTCATCCATCTATTTAGACAACTCCTATATTACTCCTCTTCATGATTGTTTATCTTTGTGACTCCAGAGTTTTGTTCTTGAGCATCTCCCACAACTCCCAGGCTGATTTCCTCCGGGTGACTTTAGTCCATGGGACCCTTTCCCTGAACCCATTGAAATCCACTCTTCTGATTTCCAGGGATCACCTTAACCTACTGAATTTCCTCTCCTTCTCTGTCTCAATATCTAAGATGCACTTATCACTTTCTCACTACCCCCCCAATCCCCATCAAGGTGTGCATATTTTCTATTTCACCGACCATTTCTCCAGTTTGCTTATCTGAAAAATGAGGGAATTAAATGAGCTGCCCTCTGAGGTCCTCTCCAGCTGGAGAGTAGTGATGTCCTGATGCTTCTGGCACCATCAGAAGTTTCTTTCTTGATTTCATCTTTTGAAGAATAGAATTAGCATGACAGTAAACCAGAAAATTATTGTTTGTTATGCCTCTGACAGGTAGAAAGAGAGAGGGAAGGAAAGAGACAGAAAGAGGAAGGGAGAAAGAGACATAGAGAACAAAGAGAGAGATGAGAAAGGAGGCTGAGAGAGGGAGGGAAGGGGTGAGAGAGCCAGAGACAGAAAGAGGGAGACAGAGAGGATGGAGAGACAGAGACAGAGAATTGCCATGGCTCTCTGGATCATTGAACTCCTATAACTTCTCCTTCATGGCAGCCTTGTAATCCATTTCCTGAACTTCTTGTCTAGTTCCTCCTTCTGACTAAGTGGTCTGTAGCTTCTGCCTCCATAATTCGCCCAAATGCTTCCCTCTGTCACACTCCTGGATTTCCCGTAAGTCTCTTTTTCAAACATAAACTGCTCTGCTCTTCTTTTTGCCTGCCTTGTTTCTCATGGATAAGGCAGGACATTTCAGAGTCATATTGAGGTCATAGGTCCCACCCCACCAGGCTCTGGGGACACCTAGGAGGTCACATTTGTCTCCCTACATTGGGATTTTTAGTTAACCTTGTTTGTTAGCCAAACTCTTAGTCTTTGTATAGAGACATCTGAGGTCTTTCCCCCCTCACTCCCAACCCCAATCTCCGATAGCTATTAAGCCTTAATTCTCAATTGCATGCTTCTATGTGAACATGACTCATTTCCCCCAATCACTCAAAGAGGGAGGAGAGGGAAGGGGAAAAGATTCCAGTATGCCCATTTTCCAGATGAGGATACTGAGCCCCAAGAGCTCTTTGGGCCTCAAACTCACAGAGACTATGGGGATGAAAGAAATAGGGAACCATGAGGAAGAGAAAGGGAAGACTAGATGGGAGAGAGACAGAGACAGAGAGAATATAAGACCTCTCCAACCCACATGGGTCAAGTCAATCCTTCTCTCCTCTGGTTTCTGGTAAAGCATTCAGTAGAACATGCTGCTTATTCAGAGTTGCCTGGTATGGGTTAGTTATCTTTCCCTGTCTCCTTGTTGATTGATTCATTGATTTTTTGCCTTTCCCCATCACTCTGACCTTGACCAAGCAGCAAAAGAATGCCCCCTTTACTATTTCATCAGGCCCTAGGGAGTAAATATTGGTCTGGTCCCATTAGCCCAGTGTATTCCTGAGAATAATTTATTCCCCTGGGGCGCTACTATTGTATTAAATACATTTTTATATTCCTTGTTCTTAATTTTCAAAGCAGGGGAGTGGAACGCTTTGTATTTCTTTATAGGAAAAAATAAACTAAATTAAGTTGCTTTGTATTTGTATGTGGCTTTTGGTTTATTCCCCCCCCACTACCCCCCATGGATCAGTGATACTAGATAGGAAAGAAGCTTCCCTAGCCCTGGGTTAAATCTTTACCTGCCCCAGTCAGGGCTCAGTTTACCCCTCTGCCTTTGTATTCATTCAAACATTGATTGAGCCACTCTGGACAGCTCCTTCCCAAGAGCCCTGTGGACTAAAAGGCACTGAAGGCTGAGGCTGGTGGCCCCCTGCCTGGTGGATTGGCCCCTCCTTGGAGCCACAGAGAGCTATAGTTGTTGGGGAAATGAATTGGCTGCTTCTGTTTGGTAAAGAGGAAATGAACTTGCATTCCCTACATTGGAAATCTGCAAATTTTGTATTTAAGAGAGGGGGGCAGTGCCAACTGCTGTTAGAGCAAGCAGGTGTGGGATCATCAAGTATAAACTAATAAACAGCTTTAATTCGATGCATCCTCGCTCAAAACCACTTCCTCTCCTCTCCTATTGCTCCTCCCCTCTTATCACTTTCCTCTCTCCTTTTTTACCTCCTTCTCTCTTTTACTCCTTTCTCACCTCCCTCTCATTTCTCTCCTCTCTTCCTCATCCCCTATATCTCTCATCTCCTATTTTCTCCTCTCCTTTTCCTCTTCTCTCTTTGCTCTCTCACCTCACCTCTTATTTCTCTCACTTTCTCATTTCCTATTTCTCTCCTCTCTTTCCCCCTCTCCTCTCTCTCTTCCCTCTTCTGCATCTTCTCTTTCTCATCTCCTGTTTCTCTCCTCCTCCTCTCTTCTCTCTCCCCTTTCTAATCCATTTCCCTCCTCTCCTTTCTCCACTCCTATTCCTCCTTCATCTCTCTATTTCTCTGTCCTCTCTTACTTCTCTTTTATCCAATTTCATTCTCCTCTCTCCCTCCTTTCTCCTACTGCTTTCTTCTCTCCTCTCCCGTTTCTCTTTCCTCTCTCTCTCATCTGAATTAAATGGCTACTGGGGTCTTTTCCAGTACCCAAATTCTGTGGGTCTGTTTCTCCTCCCTTACATCATTCTCCTCTCTCTTTATTCATCTTTCTCTCTCCTCCATTCTCTTTCTTTGTTCTTACTTCTCTCTCCTTTCTCACCTGCATCTCCTTTCTTTTTTCTCCTGTTTCTTCTCCTGCTTCTGCCTCTCTCCTCTCCCTCTCCTCCTCCTGATTTCTCTCCCCCTCCCTTCCCCAAGAACCCTGCTGACAGACTGTAGTGAGAGGCAATTTATAAAGCAGATGTTTATTGCAAGGTTTCACGGGAGCTTGGTGGCTCGCCAAACATTATAGTAATTGTAGGCTGCGTTTAATTACTGATCAATGTAAAGTTAGGGAGAGATGGGACAGAAAATTGCCTTTGGTAGCTTGCCTTCCTCTTCTGCCTCAGGAGGAGCTGGGGCTCTTCTTTCTCTTACATCTCAGTATAACTGCCCTTCTTCTAGGGTAGGTAAGAGCCTGGCCCTGGGCAGCTGGAAGGATGGTAGGCTTATTTTTGCAAATAGTCACTTATCTACTGTCCCCCAGTGGAGGGACCATCTCTAGCCACATAAGGTAGTGTTGTCCAGTGGAAAGAACTCAGGCTCAGGGGTCAGAGGACCTGGGTTCAAGTTTTACCTTATTCCTTTGGGAATTAACCTTTCTGGCCTCGGTTTCCTGAAAATGAGAAGGATAGATTAGTTTGCCTCTGATATCCCTTCCAGCTACAAGATTCTCCAAATATTTCTAGGAACCCACAGGAATTCCAAGACCCTAGACAAAAGCCCAGCAGTTGAAGCAGCTTGGGCTACAGTGGAATTATATTATTCACTTGGTGCCTAGTTGTATGTTTAGCTGCATTAGCCAACCAACAGGTCTTGTGTTCAGCCAAGGCACAATGGAAGAATGGGGGAAAAATTCAAAACATTATCCCTGTTCACAGGAAGTTTACAATCTCATTGGAAGAGAGGCTTTTGAGATTTACATTTGTAAGGAGGGGTTCCATCAAATTGCCCCACCACAACTTAAATAAGCGATAAAACTGAGATGCCCCCCAGGTACTTTAACCAGTTGGGAAAGAATCTTGATCAGATCAAATCAATCAAAGGCATTTAACTAATCGTGAAAAGGTCTTAATTTAGATGGATCTGAGGAGCCTCTGGATGAACTGGAAGTGACCATTTGTACAGATAGATTGCTGCTGTTTGTCCTTCATTCTTGAAAAGAACCATGACATCAGGGAGGTGATGTCATGACTTGCAAGTGAAGTGGATTTAAGTGAGGCAGGGCTGTATAAGGTCACCAGCCTCACTTTCTCCTCTGGAGCCATCTGGGTCCAGTGGCCAGATTTGAATCAGGACTACTGGAGATGAGCCCAGGATGTAGGGGGAACCTTGGCCTTTTCAAGCTAAGGTCTTTAACAGGTCTCAGTTTGACTGAGGCAGCACCCATTCAGTGATTAAGGCTTTAAAAATAAGGCAAAGAATGTTTGGATTGGCTGAGGAAATTTAGTCATCCCCTGGAGTCATCTGTTAAAAAAAATATCAAATCAATTCAGCCAGAGAGAGATTAGGATTTGGGCAGGTATCTAGCAGCAGAAAAGATAGTGATTTCTGAGAAGAAATCATGGAAGTGGGGAGAGGAGAGAGGATAAAAGTACTTTGGATTCAGCTCTTTACTCACCCACATCCTGCCTTGGTTGGAGGAGGACCTTGCAAATATCAGTGGTCTAGAGGATTGCCCAGGGGCTCATCAGAGTTCTAGTTGTGTTCCTAGAATGGTTGAAGGTACTGTTTGCATGGGGGAGCAAAAAATAGGGAAAAGCAGATTCATAGGTCCACAAGGATCCCAGAAGAGAAACTAACCTCAGTTCAAGGGGAGCCTCTTGAGTACTCCAGGAAGAGGAAAAGAGGGCTTCCAGCAACCAGGAGCTATGAGTTACCTGTTTGCCATATATACTCTCTGAGTTTGAGTTTGCTTTCCCCTGCACTCTGTACATACTATGAGAGAAGGGTCACAGAGTTTAGAGGGATGTTTTGTGCCAACTTATTATACAACCTGTGTAAGTACCACTTTCTAAAAGTTACTTAAGTCTGGTGGACTAAATGATTCTCAATTCTCCCTCGTCCATTCTCAAAGAGAGCCAAAAATGATATCGCTATGTTGGGACCAAGGTATAGTATGTCTTACTGGGGATGATCAGACCAAAACAGAGCTCAGAAGGCTCTATCACAGGTCAATAGCCCATGTAAACATTTGAAGTGGAAATAAATGTCTCTAAATTTGCACATCTCATGATCATCATTGCAGGAAGCACTGGTGGGGGCTCATGAGCTATAATAGCATTAGCACAGCTACCACCCTTAACCATACAGGGCTCTGAGGGGACTCAATAGCCATACACTCTGGGGATTCAACCAATCAGTGAGAGTTGGAATAGTTGCCACAGAGATTGTGTTACATGTTCATTAAATAATCCAATGTATTCAATTCAAGAAGCATTTCTTGAATACCTACTAAGTGCCAGGTACTGTGCTGACCTCTGAGGGAACAAAGAAAAAAGCAAAATATTTCTTTCCATCAAAAAGCTCATGTTCTATTTATTGGAAGTTTCCAGAAAGCATTAGCAAACAAAACAAGACAGTATCTGATTAACTACTGAGAAGAGTAGCTGGAGCCACAAATGTTTTAGGATTTCATGGGGATGGAGGGAGCTACAGTAGGCAAGGAAGGTGTCATGAAGGAGGCAAACTTAAGCTGAGCTCTGAAGGACAGGTAGGGGAGAGAAGGGGGCAGCATGAGCAAAGATGAGAGGGGAAATGAACATAGTAGAATGAACCAAGTAAGTGTTTGATTTGTGACAACAATGAGATTTTGTTAGCACCGTTAGGGAGTTAGAATGGCTGATCTATAGGTCAGGAAGGCAGTATCCATCACCAGTGGCTCTGACAAGGACAACACCTTTTTTATTCATTCTGAGGCTGGACACAGAAAACATATAGAAGTAAATGGAGCTTGAATCTCTGGGCTGGTGCTATTCAAGTGATGTATCCTGGAAGGGAGAAAAATAAAAAAGGCAAGGGAGACCTCTTGGTGGCAAAGCAGGCTAGCTCTAGAGACCCTGGTTTCCTAGGTGGCTTTCTCTGGTTGTCTGTATTTGTAAGAAACCCATGGGGAAATGTCTTCCACCTCTGAATTGTTAGGGAACAGGAAAGTTCCTGGGAATGGAAAATTAGAATTGTCCAAGAAAGAACAGCATTAACAAGGGGGTCAATCTATGCCAGAGGCTTTTTGGGGAGCTCTGCCCTCTCCAATCCAATATCTTTTCAGCATTTCACAGACCTACAGAAGGTCAGAGTTGGAAAGGGCATGAGAGTCCAACCCAGACCGGAACAGGACTTCCCTCACAGCACACACAGATCCATCATCTGTTTAAAAACCTCGCCTGAGGGGCCGCCTGGGCCGCACTTCTTGAAGCAGCCCGGTTCATTTTTGGATAGGCCTAATTATTTAGAAATTTTCTGGCATCAACTCTAAATTGGCTTCCTTAAAACATCTACCCATCATTCCTGGTTCTACCCTCCCAGGGACCAACCAGAACAAACCTAATCTTCCTTTGACAGGGCATCCCACTGAGCCCCAAGCTTTCACACCTTTGTGTGAAATCCTCAATGGACACACCATGCTTGCTCTTTGGATACTTTCCCCTTTACTAACGCCCTTCCTGAATGTGGTGCCCAGTGCTGGAAACACAGCTCCACATGTGGTCCGACCAGCTCAAAGGACAGAGGGTCTATTACCTTATTCTTAGAAGTGATGCCAGTCTTAAAGCAACCACAGATGGCATCATTAACTTCCTACTGATCACACACATCCAAAAGTGGAATGGGATGCCTTGGGAAGCTGTTGTGGGTTCCCTTTGCTTGGAAATTGGATGACCACCTGTCTGGTATGTTAGGGTGGGGTTTTCTTTTGTCTAGCGATCAGAGGCCAATATCATAGGGGGCCTCACTAGGCCCTCCAAGTCCCATCCAGTGAAGCTCTGCTAAGCCTTCCAGACAGAGGTTGTCCAATCCTCCCTAAGACCATGGCAGTGCTTCATTTCTACTGTAAAGGCCAAAAGATCTATCTGGTTTCTTGGCCTTCCTGAGAAGCGTGAGGTTCTCTTAGGGGCAGAGATTAACTCTCTTCCATCATTTTTTTCAGATACTTCCACACCCCAGGCACAAATGACCCAGACTTCTCTGGACAATCTCGAGTTCAAAGGATCAGAGATTTAGAAATGAAAATGACCTCAGAGACCATTAAACTCAACCTCTTCATTTTTCAGATGAGGGAACTGAAGCAGAGAGAGGTTCAGAGAGAGAAGGGAACTCAGAAGCTATCAAATCCAGCTTCCCAGTTTTATAGATGAGGAAATTGGGGTCCAGAGAAATCATGTGCCTTGCCCAGGGTCTCGTAGCTAGTCAGTATCAGAAGCAAGATACCAACACAGGTCTTCTTGACTCCAAGCCCAGGACCCTATCCAACGTACTCTGCTGTCTCTGCTTGTTCACCCTACTTATAACATCAGAAATGGGGAGCCTGAGACAGAGTCTGGCCCATCTCTATAAAGCTCACACATCTTTACTGGCATGGTTGAATTGTCCTGGCATGGCAAGGAGGGAAGCCTTGCATCCCACCCATCCACTGGGCGCAGTGACAAGGTCTTGGAGGAGCCTAAGTGTGCCATGTACAGGGGAAACAATTCCCAGACTGCTGTCAATGCTGACGTCCTCCTTCTGCTGTGGCCTGAAGTCCATCACCCAGAGTGTCTTTGCTCAAGCTGGACTGAAGCTTCAGGGTCTCACAATCAGGCCTTAAGTCCACCCTTGGGAACTAGAGTGCATTTAGCATCACTAGTCTATCTGACCCTTATGAAGCCCCCAAGACAAAGGAACAGAAGAAGGAGACACTCACCCTTCAGACACACTTCCTCACTTGTTCTTGTATCTGCTCTAGACACAAAGCCATCTTCATCCCCACCTCCTAACTCTTCTTGCCTATATCCATATCTCACAATGTAGGGGTAAACATAATGGATTAGAAACTAGGAGGCCAGAGTCTGGTCCCAGCTCTGTGCCAATGGGCTGTGCAAGGCTTGGCTGGGGCTCAGACTCCACATCCACAAAATGAGGGGAGTGAATGAAATGATCTCTCAAATGCCTTTTGGTTCCAATTTTCGTTAGTCTGACTTTTTCTGCAATCTGTGATTCCCTCCCACCTCTGATATCCTCTGTACTAAAGCCCCTCCCAGCTCTGACCTTCCCTGTTCTAAGACCTCTCCCAGTTCTGTCCTCTGTTCTAAGGCTCCTCCCACCTTGGAGTTCTATGAGGCTTATATTTCTATACCAGGTCTTTTGTGCTGGCTCCGGGCTTTTCCAGGAGAACTTTTGCTGAAACAAAAGCTTGGTCCAGTCACCAGAATGGTGAGTGAAGTGACTGCCTGTCAGTGGTGCACACCTACAAGGGAAGTTGAAAGTCAGAGATAACTGGATTGAGAGACTCTCTCTCTCTCTCTCTCTCTCTCTCTCTCTCTCTCTCTCTCTCTCTCTCTCTCTCTCTTTCTCTCACACACACACACACACACACACACACACACACACACACACACAGAGGGTCACACAGGTGGTCAGTGAAAAGGTCCCAGTTCCTCTGATTCCAATCTCCCTCCCCTTTGCTGCCCTGCCTGCCACCAATGGTCTTGGCTCATGCCTCTTGGTGTGACTTTGAACAAGTCACTTCCTGAGTCTCAGTTTCCTTTTCTGTAAAAGAAAGGGTTCAGAATACCTTTCAATTCTAGTGTCCTGTGACCTCTGAGGTCTGCAGGGATTTCCACAGAGCCCAGTCCTTTCCCCCAACCTAGAGCCAGGCTCCAGGGCAGCCTGACAGGAGAGGTCTGGAGGCAGGGAAAGATCCACAGTGCCTGGCCCAGCAGAGGACAAAAGGGACAGCCAGATCCCCAGATGCAGGACGAGGGCAGGGGCCTTGATGCGTTGTGCTAAACTATGTTAATTACAACAGGACCTAACAGTCTAATTTGTATCCCAGTGATGAATGTCTGCGTTTTCAGGGTCTGATTGCCCTATTTACATTTGGAATTTGCTGATCTTTTATTAATGTCTCTAGGCTCGGAAGTTCTTGACTGGGGCAGTGGGGATGGAGGGCAGGGGCAGCTAGAGCTGAGGAGAGCTTGTCTGGCCGCCTGCTGGACTCCGGGAGGCTCCTGAGGAGACTGCCCAGTGTCCATGGGCCTCTGGGAAAGGGGCAGAGATATCTCCACCGAAAGTCAGAGCAATCTCCTCACAAGGGAGCCCCATTGCCCTTCTCAGTCCCAAGGTCATTACCGCTCATCCCAGCTTACCGAGGAAGCTCTTTATCACGTGGGTTAGTGGTACCAGCCCACAGAATCTCTTCCTCCCAGCCATGTTCTGAAGTGGGCATGGAGTCAGGAAGACCTGGGATAGAGTCAGACTCAGACAATTCCCAGCTTTGTGACCCTGGGCAAATCCCAGCAGCCTCAGTTTCCCATCTGTGAAAGGAAGGGCTTGGACTCAAAGTGACCTCTAAAGCCCTTTCTGGCTCTCAGTGTATAATCCTCTGACTAAGGGAAGGGGAAATGATTGTTTTCATTGATAGCTGAATTTGTCACAGTATGGTTGTTGGCTTCTGGGATCTCACAGCCTAACATATAGGAAAGAGAGTCAATCAACTGACAAGCCCTTAATAAGCACCTGCTATGTGCCATGCACTGTACTAGGCACTGGAGGCGCAAAGACAAGAATGAAAAGTCCTCCCCTTGACACGCTTACCTTCTCTTAAGGAAAAGAGAATAGGGGAGGATTGAGAAGTTATTGTTATGATGTAGTTATTACTGGAATTGGACAGAGAGGTCCTCACTGCCTAAAGCCTCTAGATATGAAACTCCCCCTCACGCCCTCTGGGTGACTAAGGGTTTCCTAGGGTGGTCCTAGGTGCTAGGATTAAGCTTCCCAACCACTTCCAGGGCTAGGTATGCCTCTGAGCTGGCCAGGCACACACGAGTGTGCACACACACACACACACACACACACACACACACACACACCACTTCTCCCTACTTCAAAGCTTGGTTTAGGTGACACCTCCTCCAGGAAGTTTTCCTTCATCTTCCCAGCCTAGAAGGACTGCTCAGATGCCATCTCCACCAGGAGACTGCCTTCCCTGACCCTCCCAAGCTGGATGTTGTTTGTATGCCCCTAATAATAGAACATAGAGGCAGGTACATGTTAAATTCTTCGAGCAGACGGTAAACTCCTTGAGGTCAGGGACTTCTTCATTTCTTATCTTGTATAAGAACTTTGTTCTATCATTTAGATAGTACTTACTATGAAGCAGGCATTGCACAAAATTATCTCATTTAATTATTATTTAATTATGTATTTTATTAATTTTTATTAATATAATTCAATTATTTAATTACTAATCATATAATTATGTCATTTGGTGCTCAATATAGCCCTAGGAGGCAAGTGTTATCATATTATTATCCCCCATCTTACAGGTGAGGAAACTGAGGCAAACAGAGATTAAGTGACCTGCCCAGGGTCACACAGCTAAGCCAGATTGGAACTCAGGTCTTCCTGACTCCAGGCTCAGTGCTCTATTCACTTCAATGTCGGCTGCCTCTAATATAGAAATAATGTCATGTCATGTCATCGAGGGCCCAAGACAAAGACATGGGAGCCACCTATGGTAGTATCTCACTTCCTCACCTCATCAGTTCTCATGGATTCAGTTAGAATCTCTGGGATCTATAGATTCAGCCCAAACTTTAGTCCCACATCACTAAATGCCTTTTGAATATATGGTAGATGGGATGTCTTGTAATCACCTCAAATTCACCATGTCCAAAACAGGAATTATTATCTCCCCTCCCCCCTTTCCATCTACCCTCCCCTTTCCTATCCCTGTTGAGAAAACCATCATTCTCCCAGTCACCAAGGCTCAAGACTCAGCCATGTCCTCACTAACCCCACATATCCATTACCAAATTGTCATTTCTGTCTTCATGATGTCTCTTGTATATGTCTTCTTGTCTCTATTCACAGCCCCCATGCTTTCATCCCCTCTCACCAGGATTGCCGCAAGAGCCTCCTAATGGTCTCCCTGCCTCCAGACTCTTCCCACTCCAGTCTATCCTTCACTCAGCTGTCAAAGTACTCTTCCTAGAGTACAAATCTGGCCATGTCACCTCCCTACTCAGTAAACTCCGCCATTGGATCCAAAATAAATTCCTCCGTTTGGCATTAAAAGTTCTCCATGACCTTGTCCCTTCCTATACTTCAAGTCTTCCCACACTTAACTCCCCTCTAAGATTGGGCCATCTCCAGTTGTCCTGATCTATATCTGGCTACTGGAACCAGATAGCTCTGGAGGAGACAGTGAGGCTGGTGGCTTTGCACAGCCCTTCCTCACTTACATCCAATGCAATTGCAAGTCATGACATCACCTCCTGATGTCATGGTCCTCTTGGAGAATGAAGGACAAACCACAGCAACCCCTCCAAGAACTCTACAACTTCCTTGGTCTCCCATACAGCACTCCATCCACCATCTCTGCCCACCATGCCTGGAATACTCTCCCTCCTTACCTTTTCTTCCTTCTAGACTCAGCTCAGATTCTACTTTCTTTGGGAGGCCCTTCTTGGTTCCCCCTTCCCTCAGTGCTTTGTCCTCTGAGATCTAGCTACTCTTTGTGTATCTTGTATGGTCATGCCACTTTGCCATCAGAACATGAGGTCTTTGAGGGCATAGGTTAGTTTTTTGTTGCATTTTGCCCCCTGAATTTCCAGTGCCTGATACTTAGCAGGTACATAATAAATCTTTTTTGGTTTGGATTTAAGTCAGCTCTGTGTCCACAAACAAGTCACTCCCCCACCTGAGCCTCAGTTTCCTTATCTGTCAAGCGAGGCATGTATCAGACAGTTAAAGACTGATGAGTATTTTCTTTGTAACAATCGGGTAAAGTGTCAGTGGTACAAGTATTATCATTTCCACTTTGCCCATGATTCCTGTAGACAACATGTAATCTTATAAACACCCCTGGAGATACTAAGTATACTTCAACAATGACTGTACAACCCAAACAAGCTTGCATGCTGTAAGCCTACTGAAAGGCAGCGTCTCACATCATGGTTTATAATCCATGATGTCCTGGCTCAACATTTAGTCATGAAATGATAAGGAATACTGCTTAAAAATAAAAAGCATAGAATCAATAATTCTGGAGTCTCTCCACACCGTCAACCCTAGATAGAGAGATAGATAGATAGATAGAAGATAGATAGATAGATAGATAGATAGATAGATAGATAGATAGATAGAATCCCCCAATTTACAGTTGAGGAAACTGTGGCAAACAGAGATTAAGTGACTTTCCCAGGGTCACACAGCTAAATCAGATTGAAACACAGGTTTCAACTCAGTATTCAGTGTGCTGTGGCCACATATATAATTGACTGAACATATAACAAATGAAAAGAAAACAGCATAGAGTCTTCTGCCTTCAAATGTCTCCTAAACCTCCTCCTGCTTAACCTCCCAGATCTTTGGGGTTCCTGGGGGAAATTCCACAACTTCCACACCATCCATGGGGCACAGAAAGGATTAAGAGCAGAGAGAGATACTGCCTTAGAGTCAGGATCTATAAACAATATCATGGGAGAGATCTGTCCAACATTCTATCTTATGCTGTCATCATCATCCAGTAGCTAGTATTTATAGAGCACCTACTATGTGCCAGTCACTGTAATAAGTGCTTTGCAAATATTGTCTCATTTGATTGTCACAACCCTAGGAGGTAGGTTCTATTATTATCCCTATTTTACAGTTGAGGAAACAGAGGCAAACTGAGACTTGCCAAAGGTCATCATGCTAGTAAGTGTCTAAGACCAGATTTGAACTCGGGTCTTCTTGACTCCAGGGCCAGAGCTCTAACCACTGCATCAGTAGCATCTAACTGATGAGTTTTTCAGAAGTGAACAGGCCTGGCCTTTCCAGTCCCATCTCTGCTCCAGATCTGACTCCCTTCTGGGGGCCTCAGGGTCAAGGGAGCACTGATCATGGTTTTAGCTCATCCCCTACTTGTCTGGTTGAGCAGCAGATAGAATCATGGATCACAGAAGTTTATGGCTGCTGCAGCCCAGCCAAACCCAACATCCGAACTTCAGTCCAATCCTAGCAACAATAGCTAACTTTCTATGGCCTCCCTCTTCCCCACACCTCCTCTACCCACAGTGACCAGAAAGCCCCAAATCTCAAAGGCAAACAGAAGGGGAAAGGCTCCATTCCTGCATACCTGGGGACAGATGTCCCCACTTCCTGGTCCTTCTTGTCCATTGTAGTCACCCACTCAGGACACTCTCACTGCCTCAATTTCTGTCTGTCTTTGATTAGCTCAGAGAAGTCTTATTTCCAATGAGGTCTCACCTTCTTTCTCTGAGCGAGGAACTTCTGGGACTCTTAAGAGGCCCCACAAAGATGAAACAATGAGCTACATCCCAAGAGGAGAACTGAGGCTGAGAAAAGTTAAATTGTTTGTTCATATTCACATAATTAATAGATGGGTTTGGAATCCAGGATTATCCTTCCAAGTCTATCTTCTACTAGGGACACACTGTCTCTTAACGACCTCAAAGGTTCCCTTCAGCTCCAACATTCACCTTCAAGATTTTCTTTCTTTCTTTCTTTCTTTCTTTCTTTTTTTTTTCTTTTTGGAGGGCAATTGGGGTTAAGTAACCTGCCCAAGGTCACACGGCTAGGTTTTTTGTTTGTGTGTGCATTAAGTGTCTGAGGCCGGATCCGAACTCAGGTCCTTCTGACTCCAGGGCTGACGCTCTACTCACCACGACACTTAGCCGCCCCCACCTTCAAGATTTTCTTGATACCTAACTCGTGTGTGTGTGTGTGTGTGTGTGTGTGTGTGTGTGTGTGTGTGTGTGGTTTTGGGGTGGGGGAACAGGGAGAAAGAGTGTGTCTCACTTTAACTGATACAGGAAGGCCTCTTTAGTACCAGCCTATACTACCCAGGGCAATTCAGCTCACCAAGGCCATAATGGCAGACAGATAAAGAGGCAGCAGGTTATAGAAAAGATATTGCCAAAGACAGAAAGCCAGGAGCCTGACTACGGACCTGGTCAGTGCACATGAAACCTCAGAGGAATCATCTGTACCTTCTGTTCCATTCTCTATAACATGAAAATTAGACTAGATGATATCTAAGGCCCTTTCCAGCTCTGACATTCCTTGTCCTAAGACACCTCCAACGTTCTATAAATCAGTGATTTCCCAGTCCCTCCTTGCTCTAACATTCTATGACCTGTGAGTGTCCCTATGGTCCTCTTTTCAGGCTAACTCCTTTGCTTTCCCTAAGGCCCCAGGCTCCTTCCACCCAGGTCACTCATTGTGATATAAAGGCCAGTGGGCAGGAGGAGGACATTAATTACTACTGGGCCCAATGCCTAGTGATTGTTGGGGAGAAGTAGAAAAACTAATGAGATGGCTGAGATCTCAGATTCAGCTTGGCCTTTAGCCCTGGGTGAATGACTCCTTGTCCAAATCGGAACCATGACATCAGCCCACCGGGTCTGTGGAAGAGCAAGGCAGGAAGAGAGGCTGAGGCTGGTGCTGAGCTGTATTTGCAGTGGTGTGGTATGGTGAAAGGGGCTGTGAGGGGGTTGGGGTAGGCTTGTTGAGGATAAAAAGAAAGAACATTTATAAAATATTTTGCAGAACTTTTAAGACGTGATTTAAAATGTAATCATTTGAGCTGCCCAAAAGTAGAAGTGGCTTTCTTGGGAAGTAATAAATTTCTCCTTTTATTTAGGTCTTCCCAAAGAAGCTGGATGATTACTTCTTTGGGACCTTATAAAAGAAATTCTTGATTCAGTTACAGGTTCAAGGGCACCATTACCTCCCAGCCCCACAGACTCGCAGCCTAAGATTCATACTAGACTCCTCACTCTTTCTCACCCCCCAGATCCAATATGGCACCAAGGTCTGTCGATTTCATCTTTACAGCATCTCTCATCAATTTCACCTCTGCATTATCTCTCATCAGTTTCACCCCTGCAACATCTCTGGTTGATTTCATCTCTGCAGAATCACTCAAATACACCCCCTTCTCTCCTGGAACACTGTCCCCACTCCAGTACAGGCTCTCATCACCTCACGCTTGGACTATTGCAATAGTTACTGGTAGGTCTGGCTGCCTCAGGTCTCTCCTCATTCCAGTCCACCCTCCATTCAGCCTCTAAAGTGATTTTCCTAAAGCACAGGTCTGATCATGAAATTCCCCCTACTCTATAAACTCCAGTGGCTCCCTATGGCCTCCAGGATGTCATATAAAATATTCTCTTTGGCATTCAGACCCCTTCATGATCCAGCTCCCTCCTACCTCTCCAGTTTTCTCATACCTTCAGTCCAATGACGCTGGTCTCCTGGCTGTTCCATGAACAAGACACTCTCAGGTGTTTTTCACTGGTTGTCCCCCATATCTGGAATTCTCTCCCTCCTCATCTTTACTTCCTGGCTTCCTTCAAATCCCAGGAAAATACCATCTTCTACCAGAAGCCTTTCTAGGTCTCTTTAATACTAGGACTTTCTTTCTGTTCATTGTCTCCAATTTATTCTTATATGTTCCTTATTTGTACACAGTTGTTTCCATGATGTCTCCCCCATTAGATTGTAAATTCCTCGAAGGCAGGGACTGTCTTTTGTCTTTCCCTGTATCCCCAGTGCCCTGGCTCCTAATAAATGCTTAATAAATGTTTCGTGACCAGCTGACTGGCAAGTTGAGCTAGATAGCTTTTGGGATCTCCAAAGTAAACCCACCCCTGCCTGAGATGAGACACAGAACCACAGAGATTCTGAGATCCTATTGAAAGCCGCAGGTGTGGAAGAAAAGAGGGGGCTGGGTACAGAAATGAACTTTCAAAATGGTGGTGCCCACCCCTCACTTAGAGTTCTTCTAGAAAGCTATTGAATCCCTGAGCTCAACGTCAGCCCTGGAGGTAGAGTCTCCCCGAGAGGCAGAGGAACTCTGACTTGGCAATGAGCATTTGTGACATCTGTGTTGACACTATTTTCCTGTGACCTTGGGAAAGGTCAGTTTCCCTCTCTGAATCTGACTGTTCCTCTAGGAAGAGAAAGGAATGGGACAAGATAATGTTCAAGGTCCTTTTTAAGTTCCAGTTCTGTATTTTTATGCTTTTTATACCCCCCCCCCACCTCAAGACCCTCAAGGAAGGAAGGAAGGAGGGAAGGAAGGGAGGGAGGGAGGGAGAGAGGAAGGAAGGAAGGAAGGAACAAAGGAAGGAAGGAAGGAAGGAAGGAAGGAAAAATGGAAGGAGGGAGGAAGGAAGAAGGGGAAAAGGGAGGGAGGAAGGAAAAAGAAGAAGGAAGGGAGGGAGGAAGGAGGGATAGAGGGGGAAGAAAGGGAGGGAAGGATGAAAGGAGGGATGGGGGAAGAAAGAACAAGCACTTATTAATTACTCACTATGTGCCTTACTACAATGCCAGGCACATAGTAGGTGCTTAATACATGTTTATTGAGTATCACTGATGTGCTTCAGATGAGAAAGTACTTCAGATAAAAAATGAATATAAAACTCAGCACAGGCCTTAAGCACTGTCCAAAGATCACTTTCCCAGGCAGCGTGAGTGCAGTGGATAGACTACTGGGTCTGGAGTCAGGAAGAGCTAAGTTCAAATCTAGCCTCAGATACGTACTAGCTGTGTGACCCTGGGAAAGTCACTTCACTCAATCTGCCTCAGTTTCCTGGAGAAGGGAAATGATCAACCACTGCAGTATCTTTGCCAAAAAAAACCCAAATGAAGTGATGAGGAGTTGAACGCGACTGAACTGCTACTAAATCTCTTTCACTGCTTTGGGAATCTCCTTCCTCATCAGAAAAAGAATTAGAGGAAGCAACAGGAAGAACACTAGATTCAGAGGTGTGTGAGGTAGAGGAAAGAACATTGAATTCTTGGGCTGCAATCCCATCTTGGACCAGCTACATGACTTTGTACAAGTCATTTGACTTCTGGGCCTCAGTTTACCCTCTCTAGAAAATGAGGTTGGACTGGTAATCCCTGCAATCCCTGCAATCCCTTCCATTTCTGGGTCTATAGTCCTGTGAGCCAATTCCCTGAACCTCAGTTTCCTCAGCTGTAAAATGAGAGGGCTGGACTCAATGACCTCTGAAGGCCCTTGCAGTGATGCAGCTCCCAGATCCCATGAAGCTCCCAGGCCAGGCCAGCTCAGCAGCTGCAGGAAGCTGGGTCAGCCCTCCTCAGCTATTCCAGAAAAAAACTGGCTCGATATTTCCATGCTAACGGGGGATGTCGGTTAGCGAGCACATTAAACAGGGCCATAAATTCGTAATGAGGGCTTGGAAATGAATGGTGCTTATCATTTATGGATGGAATAATCAAAGACAGTGTACTGGGAAGTTTTATACAATTTTACTAGCAGCTTCTCAGTCTGCTCCCTCTTCCAGGATCGTTGAGAACGATCATTTTACAATGACCTACAAGGGACCTTCACAGGGTCTCTTGGGAAAGGCCCACTGGCCATTTTCCTTGAACCAGTCTCCACCTCTGCCCCCAACTCCCCCAGTGATGTCAAAAGGGACCTAACCAATCTCTGGAAGTCTCGCTCCCTAGACTCTATATGGTGTGGTTCAGCATCTCAGACCATGGGATCATATGTTTACAGATTAAACGGACTTGGGGAGCATCTAGTCCAACTCAGCCAAAGAAACTGAGGCCAAAAGAAGAGAAAAAGCTTGAGCAAGGTTCAATCAGCTTCGAGCTGGAAGGGTCCCCAGAGGCCATCCAGACCCACTCCTTCATTTTACAGATGAGGAGCCTGAGACCTGAGATGTTCGCCATCTCATGGCTTTAGATCATAGCTTTAGAGTTAGAAGTGGATTTTGGGAGATGTAGTTCACCATCGAATTCCTTTTTCAGATGAAGAAACAGAGGCTAAGAGGGGGTGGCCGCCAAGTCCAAACCCATCATTTTTCAGAGATGGAATTCCAAAGGGAATAATCACCTAGTTCATTTCACAGAATGCTATTCTCCTACTCCCCCCTCCTTCCCATCTGCCCTTTATGTGTCCCCTTCTCCCATTGGAATGTTAGCTTCATGAGGGCAGGGCCTATTTTGCTTGCATATATTTCAGTCCTCAGCACTTAGCACAGTGCCTGTCACATTTTAATTGCTTAATAAATACTTTCTCTTAATTATTTAGCTCAAACCTTCATTTTGCAGAGGAGGAAACTGAGGCCCTGAGAAAAGCAGGCACTCGTCTAAGACAGACCCAGAAACAAAACTCAGGCCTCCTCTGCTCTCCCATTCCCAACAGCAAAGGTTGAGAACATCCCAGGTCCCAGAGGGTGGCGGTCTCTAGCCTGTCCTGAAGTTGGTCTGATTTGATCCAAGCCAGAGCCAGAGCCTCCTTTCCTGGGGAGGGCTCAGGTCCTGCTGCCTCCCCATCAAAAAGAGCCCATCGGTTGCCATGGCAACCGGTGCAGGTGAGCCTCATTACCGTTAATCCTCTAATTACCGACTACCTCTTCAATCGGTTGTAATTACTTCGGGGACACAGTTAACCTCTCATTAGGAACGCATGGCCGCTTTCACCAAAAGCCCAAACAGTGACATGCCTAGTAATTTACCACCCCGGCACTCAGGGCCCCGCTTTGTGCGCGGCTCCAGCGCAATCTCATCCCTGTCATTACCCAGACTGGTTGTCATGACGATTAATCATTCAATCCCTCATCAGCAACTTTTGCCAAATGTCACCCGACTCTTGATCAGATGAGAGTGGGGAGATGAGTTGCCGGGAAGAATATAGCCAGCATCCCAGCGCTGGTTGGGGGCTAATGGCTCAGAAATGGACCCCCGGGGGAAATTTTCCCTAAGTTTGGGTTTCTCTTGGACTTTAAGCATAGGAAATGAGGCTCTGAACAGAGGGAGATCCCGACAGCTAGGAGGACTCGGGTAGCTTGAAAACAAGGAGACCAAATGGCAAGATGGAACAACTTTCACAAAGTGTGATTCAGTTCAATTCAATTCACTCATTCAGCAAATGTTTATTAAAAAGCCTTCTAGGAGAAGCATTGAGGCATAGTGGATGGAGATCTGGCTTCCAAGGCGGGAGTGCCTCGATTCCAATTCTGTTTCCGACACCTACTGGCTTCGTGTGAGGGGAAGGGGAAGAGAGATTGAGTCCCAGTAATAGTAGATAGACCGCTAAGGTCAGAGAACAGCAAAGGACACTGGTTTTCCCGTGGTCAAGCATTCAATCAACAAGCATTTATTAAGTGCCTACTATGTGTCAGGCATTGCGCTAGACACAGGGAATATAAAAACAAATCGGATAATCCCTGACCTCCATGAGTTTACATTCTAACGGGGAACACAAAGTGTTAAAGAGAGTTAAGATGGAGTCAGAGCAAGCTAGGAAACTGTAGGGAGCTTGGGACGTGAATTCTCCCAATGCCAAGCTACTTTAGAGAACCATAGACTCTCAAAGTTGGAAGTGTCTTCAGTGGTCACCTAGTCCAACCCATATCACTGCAAGAGTCCCCTCTACAACAGATCTGAACAATGACTATTCAGCCTCAGCTTGACTATCTCCACTGACGAGGAACTCATTATTTCCTGAAGCAGTCCATTGAATTCTTTGTTGGAGGACTGTGAGTATTAGGAGGGTTTTCATGACATTTAGCCCAGGAGCATAGGATCCTAGATTTAGAATTAGAGGTCTTCACAACCAACCTCCTGATTTTACAGATGAGGAAACTGAGATCCAGAGGGGAAAGGAGCTTGAACAAAGTCACACAGCTAGTAAGAGGAAGTGCTAAATTAGAACCCAAGACCTCTGACTCCAGATACAATACCCTTTCTCTACTGTACTACATTTCTCTCTCTCTGTCTCTCTGTCTGTCTCTGTCTCTGTCTGTCTCTGTCTGTCTTAGTCTCTCTTTCTCATCTCTCTCTCTCTCCCCCTCCCTCTCTCTTCTTTCTTCTCTCTCCTCTTATCTCTTCTCTCTTCACTTTTGTCTTTCTTTTTCTCTCTTCTCTTTCCCCTCTCCCTTCTCTTTCTCTTCACTTTCCTCTCTTCTCTTTCTCTCTACTCTTTCTTCCCTCTTTCTCTCATCTCTCTTCTCTTTCCTCTCTCTTCTCTCCTCCTCCTCCTTCTTCTTCCTCTTCCTCTTCCTCTTCTTCTTCTTCTCCTCCTCCTCCTCTTCCTCCTCCTCCTCTCTCTCTATCTCTCTGTCTCTCTTTCTCTCTCCCCCTTCCTCCTCCTCTTGTCTCTGTATCTCTTTCCCCCTTCTGTCTTCCTACTGTCTGTCTTTCTCTGTCTCTATATCTGTCATCTTTCTCTATTCAAATCACCTTGTATTTACGTGTGTGTGTGTGTGTGTGTGTGTGTGTGTGTGTTTTGTGTGATAAATTCACAGCAGATTGTAAGCTCTTGGAAAGCTATTTCATTCTTGTCTTTTTAGTCTTGTGATGCCTCACCCAGAGTAAGTGTTTAATCAACGCTTATTAGAATTGAACCAAGTCTTCTCTTCACCCTTTGGTAGCCATGCCTGTCAAGGCTATTCCTCAGCTCTGGAGTGCTCCCCTGGATGGCACTCAGGTCTATAAAGAGGAATGTCAGCCCCTGAGACAAATTCTGTTGAGTCTGGAGGTGGTTTGGGGTACAATCAATTCAGTTCAATTCAATTCAACATGTTTTCCTTAGTCATTTACTAAGTGCCAGGACCCCTGCTACAAAGATAGAAATGAAACCAGCCCTTTCCCTCAAGGAGCTTAGTCCACTGTGTGTTTCTAATTGGGGGAAGGACAGCGCTATGTCCAAAATCTGACCATTCCTGTGCCAGGCTGAGATAGATTGGAATAAGAGGTCAAGGGAGTTGAAATGGTTCAGAAATTAGAAGGTCAGAGGTATGTGAAAGGGGTAGAGTTTGTGGTGGCTTTGAGCCCAGGTACTAGACTTTTTGGAGAAGAAGGAGAGTGAGTTGGAGGTCCATAGATGGTAGAAACAAAAATCTGGACAGGATGAAGTCAACTCTAAAAACAGTTGCTGAATAATGGAGGCAAAGAAAAGGTCTCTAAATACCATCAGGAACAAGAAAGAAGTCAAATCCTCCTCCTGACACTCAGGGTCAGGAAGGTGAGAGAAGGAGCAGCCAGTCTTGGAGAAGGGACCAAGAGATATGATGTCTTCAAGAGGGAAGTAGGTTTCAGTGAGCACATCAATGATAAAAGGGGACTTCGGAGGGCACAGCAGTAGGGGAGGGCTAGAATTATGGAGGTGGGGTGGAGAAGGGAATCAGGGAAACCTGGCACCTGGGAAGTTACCTGATTTTCCTTTCCACTGCCAATATATTTGACACAGGTCTTAGGACAGACAACATACTGGGGGGCTAAGGGGGAAAAGTCTGTCCTGTTGAAAAAGATAAACATGAGAAAGGAGTGTAAAGGAGATGGGGAAAGGGGGACAGCTCCAGGAAGTTGAGGGGAAAAAGCAGGGTGACTGACCATTCTGCCAAAGGGATAAAATGCCCTTCAAAACATCATAGCCGGAACCAAGCCCCAGCTGCCCCACATTAGTTCCAGCTTGGCAAAATGTCCGGCCTGTTCTCCCTTGCCTTCTTTCTCCCCACCCCTGGAACAGTGTAGAAAGTAAAGGATGGTCCTAAGGACCGATAAACTGTGCCTCTCCACCCAACAGCACAGAGATGTGGAGCAGAGATGTCGAGCCTTAGGCAAAGTTTCCTCTGTTTAAGGTGAAAGGACAGAACTAGGTGATGGTCTAAGGTCCATTGTGGTTCTAAGTGTATGCCATGACTGTTTTAGGAATCCTAGGGGCACAGATTGAGAACAGAGACCTTAGAGGCTATGAAGTGGACCTTGGGTTTGGGTGGGGTGGGGTTAGATGGTGGGAATAGAGGGAGGGATCACCCTTCTTCACATCCGCCTATGTCCTAGAAACACCCCCCCTCCCCGCTGCCCCTAAGGGGAAGGGGCCAGTTGCACTTCTCCAGGCTCCTTTGAGCCCGGCCTGGGTAACATTCCAGAGCATCACCAGCGGCCAGGAAGGCTTGGCCGCCAAAGCATGTGTTTGATGTAATTACAGCACGCTGTAAATGGTATTAACAAACTGTCACAGCAGTCACATGATATTAAGGAATAACTCTATCTTCATAACGGGAGACTCCATGGCTGCCGCAGCTTGCTAATTTACAAACCGGGACCCCTCCTCCGAGTTTCAGCTTGGGGATGGCCACTAGTATTTCCCAGGGGACTTTCAAGCTTGAGAAGTTGGCCCCCATGATCTCATCTTGGGCCAGGATAGCCTGTCAGCAACGGGGAAGCGGGGGAGATTGATTGCCACCCCAGTCAATTGCCCAAGGCTCATAGTGTCTTTGGGACCCAAGGCCATGAAGTGAGATCAGAGGGTCGTAGACTTAAAAGCTGGGAGGACCCTTAAGGGCTACCAATTCTGAATCCTTCATTTTACAGAGGGAAACTTAGGCCCAAGGTCACAGAGATAGTATCTGATCGAGCTAGGATTTGAACTGTGATTCCAAATACACATTCAATGGTCCTCCCAATGTAGACTTGAGTTGGGGGTTTCTTGATCTGGCCTCAAGCTTGGCCCCCAGAAAGGCAAGTCCTGGGCCTAGAACACAAGTCATTGTGATTCCCTGCTCCAAGGACTAATTAGAAAATTTAACTTGACCATCCTGCCATCAGAATTTGGTTTCAGATTCCCCCACACACACTCCGGTCACTTTCTGGCTTTTGTGGCCATGGGCAGATCACTTACTTCTCTAGCTTTCAGTCTCCACATCTGTGAAAAGAAGACATTGGTTATTTCCCAGATCGTCAAGGTTCTCCTCAAACTGTAGCATCAAGAATTGAACACAATACTCTAGATGAGTAGGGCAGAGTACAGAGGGACTGTCACCTCCTAGTTCCTGAAAGCTATGGCTCTTCCATCTCACACTACTGACTCCAATAGAGCTTGTGGTCCACCAAGACCACAGCTCTTTTTCAACATGATGGCTATTATACCATGCCTCTCCCACCTTATACATATGAAGTGGATGCCTCCTGATTCCCAGCTCCCAGGGCAAGCCTGTATCATTCTGTACCATCTCTTCCTCACTGCCTCACAGCATCAGATGTCACCAACCACTGAGGAGGTAGGGCTTTCTCAGACAGGGATGCCCCAACCTGCTGGAGCAGTTCTAAACACCTCAGTCCCCTCACTTACCCCTCCCTTTGGGGATCTTAGATTTATGCCATTAGATTGTGAGCTACTTGAAAGTAGGGACTAGGGCGGCTAGGTGGTGCAGTGAGTAGAGCGTCGGCCCTGGAGTCAGAAGGACCTGAGTTTGGATCCGGCCTCAGACACTTAATGCACACACAAACAAAACCTAGCCGTGTGACCTTGGGCAAGTTACTTAACCCCAATTGCCCTCCAAAAAAAAAAAAGTAGGGACTGTCTTTTGTCTCTTTTTGTATCCCCAGCACTTCCCATAGTCTGTGGCATTTAATAAATGTTAATTGATTGATTGTGTTTTCTGAAAGTCCATCAGGGTGGAGGCAGAGTCATGGGGAGCCTTCTTGATGAATAAACAAATTTCTTGCTGATCTGATCCTGTTTTATCCTGAGTCACCAGAGCTCCCACCGCTGAAGCTCATTTGCTTAGATCCTGTTCAGACACAGGTGCTTCATCAGAGAGGAATTCAAGACCCTTAAGCCCTGGGACCTTTTAAGAAAGGAAGGCTAGCCCAGGGAAGGCTTCTTTGGCCCTAGGATCCCTGTCCCACTGTCCAAAAGGCTGGTACCACTCAGTCCCCTCCTGCCACACCTTTCTGCCAATGACAATAACACTGATATCAACTGGCATCTATCTATTCAACACTTTGATGTTTGCAGAAAGCTTTACCCTATTGGAACCCTTTGAGAGAGGTACCATAGATATCACCATCACTTCCTTTTGGCAGGTGGGGAAACTGAGGCCCATAGTGGTTTGGTGATTTGCCTACTGCTAGTATCAGAGGTAGATTAAACCTGTTGGACTTAGAGGTGGCTCCAGGTCCAGAACTCTTACCAAAGGACCACACTTTTGCTTGCCCCAAACCATAGGACCATAGACTTAAGATGTGAAAGGGACCTAAGAAATGCTGGACTTGGAGTTACAGGACCTGGGCTTGAATGCCACCTCTGATGCCGACCATGTGTTTGACCCTGGACAAATCACAACCTCCGTGGGCCTCAGTTTCCTCATCTGCAAATTGAGAGGGTTGAATTAGACTGCCATCCATTCATTTCCTTTTTGACTCTAGGCTAAGATCTTCGTTTTACAGGTGAGAAAACAGAGGGAGGAGGGATTGAGTGACTTCTTCCTGTCCTTTCCTCTCTGGGCAACACTTCCAACCCTCCCTTACCATAGGAACCTCTTCACTGTGGAAGCTCATGCCATCCCTGGACTACTTCTCACACTGGAAGTACCTGCCAGCTGCCTCTGGCTGGCTGGTTTCTCCATTGGAAAGAGAACAGCCAAGCCAAATGAGTCTTCAGTCCCCTACAGGCTGCACTCTTGACCCACCCCTACCTTTCTCTAGAGGAGAGAGGATTCTAACACAGCTAAAGGTGAGAGTAGAAAGAAAAAGGCTTTCTCTACCATGACCCCACATTCCCCTGTTTCCTGCTGCTCTTCTATCTGTTGCCTTCCCCCTCCAGAGTGTAAGCTCTCTGAGGGCAGAGATTGTCTTTCTTTCTGCTTGCACTTGTATTTCCAGAGCTTGGCACAGCCCCTAGTACATGGTGAACACTTCATAAATACTCCTTGACTTGCCAAAGGTCACACAAGGAAAGTGCCTGACTGGAAAAATGGACAAGTAGCTGTTTGTCCCAAGCAACTAGAAGACAAGGGAAAAATGTGCCAACTTTAGAGGAATTAAGGTTGTATCAATAACATGGAAAGGTATAAGGTAAAACCTCTTTGAAAATAATATCAGAGACACGAAATACTGCATTCTATTCCTCACGTCCTCCCCCTGCTGTGTGCCCATTCCAAGGTGGGGATTAGTAGAGTTAAGACCTCTGATTCCAAACTCTATCTTTCTCTGTTTCTCCCCACTGCCTCTCATCAGGTCATGAAACTTCTCTGGGTCTCAGTTTTTATATCTGAAAAATGGGACAGGGGAACTCATCATTGGACCTGACGGCCCCATCCAGCTCTAGGATCCCATCATTTAAGTCAATTTGATGAGCATTTATTAAGCACTTACTGTGTACAAGGCTCAAGAAATCAAAGATGAGAAATGACACACAGTCTGTGCCTTCCCAGAGCATTCAGGATAAGAGGAGGGAAAAGTACATAACATTGAAACAAACCCCTTGAGTACAAGACAAGATGTAAAGGACGAAGGGGAGAGGAAGCCAAAGGAAGTTCGAGGCTCTGGAATAATAGGCTTATTAAAAGAAATCTTTGAGGTCTACAGCTGGATAGAGGAAAAGTGATAAACTTGGGAGTCAAGAGACTAGAGTTCTAATCCTGACTCTCACACAGCAGCAGATTCAGGGAAGACTGGGGAAAGAGAAACCAAGGGACCCAGAAGTCCCATATTGTATGGGCCTTGAATAATGGAATTGACTTCATTAAAGGGGGCTGGAAAGGGGAAGGGGGACCCATGAGACAGACTGATCTAGTACAAAGAAAGATGGAATTGGAATCAGGCCTAGATTCAAATCCTGCCTCTGACACTAGCATCTGACCACATCATCCAATATTAAATCTCTACCACTGGGAGGAAAAATGTAACAGATAAACTGTTAAGCTTGGGAGTCAGGAAGACCTTGGTTCAAATTCAGCTTCTGACACTTGACAGCTGTCGCTCTTGGGTAAATCCCCTTCTCCAAGACTCAGTTCCCTCAACTGTATAATAGGGGTAAGAACAGCACTTATCTTCCAGCATTGCTGCAAATCTCAAATGAGCCAGATAATGGGTGTAAAACCTTCTGTAAAGCAATACAGAAAGGTCATTTATTGTTATTAAATTCAAAGCTTTCATTTCGATAATCAGGGCTGCCTAGAACTACATTCTTGGGGATGAGGAACCTTGTATGGGAAAAAATAATAATTATTTCTTTAAAAACCTAATTACCATAGTAAAGAACTTTGACTTAAGTGTGGGAGATTTTGGCCAACCTCTCCCAAACCACATTCTTGAATTTTTTTATCTCACAGTTAGTGTAGGGCCTCAGTCTCCAGGGCTCTCCCTAATTCCCTAAACAAATCTTCCTCGTCCTTAAAAGACCCAACCCAAGTCCCATCTCCTCCATATCCTATGTAAGTCCCATATCCTGTGAAACTCCAGACCATAGCCAGAATTCCAAAATCCTGGGTTGAAAAAGACCTGTTATTGAATCCTCTCTCCAGCATTCCTGAGAAGTGACTGTCTCAACTTTCCTGGAAGACAAAGCTTGGGTCCATCCCTTTCTGCTCTCTGGGACTCAGTTTTCCCACCTATAAAATGAAGATGAGGGGCAGCTAGGGGGCACAGTGAATAGAGCACAAGCCCTGGAGTCAGGAGGACCTGAGTTCAAATCTAGCCTTAGACACTTAACACTTACTAGCCTGTGATCTTGGGCAAGTCACTTAATCCCAATTGCCCTGCTCTCCCCCTCCAAAATGCAAAATACAATACAATAAAAGAAAATGAAGATGAGGACTCTGGGATCTCTAACGTTCTTTCCGGCTCCAACATTCTGTGACTTAGTGTCTAAATCTCCATGGTCTCATTAAGGATAAGAATGACTAAAGGAGCTTTCCTCCCAACAACAGATGGAATGACCTCCCAGAAACAGTTGAGCAGATCCCCAAGAGTCCAAGACCCATCTCCATAATGGATGTCTTCCTTTTCCTAGACTCCAGCCAGACTCCATACCCAGTCCTTCAGCCACCCTCATCCACAGGTGAAAGAGGCTCCATCCAGATGAAGCAGGAAGGAAATGAATTTTCTTGACACTTCCCTCCACCCAGTTCTGTGGGTTGTATGCCTTCTTGGTCGTGTCTTCATGAACTGGGCCCAAGAATGCTGCCGTGGCCAAGGTTCTCCAGGAACAAAGAGACGAGGGTGTGTGTGCTGGGGATGGGGGCAATCATTGGTCACACCTCTACAGTTGAAAGAGACCTCAGAGGTTTCTTCATTTCACAGATGGGGAAGTTGAAGCCCAGGGAGGCCCCAGGAAGAAATAGATCAGGGGAAGCATCACATCATGGTGGGCTGAAAAATTACTTGTTAATCTCAACAAGCATTTGTTATTACTGTTGGTATTTTATTAATAATAATTAATAATAATAGTAGCTAATATTTCCATAGTACTTTGATGTTTTTGAAATACTTTATAGATATTATTCCATTTGATCCTCCCTCATAACAACCCTGTCAAGTAGATAAGATTATTAACCCCATTTTCCTGAGGAGAAAACTGAAGCTTATTAGGCATTTATTGGAGAAACTGTTCTGAGACTCTCCCCCGCCCCATGGATGCTCTGGTGTTCTCTAAACAGATCCATGCTAGGTGTGGGGAACAGGAAAGAGACGTTCCATAAGGGACCTCTGGATCCCAGCGGAGTAGGCTGGGTTTGTGGACCTGGCGTTCCTTCTTTAGGTGGACACAGAAACGGGAGCAATGCTGAGTCCTGTCCAGTGCAGAGTTCCTGAAAGGAGGATGGTAAAAAGCAAGGTGAGAGTCAGACTGAAGACAGCTTTTAATGCCAGCGGGAGGAGTTTGTATCGTGTCCTATGGGTAACAGGAAGCCATTGTCTCGTCCTTTGGCCCCCGCGCCTTTCCTGAGGGTGGAGAGAACCCACCCCACCTATGTCTTCGCCCAGTCCTCCTGCCTTGGAGCAGAGCTGAGGACCTGGTGGAGAGGGGACAGTGAATGGGGAGCAGCTCCGGGCTGCCCCTTCCCTCCCCTCCTCCCTGCCTGATTAATTCCCCCAAATCTGCAGCGAGAAGATGACTGATCAGGCTGGCTCCCTCTAATTGGGGCGCAGCAGCGCTCTGACAAATGGGTTTGCCTGCGCAGTGCCGAGGCAGGGCTGTGTTAACATCTCACGCCCTGCTGAACCTGTACATTGGCTATCAGGGGGAATTAAGGGGGTTGAGAAGGACAGAGCTCAGTGATGGGGGGAGGGCAAGGGAGAAGGGTCTCCCTGAAACCGGCCTACTCTCCACCATCCCACTCATGGGTCCAGCCCTTGGCCACTGGGGATAGGATGGGCTGAGGACCACATCTAAGGCTCTATGAAAGGTACTGGGGACACAAGGAAGTGATAGATGTCCTGCCCTCCAGGTGTTTTTAATCTAGTAGAAAGAAATAAACAACAGGATTATGTAGCAAAGATTTCAGACTAAAAAGAAACTGGGAATATAGAACTCAGGTCATTGGAGCTAGAAGGAATCTCAGAGCATAGAACATAGAACACGAAATGTCAGAGGTAGTGAGGGCCTTAGAACAGGGGATGTCAGGGCTGGGAGGGGCCTTAGAACAGGGGATGTCAGGGCTGGGAGGGACCTTAGAACAGGGGATGTCAGGGCTGGGAGGCGCCTTAGAAAAGAGAATGTCAGAATCAAGGGGAATCTTGGAATCTAGAATGTCAGAGCTTAGAGGACCTCAGAATATAGAATATTCGATGAAAGAGACCTTATTATTATACTATATATATTCTATTATTATCAATAATAATAAACATCATAGTACTTTTAAGGTTTATAAAACTCTTTATAAATATTATCTTAATGGATCCTCACAACAAGCCTGTGGAATAGGTGCTATAATTATCCTTATTTAACAGATGAGGAAATTGAGGCTGACTGACTTGCCCAGGGTCACAAGCTAGTAAGTGCCTGAGAGGGAATTCAAGCTCAGGTCTTTTTAAGACTCTACCCACTGCACCCACCTAGCTTCCCAGAGAAGGCACCAGTATGCCCAAACTCTATGCTGGGTCCTCTTCCTGGGAGGTTAGCACCTTTTGGCTCTCAACCCCATCTAGAAAAAGATCCTAACTCCCAAAGCAACCTCGGAGGGAACTCCAAGATAGTCTGTGAACAAGATGCGGAGACTCAGGTTTGTCTAATTTCAGACAGAGAAGTCAGTAGGATAACTGGTGCTCACTCTCAGTATCTGAGTCAAAGGAGATAAGAAAAGTCTGGACCTTGCCCAGCACCATCACAGAATCACAGACCTTGAAAGTTAGAAGGAAGCTCATTGCCCATCTTGTGCAAGCCATATGCCAAGGCATTTCTCCATAATATTGTCCTTTCCCTGGCTATAGCCCCTGGGACACCATGACCTGTGATAATGAACTAGTTCTGGTTCTGAGATAGAGAGCCCCAGCTGGGCACCATGGGGTAAAACTGGGGTGAGAATGCATCACACCCCAGAAAGAAATAACACCCAGAGAGTATTTCCTAGTATCTCTCCCAGATCAAATCAAGAATTCTAACAGCAAAGGTATGCATTGTTTGGGAACTTCTTCAGAGAAGCATTACCATCCCTCCTTGGTGGCCACAGCACCTAGGCTGTGCAGAACTTTGTGAAGTGGGGACAGAACATGGTGCTAGATGAGGCCAGAAGAGAAAGAGCCAAGATTTGAATCATAGGTCCTCTGAGTCCAAATCAACAATTTTAAGGTTTGTAACCCAAATGGGGTCATGAAGAGTCAAACACAAATGAAATCACTTAACAACAACAACAAAAATCACTTTACACTCATCATCCTATTGAATCCTCTCAAGCACCAGGTGAGGGGGCATCAGAGAGACAGCTTTTGTGATCATATCCATTTTGCAGAGAAGGAAACTGAGGCTCAGAGGGATTAAAATGAGGGTCATGCAGCTAGGAAGTGTCTGAGATAGGATTTCCTGGTTCCCAAGACTAGCCCTCTATTCTATAACAATAGCACTTACCTCACAGGGTAGATCAAATGAGATAATATCTGAAAATACTTAGTACATAGTCCAGCGGGGCTTAATAAATGCCTGTTTTCTTTCACCTTCCCTTCTAATATGCACCCAAGCTATATTGTTTGAGTCTAATGCCCCATTAGACTGTAAACTTGTTGAGGGAAGCTTGGGTCTTATGTAAACTTTGTTATCTCTCCCCAGTACAGAGCACAGAGCTTCTCACAGTAAGAGTGTATTGTAAATAATTGCTTGTTGCACTTTAAAAGACTTAAGAGCTTAAATTAACACAATGACTCTGTGTGTGTGTGTGTGTGTGTGTGTGTGTGTGTGTACACATTATATATAATATTTGGACTGTGGGAATGTGGGAATTTGTTTTGCTTGAATTCATATTGTTATGAGAATTTGGTTTTTCTTTTCAACGGGGGGAAGGAGAGAAAGAAAATGGATTTTTCTTCATTGAAAAAATAAATGTTCTTTTAAAGTGTATAAAATGTTTGTTGAATAAATGGATGGATGGATGAATGGAGATGTGGCTGCATTGAGTACGATTTTGATAAGGAGGAGAAAGCTGGTCCCACACTCTGGGGACTCTGCCTCAGTTGCACGGGGCTGGTTCTCTGCCTTGTCTCCTCATCCCCTCACCTGGCAGCAATGCTGGGCCCCGTGGGCTTCTCTCTCCTCCCTCTCCAGGGACCTGGCTGGCTAAGAGCTTCATTGAGCCCATTTTATGGGCTCCCTGCCGCCGCAGGCTGAGTGCTTCCTGATCAACATGGTTCAGAGAATTGCCCACATCCCCATTCCTTTTGGCAGCCAGTGTACCAGCAGCGCCCATAGAAGCAACTGTAATTAATGCACCCCTCCTCCTCCTTCCCCCTGCCTCCCTTCTCAAATCCATTTATCCATCCAGGGCCCCCTAGGAGGCAAGCTCTTAGGCTGATTTCCTCCCTACCTCTTCCCACTCCTCATTCTCCTCTCCTCCCCCACCGTCCAGAAGTGACTGTGCAGTTCTTTTCAGTGTAGAGATGGGGGGGATGGATGCTTCTGGGAGACCCCCATTTCTCCCTTTTGGGCCCAAGCAGTGAATATGGGGAAGAACTGCACAGTCCTAACCCAGGCGGTTGGGTCTGGAGCTGTCCTGAGATCCATTGCCAGCACACCCATCCACCCACCCACCCACCCAACCTGCCAAGGGCAACTCAGGGAGACAGGTGCACTCACACGGCTCTATAAATACCTCGAAAAGGTGCAGGTACACAATACAGTTCTACAAGGACAACCCAGAAAGACAGTCATTCACACACACACACACACACACACACACACACACACACCCCTCCAGAAAAAAAGCAATATAATGACTCAGATACAATTCTATGGGAATAACCCACAGAGACAAGTGTATACATACAACAGGAAGACACAGGTATCCACAGAATTCTGGGAGGACAGCTTATAGTGACAGGAGGCTGTATACAATTTTACAACTATGATAAAGACAAGGACATACACACACACACACCCCTCTCCAAGGACAACCCTCAGACAGGTGACAGGTATACACACAACTCTCTAGGGGCAGGTTCACACACATGAGCTCTACAGCTGTAATGCAGAGAGGAACACACACACACACACACACACACACACACACACACACAAAACTTCACATGCAAACTCACCATTTTATTACACATACAAACATCCTGAAAGCCTCCTCCCTTTGAGCTCTAAAAGGGGCCACAGGGAAACCTTGCGTCCATCTGTAGTTGCTTTTGAAAGGTAAGATAAAAGTGAGTGGAAATTAGGGCCAGAGGTAATAACTGTAATCAGTCACCTCACTGGATGCCCTCACTAGAGGGCCCTAGCCAAAGGAGGAAGGAGGAGGGGAGGGCAGGAAAAGAAAAGGCAGACAGGGGAGAGGGAAGGACGGAGGAGGGACAAGGGAAAGGGAGGAAGGGGGAAAGGAAGGACAAGAGAAAGGAGAGGGCAAGAGGGAGGAAAAAGGCAGGGAAGGGAGGAAGCCAGGCAGGCCCCTACTTCATTGCCCTTTATCCAGGAAGCCTTTACTCAGCTTCCTCAGCTCAGAAACTTCTCCTTTCCTGACCTGTGCTCCTAATTTTTCACCTGCCAATATAGCTCTATCTCCTCAAAAGGCCAGAGGGGATGGGCCCAGAAGAGCTCAGCAGGGAGGAGGGGAAACTGGGGGTGGGAGGGAAGGAGAGAAAGGAGAGGAAGGAGAGGAAGGAGAGTGATCCAGGTGCTCAGTAAAGGAAAAAGTTCTAGATTTGGAGTGGTGGAGGCAGGGGCTGGGGAGGTCTAATCCTGGCTCTGCTACTTGCTGCCTGGGTGACCCTGGTCGAAGTCACTTAACTGTTCTGGGACTCCATTTTCTCATCTACAGAACGAAGGTGGTTCACCAAATGATTTCTAAGATCCCCTTCTCACTCCCCTTCACATATCTACATCCCTGCTCCACCCTTCATGAAGGCCCAGCTTAGGGGCCCCTTCCTCTGTGAAGCCCCTACTCCCCTCTCCCATGCTCCTGTAGGATTAGTTGTGGAGACCACGGAGCTTCTGTACTGTCTCAGTGTGAAAAAAGCACCTTCTCTAATTCTCAGATGTCCTTGGGTCTGGGCCCTCGTCCCCCGTGTTCTCCCTGAGCAGAGGAGAAGCCCTATGAGGACAAGAATTATCTCACTTTTGTCTTGATGTTCCCAGTGCCTGGTGCAAAAGTCATCTCACAACTCAGCCTCAGTTTCTTCATCTACAAAATGGGGATGATAATAGCACCAACTTCCCAGGGCTGTTGTGAGTCTCAAAAGAGATATTTGTCAAGTGCTCTGCAAACCTTAAAACCCTATAGAAATGCTACCTGCTGCTGCTACTACCACCAGCACCCCCCCCCCCCTTCTCTTCCTCTTCTCCCTCTTTCTCCTCCTCCTCCTGCCACTTCTACAACTACTGCTACAGAATGTTTAATAAATATATGCTGACGGATTGGGTCCTGGCACGCCTCCCATTCTCATTCCTGCCTTCTTTTTCAATTCAGCCCAGGGCTCACCTCCTACAAAAAGCCTTTCCCATGCCCCCTCAAGGCCAGTGTCTTTCCACTTAAGATAATCAGCAGCTAACCCTGTTTATGTCTCATTTGTACATGACTCTCTACATGTCTCCCCTATTAGACTGTGTACTCCTTGAGGTCAGGGACTGGTTTTACCTTTATTATAATATCCCCAGCCCTTAGCACAGACGCTGGCACACAGTAAGTGCTTAATAAATGCTGGCTGACAATTATTTCCCTCTTCCTTCCATTTTACAGATGGAGATCCTGAGGCTGATGGAGGGGAAGGTTGCAGAACTAGCAGGTAACCAAAGTGACCCTAGAATCCAGGGGCCCTTCCTTCCACTTAAGTCATAAGATCACAAAATCTAGGGACCTCAGGGGCCATCTAGTCCGGCCCCACCTCCCATCTTACAGAAAAGAAAACAGTAGCCCGAGGAGGCTGATCTCAGTGAGAGGGTCCCCTGAGCCAGACAAGGCATGGCCCCCTGCCCTCTACCCTGCTCAGAGCCCAGCTTAGAGTGGGATGTTCTGTTCTGGGCACCATGTTTTAGGAAGGACTTTGAGTATGTAATTAAATAAGTCATTGAGTCAGTCAACTGTGTTAAAAACTGACTCTGGCTGGACACTGTGCTGAGCACTGGACATACAAAGAAAGGCAAAAACTCCTCCCCTGCCCCCAAGGAGCCTCTGCTCTAATTGGAGAAACAGCCTGCAAACAGCTACCTGTGCGTATCAGATAGAAATGTAAATGGGAGGGAATCTCAGAGGGAATGTTAATTCCCCAGGCAACTCTAATATGAATAGATGTGCCCTGAGATGTGTAGACACAGAAACTCAGATACACAACCAGCACAGAAATACAAACATATGTGAAGTCACACAGATGTGGCCAAAGTCACAGACAGAAGCCAGACACAGCCCTGTTTGTGTGTGAGTGTGTGTGTGCGCGCGCACGCAGAACTCAAAGTCAGACAGACACTCCAAAGGACCTGGAGCCCGTTCTGAGGTGGGGGAATCCCTCCTCTAGAGCTGGCCCCAAGCCCTCTTACTGTGACTGAGCTGCTTCAGCGGGGAGGGGAGAGGAGAATACTGGGGTTCAGTTCCCAAGGCCGTGTTGGGAGCTGGAGGGTACGATCTGGGGAGTCAGAGGCCAGCTCAAGGGAACTGATTTAGGGATAAATGCCACCCACCTACAGATGTCTGGGCAATAGATATCTGCCCCCTCCCACAACAACAACAACAACAACAAAAGAATAGAAACGAAGAAAAAAAACCCACACAGAGCAAATCCCCCCCCCCTTCCCTTCCCTACCCCACTGAGGGTGAGGTGGGGAATCACCTCATCCCCCCACATGATGCTACATTAACAAAATGAGACAGATGTTCAAAACATCTGGATACCAGCGAGATCACTAGATTAGGACTCTGGAGTAACAGTAACTTAGTAGAGATTTGGGGGGAGGGGGGCACTGGGGGCTGAGGGTCCTGAATTCCTCCCCAGTGTAGCCAACAGTCAGATCATCCCCCCTTCCCCACAAAACTCCTGCTCCCCTGGGCACAGGCTTGACTGGGGATCATCCCCTCCATTCTCCCTTCCCCCACCTTTACCCCCACCCCAATTCCTCCCCAGAACTAGCATGTGCGGGACACTGTCCATGAGGCTAGCTGCAGACCGCTCAGCTCCCCGCCTGGATGGAACTTCAAAGCCTGCCCTAATCCCGGGTGACATTTAAAGACAGACAATGTTTGTTTTTTTATGACCCGGATCAAAGCCGGGAGTTTTATAAATAACCCTCATAAAAGCAGAGGGGCTTGTGAAGTCAGACAATAAGTCACCCAAAGTGTGATGTCTCTAGGGAAGGGAAGGAAGCAGGGGCTCAGCTGCCCCTGGGCCTCCTGGTGGAGGAGCAGTCTGGCTCCCATCAGGCCTCCCTGGGAGGAGGCTTAAGGGAGGACAGGCCCTTCCTGTGACCCAGCTACACAGAGGCCAGAGTGGGTCTCAGGCAGGACTGACTGAGACGGGTCACTGGATGTACAATGGCAGAGTTGGGAGGAGTATTAGAACGTGGGATGGCAGAGTTGGGAGGGACTTTAGAACAGGGGATGGCAGAGCTGGGGAATTAATTAGAATATCAATTGGAAGGAACCTTGGAACATGAACTGTCAAAGCGGGAGGGGCCTCGGAACAGGGGATGTCAGGGCTGGGAGGGGCCTTAGAACTGGGGATGTCAGGGCTGGGAGGGGCCTTAGAACAGGGGATGTCAGGGCTGGGAGGGGCCTTAGAACAGGGGTTGTCAGGGTTGGGAGGAGCCTGAGAACAGAGGATGTCAGGGCTGGGAGGGGCCTGAGAACAGGGGATGTCAGGGCTGGGAGGGGCCTATTCCTGGATCTGCTCACAGAGTGACCTTTCTTTGGGCCTCAGTCTCCTTATCTGTGCAATGAGGAGGTGGGGTGAGAATATCCAAGGACTCTTCCGGTACTAACATTCTACACTGTAAGGTCCCTTGAGGCCCTGTCTTATGAAATGAAAGAATTCAATTCAACTTACCAAACATTTATTGGACCAGATAATCTCCCAATTCCCTTCCAACTCACATGCTCCCTAATCCCACTTTCTTCTCTCCATCTGGGGCAGACCTGATTCTCACAGATACTGACAGGTGCCCCTGCCCTGAATAAGGGCCTTACCTCGCCCCATCCCCCAGAGCCTCATTTCTACCCTGACCTCATTAAAGACTGTGACCTGGAAGGAGGGTCCCTGGGGGCTGAAGACTCCATCCCAAAAAAGAAAGTGATAATGGGGTTCAGCCACTTCGTTAAGGCCAGGCCTAATTGGCAGTCAGCCCTGGGGAAGCGTGCTACTTTCTCAGAGACAATCTGACCATCCTGAAAATGCAACCCAGGGGCCCAGCCTGCCACGTGGGCTCACTCTGCCCCAGGGTCCCAAGATACTCACTACCTTCCTTCTCCTCTCTCATTCTATCTGATTTCTCTGCTATCCCAGTGAAGACAGAATCCATTTGAAAAAACATTTAGTAAGTGGTCTGTGTATGTAAAACAATGTTAAATTCGGGGGATGGAAGGACAAGTGAAAACAGGCCCTGCGTTTAAAGATATCCCAGTCTGATGGAGGAGACAAAGTGCCCACCATTATGTACAGAGTAGACTTAGATGGAGGGCACTACAGACAGTGTCAGGGGCAAGGAGGACCACCAGCAGTGGCTTTGTGCAGAAGGTGAGATTTTGGTAAACCAGGAGGCAGCTGTGAGAAGTGGAGCCTTCCAGGTATGAACATGTTTGGGGTTGGGAGACCAAGTGTCTCCAGGGAGGAAAATCAAGCGAGGTTGGCCTGTCTGGATCTTTCCATGGAGGAAAGTTGCAAGATAAGTAAATACAAGATCTATTTGGCAATAAATAAAATGGGCAGGGGGTGAGGTGGCAAGTACCATGAGAGCAGCCATCTTGTAGAATGTAGGCCTGAGTTGGGCTTTGAGGGAAGAGAGGGGTTCCAAGAGGCAGTAATGAGGAGAGAAATACTTCTGGCCGTAGGAAAAAGTCTGTGCAAAGTCCTGGAGGTGGGAGATGGATGTGGAGTGAGTAAGGTATGAGTGTGGTAAGGAAGAATGCCCTGGAAGGAATCAGATAGAATCTGCTAAGAGAGAGAGAGAGAGAGAGAGAGAGAGAGAGAGAGAGAGAGAGAGAGAGAGAGAGAGAGAAACTCGATCCAGACAGGGAAATGCTTCAAATGCCACCAAAAAAAAGAGTTTATTCTGCCCTGGTGGCAATAGGGAGTCATGGGAGCTTCCTGAACAGAGGAGTGACTGGTTAGAGAGATGGCTTCCTGTTTTCTTCCCTAAGTAATCCCAGCTCTCCAACTACCAGTTGATCTGATCAAGAGGCTTAACAGGAGTGGGAGGGGATGGGTGCCTCTGTTTCCAACCTTTGGGTGGGATGTAGACACACTAACCCCTGCACCAGGTGTTACTGCCTTCCTGCCGTGAATCTTCCTCTATCATGGAAATAGGGCAGGCATGATTACCCCCATTTTGCAGAGGTCCAGAAGGCTATGACCTGTGTAGGATGACATGGTTTGTATAGGGCAGAGTCAGAAGAGGTGAGGTGAACAGGATGGAATCTGGTCAAGATGTCTAACATCTTAGTCCTGGCCAGTGCCAACATTTGATTTCATAAGTACAAAATTGGGGAGGCAGAGGGGGCCACAGCAAATTAGTGTGGTCAGAAAGGACAACACTCTAAGAGGATCCAGGTGGGAGAAGATGGTGGGGTCCTGCCTACGAGGGCTAGGAAATAATAGGGTGCATCCCCCAAGGAAGGAATAGGATCCATTAATGTGGAAAGTTTTCATGATAAAACAAGTTTTCCATGGTTAGGTGAAGATTATGTCAGTGGCTATAGCTTTGAGGTCTGCAAAGCACTTGATATCCTCAGAACAACCCTGCAAAGTAGGCTCTGGTGTTTACGTCATTGTACAGATGGAACCACAGAAGCTGCAGGAGGAGCCACTTTCCAAAGGTCATGAGGCTAGAATGTGGCAGTAATCAAACTCAAGTCTAGCTGAGATGGAATCCAGGGCTCTGTCCCACTCTGTCACCTGCCTGCCTCTAACTCTACCTAAAGGATTCTCTGCAAGATAGATAGTGTGACTAGCCCCATTTTACAGATGAACAAACCAAGGTTCAGAGACGTTAAATAACCCATCCATGGCCACAGAGCTAATAGAAAGTGTCCTCAGGGTTCCATCCACCCCAGAACTCTAGAACAATATGCCTCATAGAACTCTATAATCCTGGAATTCTGCATTATGGAATTTTAGAATATTAGTCTAAGAATCCTAAGAATGTGGTCCCCATCCCCCACAACTCAGCCTCTATCCCTCCCACCCCACCCCCAGCCCCCAGCACTGAGGCTCAGTGAGCTCCAGACACAGCAGCTGGTCAGCACCATTCTGTTTTCTGGGGGGATCATTTATCATACCAAGGGGGGTGTCTCTGCCTGGGGGTCCCCAGGGACTGCTCTTCCGTGGACCTAGCTGATTGAAATCCAGGGCGGGCACAGGCTCTGAACAGGGAAGCTATCCCTGCGTTGCTAAAATAAAGAAGGCAGGAGACACAAATCTACCGCTAATTACTAACTATCTCCTGATTAAATGGGGTGCGTAAATAAATATTTAAACTCGGAAAATAAATCGTAGAGAGGTGTGCTGAGGTTAGCTGCTCCTCCTGTCCCAGAAGCCAGTGGTTGGCATTTAATTTTTTTTTCTCTCTGGATCTCTGGAGTCCTGCTTTTCCTAGAAAGCTGGGTAGAACAAAGGGAGGAGCCCTGAGCTGAGAATCAGGAGATTTGGGTTCAAGTCCTGGTTCTATCACTAACCCGTGACAAATGAGAATAGGATATTGTCCCAGATTTCAAAAAAAGAAACTGAACAGGGCCTGCAAAATATAGCAAACTTGATTTCAATTCATGGGGAAAACTCTAAGACAGATGATTAAAGGGATGGTTGGCAAACATGTAGAAAGGGAAATGTTGATCACAGAGAGCCAAGGTATCTTCTTCCAGGATGGTTCATGCCAGACTAACCTCATTTCCTTGCTTGACAGGATTACTAAACCAGCTGATGAAGAGAATGTTGTGATTATAGTTTACTGAGATTTTAACAAAGTTTCTAATTCAGTATCTCGTTCTCTTCTTGGGGGAGAAGATGAAGTGATGAAGATAAGACAGTTACCCAAGTAGATGAATTCAGAAATGGTGATGGCTGGTTGGATGCCTGGTTCAAAGAATGGTTCCATGTCAAGATGGCAGGAGGTCTCCAATAGCTGTGCCAGAGCTCTCTGCTTAGCCCTGTGCTGTAGAATCTTCTTATTAACTTAAATAAAGGTATAGATTAGCATACTCATAGAATCTGAAGAGGACATAAGGCTGGGAGGGCATCTTAGACACCCAAAAGGACCTTGATAGGCTAGACCATTGGTCAATCAGTAAAGAAACATTTATTGAGCACCTACTATGTGCCAGGCATTATGTTAAGCACAGAGTTGAAACAAACAAGATTGGGGCAGCTAGGTGGCGCAGTGAATAGAGCACCAGCTCTGGAATCTGGCCTCAGACACTTGACACACTTACTAGTAAGTCACTTAACCCCAGTTGCCTTCCAAAAAAAAAAAGACAAAAAAAAAACCAAAAACCCAACAACAAAGAAGATTAAATTCAGTGGAGATAAATGTAAAGACTTTCATTCAAAATACAAGTAGACTGATTAAATTCAGAGGAGTTAAATATAAAGACTGTCACTTGGGTACAAAAAGTCCACTGCCCAAGTATAAATATACTGATTAAATTCAATGGAGATAAATGTAAAGACTGTTACCTGGGTACAAAAGGCCACATTCCCAAATACAAGAGGGTGGCATAATCAGACATCTATTGTTCTGAAAATGATCTGGCATCTTAGTGGACTGCAAGCTCAACGTTTTATATGTTGACCAAAAAAAAAAATCTCAGGTAACTTTAGGCTGTGTTAAGAGAGGTATAGCTTCCAAGAATAGGGAGATGAGTATACTCAGGGCACACTGTACCTTGCCCTCTTTAGACTTCATTTCTAGACTTTAGACTTCATTCAGAGTATGATCCTTAGTTCTGAGTAGCATAATTCAGAGAAGACATTAATAAGCTCAAGTGTTTCCAAGAAAGTGAAGGACCTTAAGATTATGTCATATGAAGACTGGTTTAAAGAACTGAGAATGTTTAGCTTGGAGAAGGGAAAACTCAGAGAAAGCATGACAGCTGAACCCATCAACCCCAAGCTGGCAATCCCAGATCTATCAGGGACTTAGCAGCCTTGACACTGTCTACCACCCAAGGCCATATCACTTTTGCTCGGGGGCAGAGGGGAAATCTCCTAAAGAAACAGGAGTCCTCTTCTCCAGGACTTGGGTGGTTGGATCCATAGATCTCAACTAGAGGTTAATTCAGTTTCAGTTCTGGGGATCTGAGGCCATTCTGGTGGGGCAGGGGTGGCAGGCCTGCAGGAAGGGTATAGGGTAGAAGTAGTGTATGGTAATTAAATAAATGGATTTAGTTTCTAAAAACTGAGGGATGAATCCTAGTCTTGCCCCCTACTTCCTGTTTGACCTTGGGCAACCAAGATCTCCCCCTTTCCCAGCCTGTAAAATGATGCTCTCTATATCCTATGATTCTATAATTCCAAAGGAGGGTCTCAGAGACCTCAAAACCCAATGTGAATGAATGAATTTTGTTCACATTTTAATTAATTTATTATGTATTAATTCATTTAAAAGCATTTATTAAACACTATGTGCTAAAGGTTGGACATCCACATAGAAAAGGAAGACAGACCCTGATCTCAAGAAATTCTCCTTTTAATGGGGGGCATAGGGGGACCACCCATATGAGAGGCTTCAGCTGCACATCAGATAGAAAGGTATCCCATGGCAGGGAGAGCACAGCCATAGAACAGATGGCAATGCATCTTCTTTGGTATCATTTTCACTGATAGAACCATATCAGTTTCTGATGGGGAACCATTGATATTACCAATGACTTTGGTAGGAGGTGAGAACCCCCTTTCCTGGTTCTGGTCATGTCTCCATAAGGGCTGCTCTGTGGGATGCGGATGTCAGCTTCAGGGTCTGGGCTGACTTACACGATATTTGGGGAAATCACTTAAGCTCCCTAAGTCTCAGTTTCCTCAACTGTAAAATGAAGACTTCTAAGATCCCTTCCAACTTCCAGTCTCTGATGCTTCAGTAAGCCTCCCCGCTCCAAATCTATGACTTTAGACTGCATCTAGATGCTTTATTTATAGTCCTGCCTGAAGGCAGGGGGATGTCCCCCATGACCCCTGGCTGCTTCCTTTCCTAAGATTCTCTTTGTGGTTATTTTGACAGCAGGGCCCAGCATGCTGGGGCTTCAGGGAGGAGTGGGATGGAGGAAGGGCTTTGCTATTCTCCAGAGGCAGAGTTCTGAACTGTCTCCAATCGGAGTTGAGTGGAGGTCATAATGGAGTGGTGGGATGCTTCCTGCCTCTCCCTCAGGGTGCCTTGCTGATTCAGCTGGGCTGGCTTGCCTACCCTGTGGCCATCTCACATGTACATTCCTTTGCCTCTGGTCTATCTCATCCACAGCCTTACATCTGGTCCATCTGGTCCATCCCCCTGCCTCCAATCCATCTTATTCATTCTTCTGCCTCTGGGCTATAGAAACCCAAACATAAGAGTTCTGTCTAATTCTTTTAGATAGTAATCTTGTCTTATTAGCTTGTCCTTCCCTAAGGAAAAAACTCCTAGACCTCTGTGTATGTACAAGGGGAGCAGGAATTGGAAGGAGGGGGAGATGCCAGTAAAATACCCCAACCCGAACAACTCTGACTATTGTGACCAGAGCTTGAAACCCAAATCAGTTTCTAGGGTCCCTGCTGGAAGATGCTGGACTGACTACCCATGCCCAGTGTACTCAGAAGAGAGGTGAGTTCTGGGCCCCATCCCTTCAGTGGGCATCCTCCAGTGTGAGCACCAGCTGGGCTTGGGTCCGGCTGGAGAAGGCAGGCAGGAAGCTACGATCCAGCCTATCGATGGCAGGGGCCAATCAATGCTATCTCTCTGGGCCATGCTTGGGCAGCCATTGATTTCTGCTCCTGTTTGTTAACTCTGTTTATGTAATGCCTGAACTTTGCACAACTGAACCATTGAATGTGCAGGAGGGGGCCCTGTTGCCATGAAAACAACCCTACAAATGACAAGCCTGAGTGTGGCTGAATGTATTCTAACCTTGATAAGTCAATAACTTTTCCTATAGAGGGAGACCTGGGGCAGCCAATCTGGGGAAGGAGGGGGGTATGGTGGGAGAGGGGCGTGATCTCTCTTTCCACCCACCTTAACCTCTGCAAAGCTTCCTGGAGCCCCAGCATGCTGGGCCCTGCTGTCAAAATAACCACAAAGAGAATCTTAGGAAAGGAAGCAGCCAGGGCTCATGGGGGACATTCCCCTGCCTTCAGGCAGGGCTATAAATGAGGTCTAGATGCAGCCTAGAGTCATGGGTTTGGAGTGGGGAGGCTTACAGAGCACCAGAGACCTGTAGTCGGAAGAGATCTTAGAGGTCACTTCATGTATAGCTGAGGAAACTGAGGCCCAGGGAAGTGAGGGGATGTGCCCAGAACCGTGCAAGTAAATAGTTATTAGAGATGGGATCTGAGGCCTGGGTTTGTATGTCCAAGGTCACCCAGGCAGAGGCAAGATTCAAACCCAGGCCCTCTAGCTCCCAAGTGGGCCTCATTTCACTATAATGCACTGAGCTCGGGTGGGGGGATGTAGAGGGGACGGTGAGTCTTCCATATTTTCACAACCTGGGCCTCAGTTTCCCCTAGCTACAAATTGAAGATGTTGATCTCTAGGGCCCCTTGGGTCAGAGGGGTCTATGATTCTGAGACATGTCTCTGGGATGTGGTGTGTGTGTGTTTGTGTGTGTGTGTGTGTGTGTGTGTGTGTGTGGTGTGATCTGTATGTGTGTGTGTGGTGTGTGTGTGTGTGTGGGTGATCTGTATGTAGTGTGTGGTGTGTGTGTGGGGGTGATCTGTATGTAGTGTGTGGTGTGTGTGTGTGTGTGTATGTGGTGTGGGGGTGTGTGGGTGTGGTGGGTGTGTGGGGGTGGGTGGGTGTGTTTTGTGTGTGTGTGTGTGTGTGTGTTGTGTGTGTGTAAGCTAGGATCGTCTTTCCCTTTCTCCGTCCTTCCCATCTCCCTTAGTTTCCCCCCTACCCGAAGCTCACCAGCTGTACTTTGTGCCCCCCTCTTCCTCCACTCTGAGCCCCTCCCCCTCAGCCCTCTTCTTTTCCTTCCCCCATCAAAGGCCCCAGGAGCATTTCAAGGTAGCACAGGTGGGGGGCTTCCCTTGGTGAATAATGATGTTATGGGGCGTGTGTGTGAGTGTGTGTGTGTGTATTGTACGAGCGTGTGTGTGAGCATGTGTGTGTGTGTGTGTGTGTGTGTGTGTGTGTGTGTGTGTGTGTGTGTTTCCCGAGGAGTATAAAGAGCTCTTTCTTTCCTGCTTATTAATAGCCCTGATTAAATTATCTCGGAAAAATCTAAGTGCTGCTCACCAATGGGAAATGTCTTCTCATCTCTGGCCTAGATTGTGGCAAGGAGGGCAGGGGAAAAAGAGTCTCTTGGCCTTCAACGAGGGGAAGGACATATGGAGAAGGAAGGGCAGGGTAGGACGTGGGGCCTGAGTTCCCCAGAACGCTGAAGTCCTGAGACCCCCTGGGGCCACTCCTGGAAGGGTCTGGTGCCTGGTCTCAAAATTTCTAATGAGGTGGGCAGCAGAGGAAAGGGCAGATCTTAGTTCTCGACCCACCTACCCCCTAGCTCCCTGATTGTCCTCTGAGCTCTCCATAAGGTTCGGAAGTAAGGCTGAGCTTGTTCCAAGGCCCTCCTCCCCAAAACACTCAGCCCTCTAAGACATTTCCTCTCTCTTCTCACTCCATCAGGGATATTAAAATCACAACTCCAGAGCTGGAAGGGGCCTCAGAGGCCAATCCATCCAACCTTCTCATTTTTGCAGATAGAGAAACTGAGGCCCAAAAAGTGAAACCACATGGCCAAGAACACTCAAGGCTTCCAGGTCCAGATAGTGCTAGGACAGAGACCTCTCTCTCATTGAGTGTCTTTGGGCTCTAACTTTTAATGATTCTCAGAGCATGGCTTTAAAGCTGTGAAGAACCTTGGGGTCACTGCACCCAACCTCATTTTATAGAAGAGGAAGCAGAGACCCAGAGCTGTTGACTTGCCCAAGGTCACTAAGGCAGAATGTAACAGAGGTGGGATCGAACCCAGGTCCTCTGCCTCCCCACGCTCTTCCCAAAGTGCCACAGTGCCTTTCTGAGACCACCCCACCCCAAGCCCACCCCACCTCCAATAGGATCCCCTGCCCTCCATCCTGAGCAAACAGGACAGCTCCTTCCCTCCTAGGCTAGAAGTTTCCCCCGGCCAACCGTAGCAAATCCATCTTGACAAGCCTCTCTCCTAATGCTGAGTTATATGCTGGGGAGACAGAGCAGCCGGCTAGTTTAAAGCCTGGGGCAGGCACAGGAGATGAGGGGGAGAAGGAGGGGGGAACTGGGGAGAGAGAGGAAGGAAGACATTGGCAGGAAACCAGAGGAGCCTTTGGCCTCGGATCAGTCACTGACCTGCTTCCTCTCTTGCAGTGACCTCAAGGATCTGTTCTAAGCCTGTGTGTGTGTGTGTGTGTGTGTGTGTGTGTGTGTGTGTGTGTGTGTGTGTGTGTGTGCATCTCTGGGTGGGTTTGCATATGGGTGTGTCTCTGTGTGTACTCAACCTAGTTCAACAAAGGTTTCGCTATCATCACCCACAGGGTGCAGATGCCTGTGGTGCGCCGTGGAGATGCAGGATGAAAAGCAGTCCAGTCCCCACCCCCAGAGGAGGAAGGGCCAGATGCCCAAGACATAGTATATCCCTGTGCCCCGTGGGCAGAGTCTCTCTCTATGCAAGTGGCCCCCATCGGTGTGCACGAGAGTGTTCTCTCTTAAACCCAACACAGGAATTGATTAAATGGTCCTCAATCAATAATTTTTGATATTAACTTGGGAAGGTTAAAGTAGCATTAGAATTGTGATATTTTTTTCTCCATATCTGTTAGAATTCAAGAAAGAAGAATGATCCCAGCTCAGATAATCTGTTCTCTGTACTAAAATCCTTTCCAGCTCTGACTTTCTTTGCCCAAAGGTCCTTTCCAGCTTTTATTTCTCTGCCCTAAGGACCTGTGGTCCAGCTCTGACTTTCTCTGTTTTAAGATCTTTCTAGCTCTGACCATTCTCTCTTCTAAGGCCCCTCCCAGCTCTGACATCCTGTGTTCTATGGTCTTCTTTAGCTCTGACACCCTCTGTTCTAAGGTCCCCCTGCCCCCAGCTGCGACATTCTGTCTTCTAAGATCCCTTGCAGATCAAATATTCTGGCTATGATCTAAATAGGACCTGAAACACTGACCTGCTCAGAAATCCCAGATCAGCCCAGCTGTAGGTTTCCCAGGTTCCTTTGGGAAAGCTGCCCAGTGACCTCTCTAGCCACCATCTCTCTCTTTCCAGATTCCCTTCATTTCCCTTCTGCCAGGGCCATCTGGGTAGCTAGAGTGCCTGCCCTCCCTCCCCGCCCCTGCCTGGGCCCAGGTCACATGCTCACCTGCTGGCGCTCACTCCCCACCTGTCAGAATTCCCCACGTTCCACATCACACTCATCTCCACAGCAACCACTTGTGATGTCACATGCAGAGGCTGGAGGGGAGGGGAGGAGAGGAGGCAGCTGGAGAAGCTGAGCTCCTGAGGCAGAGACAGATCCTGTTTCCAGGTAAATATCCCCCAAGGGGCTGGATGGGGGGAAATAGAGCAAGGAAAGAGAGAGAAGCTAAAAGGTTCTAGGGAATCTCAGCTCAGCACTTTTCCCGGGAGGGGGTGACTCAACCATCTCAGCACTGACCTGAAACAAGGGCACTTTCTGCCCTAAATAAATGCAGGTGTGTCCTATATGAAGGCTTAGCACCAGGTAGATGCATCTTTCAGCCACAGGACCTCACCCTCCCCCCAAGACCATTTCCTAAAGTTATTGCGGGATCATGGAGAAAACACACCGCACTGTACGAACAGATCACACATCTATCCTAGAAGCAGTGTGAAGTCTTGTGTGGTACAATGGAAAGGGTGCTGGAGCCAGAAGATCTGGGTTTGAATCTTGGTTCTGCCTGGGTGATGGAGCAAGACATTTACTCTCCCTGGTCCTCAGTTTCCCCCTCTGTAAAATAAGGAGGAGAGTGGGAACACGTGGTCTATAGAGTTCCTTCTAGCTCTAAATCTATTCATTCAAGAAGATGGACCCCTAAGATCTTAGGATACTGCACCAATGTTCTTTACACCAGACCTTACTTTCAACTGTCCTAACCAGAAGAACCTCTTGCTTTAATAGGAGATAAAATGTAAACTCTTTGGGAGTAGAGACAAAAGCATGTTTTGTCCCACCCAATACCTAGCACGGTGCTTGGCACATAGTACATCCTGGGTGTATAAAGAACCAGACTCTGAATCAAGAAGACCTGAGTTCAAGTCCTACTTTGGACACCTACTAGTTGTGAGACCCACCTTGGGCAAGTCACAATTTCTCAGGGCTCTAGGTACCACACTCTAAGGCACACACAGTTGCTGTTCTGCATCGATTGGGAACGGGAAGGGGCTTCCTCATGAAGAGCCCCCTACATGTGTGAAACCCCAAGTCTGTAACCAAAAAATTCCAACATCGTGTGGCCAAGTCTGATGACCTTATCTCAGTCCTTATCCATGAGTTCTCTGCAGTCTCCTCCTTCTCCTGAATTCTGCCTCCTCTCTGCATTTTGGTGCTACGGCTCTCTTCTGGTTCTCCTCCTACCTATCTGACCACTCCTTCTCAGCTTCCTTTGAAGGATCTTCATCCAAATCAAGGTCACTTACTATAGGGTCCCAGGACTGTACTGTTAAGTATTTAACTACCAACTGTATATATGTACACATTTTAAGTTTTTTTCTCCATCACTTTCTTAAATCTAGACAATCAACAAAATAATAAATCCAGTCCTGATTTATAGAATTTACCAACTTCCAAGGTATAAGTACTCACACTGAAAACTGAACTCTCAGGAGCATTCACTCCAACACACCCCTGAGTATCCTAAGCTCTCTTCCTTTTTATTTCCCTCTGAACTTTCTCTGTGGGTGAATTCAAGTCAGTAAGCATTTACTAATATAACCTATTATGTTAAAGGCACTGTATTAAGTTCAGCAACTTTTTTATAAAAGACAAAAATGTGGTCTCTGCCTTCAAAGAGCTATAATCTAACAGGGCAGCCAACACGTACAAACAAGATATATGCAGAAGAAATTAGAACTAATTAACAGAGGGAAGACACCAGAGTTAAAGGGGATTGGGAAAGACTTCTTGCAGAAGGTGGGATTTTAGCTGAGACTTGAAGGAATCCAGGAAAGTCAGTTCCCATGAGTCCAATTATCTCTGTGCTATTGATTCTCAGATCTACCAATCCAGCCCTAGCCTCTCTCCTGACCTTCAATCTTGGATCTTCAACTGCCTATTGGACTAATGATGTCCAGTGTCTGACTGATGATGTCCCATAGGCATCCCAAGCTCAACATCTTTAAAACTGAACTTATTATCTCCCCCCCCCCCCCATCCATCTTTCTTTAAAATTTCCCTTTTACTTCTGAGGGCACCACCATCCTTCAGGTCACCCAAAGGCTCATAATCTCTGCCTCATCTTCCATTCATCTCTTGTACTTAGCCCATATTTCTAATCTGTTACCAAGGCTTGTTTCTGTCCCCTCTTTCACATCTCTTGTATACACCTCTTCTCCCCACTCACATACCCACCCTACTTCAGGTCCTCATCACCTTCTGCTTGTACTATTGCAATAACTTTCTAATAGGTGTCCCATTCTCTTCCTCCACTTACCTTCCAAAGTGATTTCCCCAAAGATTTGACTTCATCATCACCCTATTTATTAAACTTCAGAGGCTCCCTATTACCTCCAAGATCAAATACAAAATCCTTTATTTGCATTTAAAGTCTCTTCCCAACTGTATTTTCCTACCTTTCTAGTCTTCTTATATTTTACACTTTATTCCCTTTTATATACTCTCCAATCCATTTACACTAGCCCATTTGTTATTTTCCCCATATTACACTACACCCTCCAATTCTATGCCTTTTTGCTGGCTGTCCCCCATGCCTGGAATGCTCTTCCTCCTCACTTTGCCTTCTCACTTCCCTGCCTTCAAAACTCAACTCAAATTCATCTCCTTCTGCAGGATGCCTTTCCCTGACCTCCTCACTGCTTTCCTCTGGTATTACCTAACATTTATACTGTATACATCTTGAATATACATTTATTTTGCAGGTAGTCTCCATTAGAACAGGAGCAGTTTAAGAGCAGCAACCACTTTCTTGTCTATGTCTCCCCAGTGCTTAAATACCCGAACACCTCCAGACCCAAGTTTCCGGGGTTCTCTTTGTCACTGTGCACTAACCCCTGCTCTATCTACCCTGTTAGGCCACTTAAATGAAATAGCAGACATGCAAACATTTTGAAAGCAGTTCTATAGGTACAAAGTACCATTTTAATTCAGACTTGATGCAGAAGGGCGGGCACTGGAACCTGGACTCTCAGCTTTGTTCTTCAGTTGGCCAATTCTATGGCAAGTCACTTCTCCCTAAGCCTCAGTTTCCCCATCTATAAATGAAAGGTTTGGAATATCTGGTCTCAAAAGCTCCTGCCAGCTCTAAATCCTCTGATCTCTAATAGCCCTTTCCTTTAATTCTGACCTGAAACTCAGTGCACTGCCCAAATCTCAGTTTCAGGGTCAGGACAAGGCATCTGTGTACCTCAAGGAATCAAAATTTGAAATTTCCACCACTCCTTGTATACCATCCATCAAAGACTTTGAGTCGTATGTAGGTTGACATCCCAAAATAAATACCTTCAGGTCATGGAGAATAGAATTTTCTGGCATTTAAAATGTGCATTTCTAAGAAGTTGCATTAAACACAAACACCTCAACTGTCTCTAAGTGTGACTGCTTGCCTTACCTACCCAAGTCCCAATTCTGTCCATTTTCTTTCCTTCTTTACCTCCTCCCTCATGTTTCTACTTTCTCCTTCTGCTTCTCCAAAACCCCCACAATCATCTTTCTCCTACCCAGGGATGTGCCAGAATGAGCTCCAACAGGAACTGATTAGGAAATTTTCAGTGTGAGCATTTACCTACCCCCCTTGAAAAGCCTCAATACTGTTTTGTTGGGTTTCTAGTTAAAGAAAGTGGAGAAAACAATATTAATGCTGATAAAAATGTGCAGTTCCATTTTGGGGGTAAATAGCTAATTTATTTACACTCTAATTTACCATTAGACCTCTCTGTCCCTAGCCCTATTAATAGACAGTGAATGTAAATTTCAATTTTAAATAAATAATAACTCTCGCTCAAAAGCACTTGAAGGTTTGCAGAGCCCTTTACATATGTTCTCTTATTTGATCTCGTAACAACCCTGCGAGGTAGATCTTTCAAGGAAAGACCTGAAAATGAAGACAAAATCATTGCCTCCTGTATCAAAGAGTGGGACCTTCACCGGCATTGAGAGTCAGTGACAAGAAAGTGAAGAAATCGTTTTTGTCCCAGTTTCACTATTGATTTTCTGTGTGACTCATAGCGCCATCTAACCTCTCTGGGCCTCTGTCTCCTATCTATAAAGTGGAAAGAATTCTCTTTGCTTCTAGTCTACTTCCTGGGTTGGAGTCTATGGGCCCCTGAGCTCAGTTAAGGCTTATGTACTAGAGGCCAGAATGACTCTTTGGGCTCCTAGAATGGTCAAATAACTTAGCTTTGTTTTGAGACCATGGACAGCACCTGAACTATCTGCTATATCACACTAATCTCTAGGCGGTGAGAATGGTAGGGAAGTCAAGTGTGAAATGCAGATAACTACATGCCAACAAAACTCATGGAGTCAATCAGAGAAGGCTTAGTCAGAAGACTTTATTTGCTAGGAGATCTTGGGCCAGTCACTCTCCTTTTCTAAGCTTAGTTTACTCATCTTTCATATCGGGTTCATACTCTTTATACTACCTTCTTTAACTGGGTGTTGCAAGGATAAATTGATGAGATCACGTCTACAAAGTGATTGATGTCCCTAAAACCCTATAGAAATAGCGACCATCATTGTAGCTTGGTGTAGTGAGTTGTCCTAAAGTGCTTGACAATTTACATGTTTTTACATACATTAGCTGATATAAACAGAACAACCCTGTGAGGTAATACTAGGGATTATTATCCCCATTTTGCATATGAGAAAACTGAGGAGTTCTAAAAGTTGATTTGCCCTTTGGGGTCAGTGGGCAAATAGCAGAGTAGGATTTAAAGCATGGAGTAGAATTAAGTATCAGAGGCAGGAGTTGAACTCAAATCTTCCTGACTCCAAATATAGTACTTTTATCCACTGTGACAACGACTATTTTTTATACTAAGAATTTGTTAGTATTTATTTATTCCCTGTGTGACCTTGGGCAATTCATCTAATGACTCACTCAGAAGTCTCTTCATCTGTCAGACAGGGAAGCCAATGAGTTAAATGGGTCCCTTCTTACAAATGATCTATAATCCTAGATCTAAGTCATAGACTGGTTCCTATCTACTTAGATGAATTTCCACATTTGCCAAGATGATGAAATCACTGTTCCTTTTATTATCATATCCCTGCTTCTGACAAAGCCTAGGGTTCTTGTCCTGAAGTAAATTTGCTTTAGCTGCATGTGTATTTATGGCATGACTCCTGATTGGCTGAGAGAATGCTGAGCTGCTACATAGCACAAAGTAGGGAGTAGGGAGGGGACTTGACTTCAGTTTGTAGGATAGATACCTTAAGAGAGAAGACCTTGGGTGAGATAGGTCAAGAGGGATAGGAGGCATAAACCTTTGAATGCTGGACTGCAGCCCAGGATGGGTAGGGACAACAGTCTCAGTTCTGTCCCCTTGACCTCCAATGTCTGCAGTTCTTGAGAATGCTGAACAGACTGTCCCTTGATGAAATCATTCTCCTGGTTTGAGCTGAGATCTCATCTTGCTCCCATTTGAAGAGTTCATGTACTCTTGTGTATTCTCTGGTATATTAGAATCTGTAGAGCTTCTCTGATTCCTGTTTGCTGCTTTCTTTGGTAAAGAGGTTTACTAGCTATTTGATGTGACCTTTTGTGTGACTAGTGCTTGGTAGGAATGGGCTAAGCTGGCTGAAAGGCTGAGGGCTACCATCTCCCTTTAGGACAATTGGGAAAGTAGTTTTCATTCTGAACCCAGACTCTCATTCCTTGAGAGTGGTAGAAAGACACAATTTTAGGTCAATACTCTCCTTGGAAATAGGAAAAAGGCCTACTCCAGTCCTGGATCCTGCCAACCAACTAATATAATTCCAGCATGGACCACTCTCCTATCTACAAAGGTGGGTCAGATCTCAGATCAAATGTGTGTGTATACATAAATGTGTGTATACATACATTCACATATGTGAATATACACACACAGAGCTCATGGGTGGCATGGGCATATATATATAACCCAAGAGCTGTGTTTACTTATTAAACATAATCTACATGTTTATCTTACATTATCTGGGGGATCTGAGGGAACAATACTGGTATAAGTAAGTTCTGCTGTTGGGGTTGGGAAGAGGATGCTCCTTGTGTAAGGAGAATAGGACAGGATTACATCAGAGAGGTGAAAGGGATGAATGAGATCATGTGTGTGAAGAGCTCTCAGCTGCAGAACTTCAAGGTGACATCTAGGCCTCGGACAGGACTGAGTCAGTTTCCCGGCTGCTCGTTATCTATCAGGGAGAGGGAAGAATCGCTCCTAGCCTCAGGGGCAAGAATAGGGCCTTTGTGTTCACAGCCCTTCCACCATGCACTTCGTTCCAGTTAACAACGGCAATAGATCTACTCACATTTATTTAGAAAACGCTATAAGGTTGGCGCTGCCCTGAGATTCCCCAACAACGCCCCGGTTAAGTCTATTTTCCAAAATGAAAGACAATCTGAGCCAGGAAAAACTGAGGCAGGTCATAGCAGCGGGTCTAGAACCCAGGGAATATTAGCATCCAGGCTGTTATTGCAGAGCTGGTAACGCCGGAGAACCCACAGAATCCTAGCTGTAGGATCTTGGGCATCCTCTGAGGGTCCGTAAAAAAAAAAAAAAATGCCCCAAAGAGAGGGAATACAAGTACCAGGACGCCTCGCTCCGTCGTTCTGGTCATTCTCGACCCGGCGTGGCCGCAGTGCACCTTGGGAGTGGTAGTCCTCGCGGCTACGGCTTGCTTGAGGTGTGGAGGTCGGGGCTGGAGAGCCGCCCTACTGGCCTTTGAATTTTGCCGCGAAAAGAACGCGTGGCGGCCCCTGGCCCCGCCCCTCCCGGGACGCGGCGGCGCGTCACCCTGGTAACCTCCTCTCGGCCGCAGCCGATTGGCTGTCCCCGAGGGGGAGGGTGGGGGGCGAGCCTCGGCGACCGCGGCTGGGGCTGGCGCTTGTCAGTCGGGCGGGAGCGGAGCTGCGGAGCGGAGGCCGGCCGGCTGCTAGCGCCGCGGCAGCTCGGTCGGGGACTGGGGGAAGGGTGGGCGGGCCGGCCGGCCGGCTGGCTCGCTCCCTCGCTGCTTCTCCGGCGGGGCCGCGCCGGGCCGGGCCAGGAGGACCCGATCCTCGACCGCCCGCGAGGGTCGTGGATCCCGCTGTGCGAGGCTGTGGAGCCCGCCAGGAGCCCCGCTCGCCGCCCGGGGCCATGGGCTCGTGAGAGCCCGGCGCACGCCGCCGCTTCTGCCGCCGTGAGGAGCCGAGGAGCCTCCGGAGCCGCGGGAGCAGGGGAAGCCGGGGTGCTGCGCTCGCGGGGACCCCAGCCCCCCAGGCAGCCTTGGAGCCGCCGCTCGCCTGCTCCTCCCTCCGTCCCTCCCCTCCCCCACCCGCATCCTCCGGGGCCCAGAGGGAGAGAGAGGAGGGGCGCCGGCTGAACCGGAGCCGCCGCCGCCGCGGCCATCGCCCGCGCGCCCCCCGCGTGCCTACCGGAGCCGCCTCAGACCGGAGCGGGCCCTGCTGCAGCGGCCCCCGCGGGGCCCAGGAGGAAGGCAACAAAGAGCCGGGCGCCGGGGCCGCGCCGATGAGCTGGCCCGGCCGCGCCGCGGCGGAGACGGGAGCCCCCGGCGGCCGCCCGGAGCCGCGGAGCTAACTAAGTCCGCCCCGCCGGCTGGACTGGGCCCGGGGCCAGGCAGCGCCCGAGAAAGAAGGGGCAGAGCGGTGGCCCCTCTGCCGGCCGGCCGGGCCGGGATGCAGCCGGGAGCCCGCAGCCGGCCGGCCCGCAGCAGCAGCACCGGGAGGGGCGCCCCGGCCCCCGCCCCAGGCCAGCGCACCCCCCGCTAAGCCGGAGCCCCAAGGCCGGCCGGCCCCACGCGTGCTTGTGCCCGGTGCCCCGCAGCCGGCCGCTTCCGACGTGGCGGCCGCTGTCCCGAAGCCCCCGCCCGGATTGCCTCGTGCCGCCCTCCGCGGCTCATGGCTCAGCCCCGGACAGCAGCTGGTCCTCGCTGAGCCCGGCTCCATCCAGCAACGACGGCTCGGGCAGACACGGTAAATCAGGGGAGATGGAGAGAGGGAGGGGCCGGTGCGGGGTCCGACTGGAACCAGCCAGGTGGGGCTCCCCCAGGGCAAAAGAGTAAGCCTACTTTCTGGGTGCTGACAGCCTAAGGCGTGAGAGGATGGGGGGCACAAACCTGGAGGTGAGCTCTGGGCGCTGACCCAGCCGGAGGAGAATCACTCGCCTCCCCTCTTCCTGCCTTCAGAGTCTGGGGAACTTCCCGGGACAGGGCAGAGACGTCTCCCCCAACCTGGTCTTATGTGTGATGGAGGGAGCCCCAGTTGTAGCTGGCCGGAAGGGTTGTGACCCTTCTGGCCAGCCTGCTCCACACCTCCACCAGGGTTGGGCGACCCTTCCACTCTCACGTGTCCGAAGGGTAGGGAGAGGAGAGATCTTTACACTCAAAACCAGGACTTGGTGCTCGACGCAGCTGTTTTGGAAATGAATGGCAAGGGCCGTTACAGCCGAGAGAACTAGGGGGGATTCTTTAAGAGAGAGAGAGAGGTGCTGAGGCTGCATTTCCCAGCACACACACACACACACACACACACACACACACACACACACACACACACACACACACACACACCACACACACACCCCAACCCTAGCCATCAAACAAAGGTCCCCGGTCTAAGGGAATCCTGGAACCTTGAAAGAGAGAAGAACATCACCTCCAAAGTATGTGTGTAGGGGTCGGGGTGCAAGCCAGGTAGCTCAGTATGATACAGCCCCCTTCCCTACCACCCCCCCCCCAACCATGCTGATGTTAAGCAGGGGCTCCGGCTCTTGTGAAACCAGAATGGGGCGTGGGGAGAGAGGGAATGCAGGTGGGAGGCGTCACAGGTGCAGCGCTGGGGTAGGTGGTTGACATCTGGTGGGGGAAGAAGGAGGGAGGGGCCCCAACGGAGGGGAGGAGGGGGAGAGAGGTGGCTATGGCACCACCCCGGACGTCTCAAGCTCAAGCGCTTCTATTATCCGGATTCTACCCGCCGGTTTTGTTTTGTTTTTAATTAAAGTTGGTCCTCCTGACCGGGCTAGACTTGTCTAATTGTATCCAGGTTCCTGAGGTTTCCGCTGCGGTGTGACGTCACAGGCAGCGGTTGTGACGTCACGGAGTGTTGCCAGGGCGACGCAGCTTGACAGATCCGACCTCGAGGGGGCAGGGAGGCAGACTAGAAAGCTGAGCTCTGGCTGGACACCAGGGGTGGGAGAGAAAGAGAAGGAACATCCCCTGACCTTCCGGCAGCTTCTTCCATGCCTGGGAGGAGGACTGCATAGGGGCTCAGCGGGCTGAGCTGACCTAAATCTGCCGAGAGCTTTGGCAGGGAAAGGGGCCCGCGCCCCAGTCTCATAGCTGATTTAGGCTCAGCCCCCACCCCAGCACGTTAAGCTTAGGGACTTTGCGGTGGGGAGCGGGCAAAGGGGATCAGGCCGGATTGCCTTACAGGGCAGTGAGTGCTGTGGCCTTGTGCCAGGGTAGACTTCACCCCAATAGAGAATCCCTGAATAGTGTCGAGCTGTGGTCTCTGTATGTGATTATTCTTTGGAGGAGTGGGGTGCGGGGTGCCGAGGAAGGAGGGGGGAAGTCCTTAATTTTAGAATAGTAGATCTGGAAGTGTCCTTAAAGGTCATTTCTTGCCAGGTTAGACCTTCTACCCTCAGGCCCAAGAATGGGGAAATGACTGACCCAAGGTCACACAACTTATTGGTGGCAGAACTAGGAAGAGAGCCCTGGTCTGGTGCTTGTCCCCTAGCCCAGAGCTCTTTCCACCGCAGCATTCAGCCGATCTTCAAGCCGCCTAAAAGGATTCACCTCTCCAGTGTGCTGGGTGTGTGTCAAACTGAGGCCAGCCTCTGGGTGTAGGTATAAGGGAAGAGTCCCATAGCACACTCTTCCCCTTTGGGGGGGTCGGGATTTCGAGCTGGAGGGGGGCCTTGGAGGCCAGCTACTCCAACCTGCCCACCTTATTGGTGAGAATCTGGAAGCCCAGGAAAGAATTCCTACCCCAAGGTCAAAGAGGTAGCAAGAAGTCAAGCCAGATTCAGAATTCCAAGTTCAAATCGAATCTACTTTCTACTGTATCTAGTAGACCGGGCGGCCGTTTCAGATTCTGGAGAAACCCGGCTTTGTATCCTGCCTCGGACACTTAAGTCCCTTGCCATCAGGTTCTGCCTTAGACTCCATTGATCCTGAGGGTTCATTGGTCTAGACCTGGAAGGGACTTCAGAAGCTGTGATCTGTAAGGAGCTTTCTGGTTCAACTCTTCTTTGATTTATGATTGGTTAGCTGAAGGGGGGAGGCGGGGGGAGAACAGTGAGATTCCACAGAAAAGTGGGACCCACCTGCTCAGCCCACCCAAGATAATATCAAACCAGTTTGGAGAGTGAGACTAATAGATACTGGGGAAGGAAGGCGTCCTCTCTGCCTCAGTTTCCTTACATGTAAAATGAAGGTTAATGCCCATAGCACCTACTTTGCCAGGTTATCTTGTGAATCAAATGGGAATGTAAGCAAAGCTCTTTAACTATTAATATATTGCAGCAATCAGCAAGTATTTATTAAGTGCCTACTGTATGCTAAGTGTTGGGGTTACAAAGAAAGGCTAAACTCTGTCAATACCTTCCCTCAAGGAGCTCTCATGGGGGAGATACAGTGCTTTTGGGTGATGGCTGTAATACCTCTGCCCTTGGGTCTTTCTTGAGGCTAGGAGACCCTGGGGACCTTGGTGTTACTTGAATTTTGAATGAAGGCAGGGCTCAGCCACTTGTCCCCACCGAGGGAGATTTAACCAGGCCCTGTAGTTTACCACAGATCCAGATGGGAGAAGGGAGAGAGGGGTCCTGAAGGTGCCCCTTTGTCAGTCATTCCACCAAGAACTCTGATGAGATGCTTGCTTCATGTCAGAAACCGGTGGCCAGACCCACGTGTCTCCTTTTCCCCTGAATATGCTGACAGCTTCGGAACTGCATTTGATGTTTAAAAAGGGATTTTCCTGAGAGCACCATGTAGTGAGGTTAAGGAAGGGGAGCGCCAGTGGGGGCTCTATGGCCTCCCACTAGTTAGGTCTGTATAAAAGGTGTGTTTGTTGGAAAGGGGGCTGAGACTTTGGAGGGGGATGTTTCCCTCAGAGGGCAGAGAGTATATGCAGCTTGCACCCAGACCCCAGCCTCAGCACCGCCTCCTGCCTACAAGACCTTTAGAGCAGAGACAGCCCCGAGTTAACTCTATTTAATAATCACTGCCCACCCCCCAGCTCCGTGAAACTGCTGCCTTCACATTTCTAGGAAAAGATGAGAAATCTGTGGAACAGCAGCACTAGGAAAAGGGGGGAAGAATCAAGATTAACAGGAAAATAAATAACCCAGCCCTGGTCTCCAAAAACTTTTCATTTTTTCCCCAGCATAACGATCTTCTCCTAGTTTAACAGGTCAATAAATACTGCAGTTTCTCTCCCTTCCAGCTGAAGGCAGTGGGAGCTGCCTGCCCTGAAATGAGCCCGGGCCGGAAGCTGCCAAGGCCCAGGAAAGCAAGGCCGGGCAGTGTTTAGTCCCAGGGAGGAGCACTCCCCCCACCCCAGCCACTGTTTGCATTCCCTTTCTTCCTGGCAGCTTTTCTGAGTTTTGAAACAAACTTGCCTCGTGCGCCAGGCAGGCAGGCCAGGCAGGCAGGCAGCCCCCAGAGCTGTTCAGAAATGTAAAAACAGGAGCAAAGCAGTTGGAGTCTCTGTTGCATATTTACATTTTCACCAGCCAAGTCGGAGGGGGGAAAGCTGGCAGTTTCAGGCTTTCCCTTCTGTTTCTGCAGCTCTCTTGTTACTTGGAGAATTGTGCCAGGAAGGGGGGGGGGGAGTGAAAAGAATACCCCTGCCCACCAGGCACCCCCCAGAGCCCTAATGAAATAAGAGAGCATTTTACATACATTATCTCATTGGATCCTCTCACCAACCCTGTGAGGCAGGGAGTGCAAAATGTTATTGCTCCCATTTTATGCATGGGACCGAGGCCCACAAAGGCATCCCTGATGTGTTGCAGAAATCACCCCACTGGGTTCCAGTCCCTGCCCAGAATCATAGTAGCTGTGTGGCCTTCACCTCCCTGGGCCTCAGTTTCCTCATCTGTAAAACAAGGGGGTTGGGCCGGATGATTCATCTGGTTCTAAATCCTATGTTTCCACACCATCCAAGCCCCCGTCCTCACCCTCTTACCCCTGGCCAAGGTCATAGGATCATGGATTTCGAGTTGAAAGGACCTACAGAAGCCTTCTAGTTAAATTCCCTCATTTTACAGATAAGGAAACTGAAATCAGGGAGGTTTATGGGCCCATGAAGTGTCTACAGTCATAGAAATGTGAAGGGGATGGGCAGCATTTGAACTCTGGTTTCCCACCTCCAGAACCAGTGCTGACAAGGACCCCTGCCTTCTCACAGTGCATGGGCAGGATGCTTCTCCAGTGCCTTGGGAAGCCCTTCATGGAGATTCTCTGCAGGATGGGGAGGGGAAAGAGGCATGGGGACCATCCTGGCTTTTGATCCTCAAAGTGATTTCCACTGGTTGTTTTTTGTTCTCTTCCCCACCTCCAATACATGTATGTACACACAGCCCTTCAATATGAGAGTTTCCTATCTTTGCCTTTACAGGACAGGGAGAGAAGGGGTTTTACTTTTTATGTTGGTGTAGTGGAAAAACCCCTAGATTGAAATTTGGAGGACTTGGGTTCGAATGTTGTTTAACTTTGCCATTTATGCTGCCTGTGTGACCTGTAAAAGGGAGGGGCTTGTGCCAATGACCTCTAGGGTCTAGCCTAGCTCCGGCTCTTATCCCAGGACTGTTCTGTTTCCCTTGAGTTAGAATATGAGGAACTGTTAGTATTTTGCCTTTCTCGGAACCAGAATTCATCATTATGAGTTGTTGTGAATTTGGGGGAATGGGTGGCTCCCATAGGAGTTTGGCTGTTCTGAGGGTCAGGCTCCCCACAATTCAGGAAATAAGAGGACAGCCTCCTTCCCATCTTCCTCCCGACTCTTAGAGGGTGGCATGGCGCCGCTCTTTGGCCACTAGCCCCAGGAACTGGCGAAGGGGCCTTGTTGGCAGTCAGATCTTGGCTCTCCATCCCTGCCTATTTTGAGGCTCACCCAGAGCTGCCCTGCTAAGGGGGCAGTGGCACTAAGTACCATCTCCTGACCTGCCCGGGGCCAGGTCGGGGCGGCCAGCCCTGGGGCCCGGGGTTAGTGAGATCCTGGGAGAGTTGCTGTCGGCTCTTGGCCAGACCAGGTGTCTGGCAAGGGTGGGTGGGGGCCGTGCTCAAGGCTTGCTGGCCAGTTTGGGTTTGCTGTTTCCTTGAGCATTTAGTACCAGTGGGTGCAGTTCTGGTCCCTGGGATGATTGGCCCTTTGGGGTATTGCGCTCAAATGTACATCTTAGACAAAGGTGCCAGCTAAGAACAAAGAATCAATAGACATTAGCATGAAAGTTTAATTGGATGGAATTTTTGAGCCTGAAGGGACCTAAGAATGTGCAATATCCTGGCCAGGAGGGGCCTTGGAAACATGAAATGTCATGGCTGAGACAGCCCTTCAAAATCATCCTGTGTTGATTTAATATGTAACATACATGTTTGTTCCCTGTTACACTCACAGAAGCCTTGAAGGCAGGGTCTGCTTCAACTTTTTTGTCCTTGTACCCCCGGGACCTAGCACGTGGCACATGATAAGGGGATAATGTTTGAGGAATTAATTTTGCAGATAAGGAAACTGAGGCCCGATGGTATGGGTCTTCCAAACTCTCCCACCCAGAGTTGTACACACGGCACCCCTCTCCCTCCTCCCCAAGCCCATTTTGCCAGCGTGATCACATGCCTGTGAGCACACGTCCATTTACATGCTGCTGCTTGCTGGGCCCTTATCCCCACCGGGCTCCATCTCCCAGAAAGGCCCACCCCTCCGGGTTCAGAGTTCCTCCTGAGCCCCAGGTGTTGGGGGCTCTGGGAGAAAAGTCTGGATGAAAATGGTGAGCCAGCTTCCTGTTCCTTCTGTCTTTGCATTCCTCAAAAAAGCTAATATTCATGAAAGGTAATTCAATCAAACTATGATTCCTATCAGCTAATGCAGCCGAGCTGGCTGGGGTGAGGGAGGGAGGGAGGCAGCCACACAAAAGCCCTGCTTTATTACCTCCTGCCTGCCTGAGAATTGCTTTTCTCCCTCGAGTGAGCCGGCTAAAGCTGGCTTTATTATGTTAACCTATTTGCGTGTCAAGAGCTATTGTGTTTCCCTTTATCTGTGTTTGTATTTGGATGCAAGGGAAACAGGGATGAGGCGAGAATGGATGGCTGGTCACCGCTCTGCTCTCTGGGCCCCTGATTGGTTGCTAAGTGATTTGCTTCCAGGGTAATCACTTTTATCTCAGAAGGATGTCTTGTATAATTATAAGCTACTGACATCTTTTGAAATCTGCCTAATGGCTGTTTTAGTTTACGTAGGGTGGAGGGTGGGGGGAGGGTGGAATTTGTGTGTGTGGCTGTGATGGGTGGATGGGCAGGCGGTAACCCTCTGCCTGACCTGGGCCCATCCTGCCCCCTACTCCCTGATCTGCCTGCTGTGGGGCCCTGCTGTGCTGGGGAGCCATTAACACCCACACATGGACTGAGGAAGGAGAGCAGTCACTCCCATACTCAAGAAATATCCGTGGCTCCCCATTGCTGTTGGGTTCGGGTTTACCATCTATGTGACCTTGGACAAGTCATTTACCCAAATGCATCTCAAAGTGAGGAGGTGGATTAGTTGGCCTTCAAAGTCCCTCCTTATCCTAGATCTACAACCTTCCTGGACCCTCATCTGTAAAATGGGGGGATTTGGCTAGATGGTTCTCCCCATGTGCCTGTCCTTCTATTCTGGATCATTGACCTAACCATCTGTGTACATATGAGTGAACACAAAATATATAAAGTAAATGAAAGAGAACTTCAGGGGCTCACGGGGTGGCAGCTGGGGAAGGACCCCTTACCTGTAGGGAGAGAGCACCTGAGACTCGGGCTGAGCCTGGAAGGAAGCATTGTAGCACTTGGAATGGCAGATGTGAAGAGGGAGAGAGGCAAAGACCCGGACGTGGGAGCAGAAATGTTGGACCCATTGCTGGTATGGGAGGAACAGCCAGGACCCCAGTTTGACTGGGTAGGAAGGCTTCAAAGGAAGGTGGGAGCCAGGTGATAAAGGGCTTTGAATGACAAATGGCTGAGCTTGTATTGGATCCTGGAACCCAGAGGAAGGAAGCTGGTGGAGTTTCAGGGAGCAGCGGCTGGAGGCTGATCATTTAGACAGCTGCAGGGAGGAGGAGCCGGCTGGCCGCCCAGAGGATAAAGAGCAAACTTCTTTGTTTGGCCTCTGGAGCCCATCCCCAAGGTCTGATTCCTCCTCACTCCCCCAGCCAGACTTGCCTTTGAGCAAGCTGTCTCCCAAGCTTGGAATGCTCTCCCCACCTCACCTCCCCCTCTTGGAATCCCTAGCTCCAACACCTTCAATTAACTTTTTATTTTTGTGTGTATCCTGGATACCTGTTGTGTCCTCCCAGCAGAATGTAAGCTCCTTGAGGGCCAACTGTCTCAGTTTTGCATTGGCAGGTACTAACTAAAGCAGTAAAGATTAACTGAAGCAAGGACTGGGGAGGGGGGGGAGAGGCAGGCTCCCTCATGGTTCTAGGCCTCTGAGTTCTAAGGTTTTCTTACTCTAGTGGGAGACCCCTGCTCTCATTCCAGCTCTGCCACTAACTTGTGGGATCTTGGCCTGTTCCCTCCCCTGTGAATACAGGGCCCATCAGCGCCTTCCTCCTCCCCCATGGGCCATCATGCTCTGAGATCCAGTGTAGAAAGGGCTCCATTAACAACTGTTTCAGCCTCAGCCCAGCACCAAGCTTCAAGGATGTGTGTTTGTGTGTGTGTGTGTGTGTGTGTGTGTGTGTATATGTATGTATATGTATATCATATATAGGTATTATTATATATAGTATATCTGTATATATACACACATAAACACATATATACATATATACACATATACATACATATATCTATATACACATAACTATATACATACCTCTATACATTTATATACATATATACATATATTCATGTGCAAATATACATAGACACATATCTATATATTCATATCTATACACACACACACACTCCCATTTCTAGGCTCACAGAAGACAAGCTTTTTCTACCAAAACCCTGGAGAAGATACTGTCCCTGTTGTTTGACAGATGAGGAGGCTGAGGTTAAGAGAACATTGACTGACGGCCCAGAATCCCAAAGAAGCTAATGAGGATCTGAGCCCAATCCTCCCAAGTCCAGGCTGGGAGACATGGGTGTGACTCCCTTCTCTTCTCCTTTATGCCCATATGTGATCTTGGCAATCTCTGTGTAAAATGGGGACCCAGGAGGCAATGTGGGGCATGTGGCTGGAAAAGAGTTCTGGGTTTGGAGTCAGAAGACCCAGCTTCCACTCTCAGCTCTGCCCCTTCTGAGACTCACTTTCCTCATCCATAAAGAGGATGGACAGGAAGGCTTCTCCAGGACCCTTCCAGCTCTGACAGCCTCTGCTGATACCCCCCCCAAAGGGTCCCCTACTTGTGGCCATAGCCTGGGAACAGGGTGAGCAGAGCCGAGATGGCAGAGAAGGGCATATTCTGCCCCCTCTGCAGAGGAGTTAGGAGCAGCCCTTCCTGTCTTGGTTTTGCTGGCTGTTCCTTGAATAAGAGGTCACAAAGGACTGGTGAGGTTGGAGGATCCACATGTGAGGCTCCAGACACCCCCCTTACTCCACACTGGCTCTCCAAGGAGAGAACTGCCCGATCCTTAGCCACTAAAAGCTGAAAAGGAAGGAACTTCTAAAAACCAACCTGCCCCCTGGCCCCTGGGCAGGGGAAGGTAGACCCAGCCTGCAGGGCCCTGCATGGTTCTCCTCTTAGTTATCCCTCCCCTGCTTTCTCACATGAGCATCTTTTCCTTTACTTGGGTTCCAGCCCTCTGAATCCTTTGGGTTCCTTCCTTCCATCTCACTCTTATTCAATCAGAGGGAAAATGCAGGCAATTTCACATAACTTGGTATTCCACAAGCACAGGTCTAATGGTCACTCCCCAGCTCCAAGAGCATTGATGGCTCCCTACTGCTTGCTTCTAGGATGGAAAGCCATCCACAGCCCCCTAGCTCCTTCCTCCAGAAGCACTTCCTCCCTGATCCAGTGCAGTGGGTCTCAGCACTGTCCTTTTCTCTGAGGTTCCCTCCCTCTTGCCTCTAACCCCCCTGCACAGGCTGACCCCAGGCTCCACCCCTTCACCTTCCTACTCAAGAGTTCCCTCCTCTCATCAGGGACTTTTCCTGCTTCTCCCAGGGCCAGGCCAACCCCCACCAAAAACACCTATTACTTTATGAGAAGTCCTTCCCCTCTTCACCTGGAGCTGGAAGGGGCTCTCTGCCTCAGCTCCCTCCTTTGATAAGGGAGGAAACAGCCTCCTAGCGCTCACTTCATCTACAAGCATTTTAAAGCACTTACCTTGTGCCCATCACGGAGGCATCCAAGGCAGCCCTGCTGGTCAGTGATAACATCAGGGATATGAACTCAGATCCTCTGGCCCAGCTGTCCTCTCTAGGTCCCAGCCCCTTCTCCTGGGGTTCCAGTTGGACCAGTGGTCTTACCATTCCCCAGGCAGGTCCCCCAAGGCCTGCCTCCAAGGCTGCTCACCCTCTTCTTCCCTCTTTCCTTCCATCTTTTAAGTGAGCTTGGCCTCCTTCCTCCTCGGATCTCCCAAGTCTTATCAGATTGTGCCCTGAACTGTATTTATGTGATCACAACTCTCCTGCCCACTTCTCCATCCATCCCAGGCCCAGGGACACATCTTTGTTTCTCTATCCCCTCTTTCAAGTCCCCATGTTGTAAATTAGCCCTTAATCCCCTCTCTGGGCCCCAGGTCCCCTTCTGTAAGATAGAGAGGTTCTAGCTCTCATGTCCCATGATGCTCCCAAGAACTCATGAAATGGTGTGGAATGAATGAAGGATTTCTTTATGTGCCCCTCTGTGCTCTGCAGGTGACTGAAAGTATGATAAGGCCTGGTCTCCAGCAGTCAAGCAGCTTGCAACCACAAACCATCCAAGGCAGTGTCAGATGTTTGAAATTGTTTGAGATTATTATTCAGTCTGGACTCCTGAGAAGGAGGCCTGTGAGAGGGCAAGTAAGCCCGGAAGGCTTCATGGAGGAAAAGGGAACTTAGTGTTGGTCTTTATTAAGTAAATCAGACCAGCTTCAGCTTTCCTAGGAGAAGGGGCTTGGTTATCACCTTCTCCCCCCAGCTCCTATTAGTCTACAAAGCTGGTTATTAAGGCATCTGCCAAGGGGGATGGGGGGGTATAAAGAGACAGAAACAGAGAGGACAGAGAGACAGAGAAGAAGGGATGGGGGAAAGAGACAGAAGAGAGGAGAGGAGAGGAGAGAGGAGAGGAGGGGAGAGGGGAGAGGGGAGGAGAGGGAGAGAGCAGAGACACAGAATTGAGAGAGAAGACCTACACAGAGAGAGCGGAGGAAGGGAAAGAAGGAGGGGGAGAGACACAGAGAGGGCCCTTGTCCTGTGTGTGCTTATGATCTCAGAAAGAAGTCTGCCTGGGACAGATTCTGGATCTTTGTGAGCTCAATCCAGCTCTGTTCTGGGGTGCTTAAGTATAGAGCTCCCTGGAGTGTCCCCGGCCCCCTCCCCCAGCTCAATCTCCCGCCTTCACAGTATCTCTAAGCCTGACTGTCCTCTCTGGATCTGTTGAATTCCTATCCAGCCTCTACAGCCCCCCTCAAAATCCCAGACCCTCCTATTCTGAAGGCCCTCAAAGGCTGGCTCTCTCTGACAGGGTCATCCACACTTTGTTGGAAGACTTAAGGCCAGGGAGCCCACTGGCTGCCCTCTGAGGTGGCCCCTCTCCCTTTGGGGCAGCACTGATTTTGAGGCTGGTTTTCCTGCCTTCAAACCCTCCATTGGCCTCCTTGTAAACTCCCCCATCGCTCCCAGTTCTGGCCCCTGGGGCCAAATTGCCGAACAAGCCTGTTCCTTCTTTCCTGTGTTCTGCCCTCGCATCCTTAGGGGACAGCTCTCCCATCTGGTGACCTCCCAGAGCATGGGCCCCTCCCTGTGCACTGAGGGAATACTCTCTATTCTAGCTTCTTTCCAGGCTGCCTTACTCTATGAGACATCTCATAAGTGTGTGTTGACTGAATGGATAAGCTCCTTGAGGGCAGGGCCCACTTCATTTTGCACATAGTAGGTATTCAGCTGACTGAATAACTTTTATTACCATGAAGGACAAAAGGGGCTCGGTAGTGGTCTTCAGGTCACTTTCTTGTGAAACTCAGAACCTTTCATGCTTTTCCATTCACAGTGTTTGTCAGAATGGTGCTTAGCTTCCCAGGCTAGCCCACGAGAGCCGTGACATCAAGCACTGTTGAGGAGTAAAAATGACAGCATCATTTGTCCTGTATGAGAAAGTTCATCCCAAGCCCCCCCGCCCCCAACACACACACACACACACACACACACACACACACACACACCGTATCAAGGACACTGTATCTCCCTTGCTTCAGTCCAGCCAACACTGTATTTTTTTAGCACCTAATCTATAAGCACAAGGCCATAACTGGCTCTGGGGAGTAGAGAGGTGACAAAAATTCCCATGGAATATATCTATTTTACAGATGGAAAAATAGAGGCTCAGGCTGAGTGGCATACCCGAGGTCAGTTGGCCAGCCAGTGGGCACTTCCTAACCCTTTATGTGTGCCAGGGAAGTGACAGGCTCAGAGGGTAGAGAGGCAAATGCAATCCTGCCCCCTGGTACCATGCAACTAGTCAGGGGGATTTGAACCCCAGGCAGCTGCCGTCTCTTTTGAGAAGTAAGCAGCTAGAATCTGAGGTTGGAGTTTGTGGCAGATCTGGGACAAGAACAGTCTTCCCCCATTATAGGCTCTAAGGGGACTTGAGAAGCCATGATGTTGGTGTCAAGAGGGACCTCCAACAATCAAGACCTTGTTTCCCTATCTGTAAAATGGGGAAATTGGAAAAATGTCAACTACTCTTATCCAATCTACTGCCCTAATAAAACTTGACAGAAAGAGAAATTGAGGCCCAGAGAAGGTCAGAGCCCAGATTAGAGCTCCTATCTTCAGACTCCCAGGCCAGTGCCCTTTCTTCTTGGACTCTAGGTCACTCCAGACACTGGATGGGGGCAGAAAATCAAGAAATAAGGGTAGGCAGCCTCTGTCCTACTAATCATAACTGGCATATAGAGAGAGAGAGCTTTCAGGTTTGCAAAGTGTGTTACATAAATTCTGTCACGGGAGTCTTACAGCAGTCCAATATCTCAGATGGGGAAACTGAGGCCCAGAGGGGTGAGGTCTCCACACAGCTCAGCAGTGTCAGAGCTGGGATGTATAGTTTGGAAGCCTCACATTCCAGGTGGCCCAGCTGAGTGATCAGTCGGTGGGCTGGCTAGAGTAGGAGTGGGTTCCTAGAGCTCAGAGGGGTCTCAGGGGCCATGTGATCCAACCTTTTTCTTTTAGAAGGGAGGAGACTGAGGCTCAGGGAGAAGAGTAAGGATGGCCAAGGTCATCCAGGTAGAGCCAGTTCATCATCCACTGAGCAGCCCTGCCTGGAGGGGCTGATTAACCAACTCAGGAGGGAGAATAGGTCCCAGCTTGGAAGTGGGGGTGGGGAGAATGGATAAGCAGGAAAGGGGAATGGGGACAGACTGCCTGGTTGGAGCAGCAGAGCCTGGAGACGGAAGACAAAAAGGGAGCTGGGTACTCACCAAAGCTCTTCTCTCTGCCTGCCGTGGCATGGGTGCTGAAGCCCCTGGCCTGTCCTGCTTAGCTTTCCTCTCCTCTTGTGCACCTCCCCCCAGCCAGGAGTTATCCTGCAGACCCCCCTGGCCACCTTGAGCCTGGCCTTCCATTTTCTCCACTAGGACAGGCTTGGTTGGCTTCCTGCAGCCCTGGTGCTCAGGGATATGAATGATTAAGGTTAGTGACCATTTTTTAACTCAATAAAGGCAAAGACAAGCGGTAGTCTGCAGTCCAGAGATATAATTAGTTCCCAGCAGTGGTACTTTCCCGATTCAGCTTCAGAGAGAACAAGACAAGGATGTTATACCCAATTAGCAGGAACATACAGTCGGAGCCTCAATAGGTGAGATAACAAGCTATTTTTATGACTTTTCTTTACAGACTTAGGGGGAAGGAGCCGGGTATCAGGTCTTTATTTCTTTTCATCGGGGAATAATTATTAGTGATCTAAAATTTTTTTGAAGCCAAATGATGCATTTATTAACCCAAACAGTGAAGGCTTAGATGATTCTGAGGCACAGGCCCCCACCCACCCTCACCCACTTCCTGGGGAGGGGGAGGAGGCTCAGAAGGAGTGAGGTGTGGGGGCCCTCAAATCCCCCAGCCCTAACTACTTCGGGATTGTCCTCTCCAAACCTACTGTGCACAAGTGGATGTGCCAAGGTTCTGGGGGCTCACAGGCTTACAGTGTTTGCCCTCAAGGGGTTTCTATTCTACTGGGAAAAAAAATCAAGTCAGCAATTCATTAAACTCCTGTGTGCCAGATAGTTGTGATGTGTTGGGAGTTCTAAATAAAACAGAGAACAGCCTCTGCCTTCAAGGAGCTTACAGTTTAATGGGAGAGACACCGGGAAACAGCTACACACAAACATGTAAGGGCAGTATGCATTAGAGAGAATCCCCAGAAGCAAGGCATGGAGGTGCAAAGAGAAAAGGCTTCCTGTAGAAAGCGGGACATTAGCTGGCCCTTGACGGTATCAGGGGAGCCTGGAGGCAGAGATGAGGAAGGAGAGTGCTCTAGGAGTGGGGCACAGCCAGTGAAAATGCCCAGAGAGGGGAAATGTAAGTGTCTTGTGGGAGGAACAGCCAGGAGCCTGGTGTGACCAGATCCAAGAGGAAAGTGTGAGAAGACTGGGAGGGGAGGAAGGGGAGTCCAGCATGCCTCTGCTCTTGCACACAGAGACTGAATGATGGCTCGGAGGTCCCTTCCAGCCTCTTGTTAGCAATATTAAGAATTCACAAAGTAACTTCATCCCAGCTGTGAGTAATACCGACTGGGCCTATGGTTTCACTGAAGTGAGAACTGCCAGGAGAGGAAATGATTTCTGCCAACACAATTTGGTACCTTCTTTGTAGCTTAGAAAGAGCATGGCCTAGAGCTCCACCCCTCCCTGCCCTGGAGCCAGCTCTCCAACCCCCTCTGCTGAACCCATTTTACAGATGAAGACAAGGGAGGTCCTGAGAGGTGGGGACAACAGGTGTGGAAATGCTACCACTGGGTGGGAGGTCAGTGTCCCAGTGTGCCCTCCCTCATTTACCTTCATTGGGCCTCAATTTCACCTTCTATGGATGTAAGGGTGGGATTCAATGGCCTGTAAGGGCCCTTCTATTGCCAATCCTGTTTCTGAGATTTACCTGCCTATGGTAGTGGAGTGGTTAGTCAGGGTCTGAGCAAGGATTAGAACCCAGCAACCTGAGGCTTGGGTCCTACACCCTTTCCATGGCACCACTCTGGTCTGAGTAAGTGAAGAAGGCAGCTGGGCACTGTGGAAGGAGCAGGGACCCTGGAGCCCGAACATCAGAGCCCCACTGGGATGCTGGGTGTCTGTGTGCCCCTGGGAGAGACACCTTGGGGTCTCATCGTCTTCGTCTGTAAAATGGGTGAGTTAACAGCTTCTCAGGTGCCTTCAGCTCCAGAGCAGGCAGCATAAGTGTTGGCAATGAAGTTTCCTCCCTTTGCCCCACCCAGTGTGTCCATACATGAGCCCCACATTGTCTGACAGCTGTTCTGACCTAGGGATCTGACTGGCAAGGTAAAGTTTAGCACTCTATGCAGCCTCAGCCCTTTGGGGTTATTTTATTTCTGGCCTTAGTCTCCCAACCTGTGAAATAGAGGCCTATGCTTCCCAGGAGTGTTGGCAGCCCAAAGCAGGCCCCACCTGAGCCTGCCCATTCCCATGTCTCAGGCCCCATCCCCTCCCACCCACAATGCCCTGTGGATCCTCAGTGCCAGGCTCGTTATGCTCCCACTTCCCTTCCACTCTCCTGGTTCCTCGGCCTTCGAGGCCTGATGCTGGGGCTGAGTGATTAGCTCCCCAAGGACTTGCTCATTACCCTGTCAGGACTCTTGGCAGGGCATCCACTGCCGGCCAAATCACCCTGACGGATGGCAGCCAAGATGCTGGCCAGCCCAACCCAGCCCAGCCCCATTGCCACCCAGTGACTCTTGGCAAGCATTTGGGGGCCACCTCTCCTGGGCCCTCCTCCTCTGGGACCAGGAGCTGGCTTCTGGCCCAGTGGGCCTTTACCCAGCACCCCCCCCCATTTTCTGTTCCTTTCCTTGTCAGCGCTGGAGCCTTACGATCTAATTCCAGATAACTGACAAATCAAGTCATGCAAAGTGGGAATTTAATTGCAAACAGTTTTTATAGATCGTGCCTCCATCTGCGCTACCATATGCAAAAAAAAAAAAAAATCCCAATCTCTCCCTTCCATCCCCCCCCAAGAAAAAAAAACCAATTCCGCTTTGAAAGAAAAGACAGCCAAGGCTTCCTGGGTTCAGTGCCAAGCTCCCAGAGCCAAGGGCCCCAGGGCCCTGGCCCAAGGTGCACTGGGCCTGCCAATGCCAGAGCTCCCGACCAGTGGGCAGGGCAGGCCAGCCAGCCTCCCCTAATCAGCCCGTGTCTTGGATTTGGAACAGGAACAGACCTTAGATAATAAAAATAGCTAGCGTTTCTAGAATAAGGTTTGCAAAGTGCCATGTGTAAGTTACCTCAATAGCTCTGAGGTAGGGGCTATATTATCCCCATTTCCCAAATAAGGAAACTAACCCTGGAGAAGTCTAGTGACTGCCCAGGGTCACAGGGCCAGGTGCTGTCTGAGGGCAGATTGGAACTTGGGCCTTCCCAATTCCAGATCTGGTGGGCCATCCCCCCCTTACAGACACCTTATTGTCTAAAGGAGTGGATAGTGTCTTTCCCAAGGCCACAGAGCTAGGGACCAGTTAGAGCTGTGGGATTCGAACCCAGATCCAGGGCATCCCCTGTCTATGGCCCACAGGTCTGGGTTTGTATTCCAGCTGTGCTACTCACTCTGTGGGACCTGGGCCTCCCTGGCCCTGCACCTTTGGAGCTGGTCACTTCTTGAAGAGGGCTCCAGGTCCAGTGAGAACCCAGCCTGGCCATTACTTACTGCCCAGTGACCTTGGGTCAGTCACTTCTCTCAGGGCCTGTTTCCTCTTTTGTAAAATGAAGAGGCTGGGCAGAGACGATGTCCAGAGGTCCCTTTTCAGCGCTAAATCTGTGACCCCATAACCCTCGCTCAAAACCAAGGCTCTGTTACTTCCCTTACCTCGGACCGACATGCCCAGCCCCCCTGAGGAGCAAAGCCGTTGGCTCAGATGCCTTTCATCTGTGGGGTCCCTTTCTAGCTGTGCATCCAGAATCTGGATCAGAGGTCTGGGGGTGGGTGGGACCTTCAGGGTGGCCTCAGCCCCTTCTTGATTTAGATGGAGAGATATCGAGTGCCCAAGGTCACACGAGAAGCAGGACTTGAACTCAGGTCCTGCTGGTCCCCGGGTCCTGCGCTCTCGGACCCTGCTTTGTCTCGGGGCTCGCCAGAGAAGAGTGCCTGGGCGGCGGGAGCCCACGTCGGGCCCCAGAGGGGGCTGGGGGTGTGACCGAGGCCCGGGGTGCAGGAGGAGGCCGGGCGATCATCAGGCTCCACTGTCATCATTAAAACCATTAGGAAGGCGCGCGCGCGCTTGAAGCGAGTGTCAGACTCTCTCACTGCTTTGCAAACGCTTACAATTAATGCCAATCAGATCCAGGAAAAAGCCAACTGGAAATCATGTCTGTTTCATCTCATTTGTCAGCTGTTGCGTCTCCGTGTTGTACACTTTCGTACAATTGCTATAAACATAAAGGAAAAACTCCACGTTCTCCTGAGCTGCTGTATTGTTCTGTGCTCAGTTTAATTATTCGGCATTCAGCCGCTCCTCTGGCCCCCTCGAGCAGGCGGAGAGAGCCGGCGCCCCCCGCCCAGCAGCTGATTCTGCCCCCTTCTCTGGTTGGGACGAGGCCGGGCCCCCCTTTCCCTGGCTGGAACAAGGCCAGGACCCCTTTCGTCAAGCCCGGTGCTCGGCCTGTGGGGGGGTGGCCGCGCTCACCCTCTGGGGAGGGGTCGTGGCTCGTGGCGCTGAGGCTCTGGTCCACCCAAGGGGAAGAAGAAAGGGGAGAGAGGAGGAAGCCGCGGGCCTCTGCCTCTGACTCTGCAGTCAGGGCACTGTGATCTAGGACTGCACGTGGGGAGTCCTCAGGGACCGTGGAAAGCCTTCCAGGCCAGCCCCATCGCTTTTACAGATGGGGAAACCGAGGCAATCTGCACCTGGAAAATACGTTAAAGCCTGGTCTGCACCCACAAAGCAAAGTAGATTCAGGCTAAAACAGGCGCGCGCGCGCGCGCACACACACACACACACACACACACACACACACACACACAACCTAGACAATTTGGAGGAGCCACTGGGTTTCCCATGTGTGCCCAAGACATACATACTCTGTGTTAAAGGGATTTCTCCCTTGGCTGAGGGCGTGGAGACCTGGTATGGGCCGGCTTAACCAGGCGGTTACGGGAAGCCCCACTGGACCCTGGGAGTCTGGGGACCTGTGTGGTAGCCGATTGGTGCTTGGGGTAGCCCCCATGCAGAGCCGAGGAGGGGGAGGGGCAGGGCCTCATGATGTAGAGTTCGAATGGGTCCCAGTCCTGAAGCCTCGCTATGGCAAGCAGTTCGTGGGACTTCTCTTGGCCAGGTCTCAGCTGCCAAGTCAGTAAAATTAGGAATTTTCTGCCCTCCCCCCAAATTTATGTGGCACTTACTATGTGCCAAGAATTGTGCTAAGTGCTTTACACTATTGTATCTGATCCTCACATCAACCCTGGGAGGAAATAGAGGTTTACAGGTGAGGAAACTGAGGTAAATAGAGGTTAAATCCAAGGTCACAACTAGTAAATACCTGAGATCATATCTGATAGGTCTTCCTGACCCCAGGCTCTGATCTCCAAGGCCTCTTCCCACTGCAATGCTCTCTGCTCTAAGTGCTTTGTTGGCTCTGACATTCTCTAAGACCCTTCTCCCAGCCTTGCCATCCCCTATTCTAACACCATCCCAGCCCTGACTGTCTCTGTTCTAGGTTGTTTTTCAATTTTTGTCATCTGTGCATAGCCCCATAATGAAGCCATGAGGAGATACCTTTTCTCCCCAACCCCTTTTCACCATGGATGGTGGGGGGCGAGGGGAGGTGTATGTAAGGTCGAAACCTTTTTTTAAATATTCATTCGGTTTGTATAGCTTTTGAAACTTTTTTTCATATTTCATTAAAATAGATGCTTTTCTGGGTGTGGGGAGAAGACTACAGCAAGAAATTTATGGGATATAAAAACAAGGAATATAAGTAAGAATTCATTTTAAAAACATAATTTGTGCATATGATTTCTAGGTCCCTTTTAAGAATCTGAGAAGTCCCATAGAGAACTTAAGCCTTGGTCATGTCAACTGCTACCTACGGGGTCAGCAACTGACAGTCTGGGCAGGACTGAGGGAAGGTGGGAGGGAGTGTTGGGGAGAGAACTAACCATGGAGGAGAACAGATTGTCACACTCTTTCTTTTAAAAATAACTTTTTAAAAAATCACCTCTATTTCCCAATAAAGTCCTACCTCCTTCCCCTCCTCCTCTTCCTCCCCCTCCTCTTTTCCCCTCGCGGAGAACCATCCTTTATAACAAAGAATTAAAGAGAAGGTGAAAGTTTAGCATAACTAACTCCCAAAGTATTATCTCACCTCACAAACGTCTGCCCTTGGGCCAGTGACTTATCCTTCTGGCCCCTTAGAGCAGTGATCTGGGCCTTCTTGGGTTTGTTTGTTTGTTTAATTTTGGAGAGGGGGAAGGCAGGGCAATTGGGGTTAAATGACTTGGCCAAGGTCACATGGCTAATTTTTGCTAATTGTCTGAGGCTGGATTTGAACTCAGGTTCTCCTGACTCCAGGGCCGACTCTCCATTCACTGTGCCACCCAGACACCTGGATCTGGGCCATCTTATGCTATTTTCCATACCCATGGTCCCCCACCTCTGCAAAAAAGGGGAAAGTGACTTATCCTCCCCTACCTCACTTATTGTAATTAAATGCCCGTTTCTTAAGGGCTGGACACATCTAAGGAAGACTGGGGGTAGTAGGTGTTAGGAATACCAGGAGAAGAGTGAGAATCCATTCTGCCTACTTAGGGGATGGAAGCTCCCTGAGGGCAGGGACTGTTAAAGCTTAGTTTGTAACCCAGGCCCGTAGGCACTTATCAGTTTAGATTGGCTGCTTGGAAAAAGATTAGCAAAGGAATTTACAAATGGAGAGAATACAGAAATGTGGGAAGACAGTGAAAGTGCTAGTGTGGAAGGCATAATGGGAAGGACTGAGGTGCTGAGGAGTGGGGCATCTGGAGGCCAAAGACCTGGCCTCAAGTCCTCACCCTGCTCCTTCCCTCTAGGGTGACATTGGCAAGCCCAGCCCCTCTCTGAGACTTTTTCCTGACCTGTAAATTCAAAGGGCTGAATTTGGTGACCTCTGAGGGTCCTCCCAGTTCTAGAGCCCTTTCCTTCTTTCCGGGACTCAGTTTCCTCATCTGTAAAATGAGGGGATTGGGACTGGATGGGTTCTGAGGTCTTTTCCAGCTCTAGACCCTATGAGCCCCATTCAATTCCAGTTCTGCTAATCAGTTACAGGCTAAATGATCCTGGCAATATTGCTTGACCTCTCTGGCTGTCAGTCCTTCATCTGTAAAAGAAAGGGAAGGGAAGAAAGTAAACATTAATACAGTCCCTACTATGTTCTGGGCACCAGACTGGAGCGCTTTTGCACAAATATCTCTAACAACAGCCCTAAGAAGTAGGAGCTATTATTATCTACGTTTTACAGTTGGGGAAACTGAGGCAGGGTGATGGGACTTTGCCCAGGGTCACAGAGCTAGGAAGTGCCTGTAGCTGGACTTGAACTCAGGGCTTTCTGACCCTGGGCCCAGCATGGTGCACTTGGCCACCAGCTGCCTGTGGTTGGATTCCATAACCTCCGAGTTTCGTTTAAATTCCAAATTTGTCACTCAGTCAGCCTCTATTAGACAAGTGACTGGGAGGTAGAAAGCACTTTGCTAATTGCCAACATCTGCAATCCCAGGATCCTCCTCTCTCTGCCCTGGCCTGCTGAGACCCCTGCAGAGACCCCGGCTCAGCTGCTTGCAGAAGCCTATGTCTTCTTCCCTCTCCAAGAATCTGATTTGTCTGCAATGACAGAATTTCTGGATGTCCCCCCCACCTTGGCTGGAATGTCAAGGTTCTGCTTGGACAGAGCCTGCACAGCCTCTCCTCTGACACCCCCAGCCTACCTGCCCACTCTAGGAGGGTCAGTCTGGCTCCTTAAACCTTGGAAAGGGCACTGTGTCTGGGGTAGGGAGATCTCAGCTTACTGCAGTCCAGAGGGCTCAGGGTCCTCAGGAGGGTAGTCAAGAGGGGAAATTGGGCTTGGAGTCACCAAGAACCAGGGCCAAATCCTGCCTCAGACACTAGCTCTGGTAATCCTGGGCAAAGTCACTTGGCCGCTGACTGCCTCAGTTTCCCCAGCTGTAAAATAGGCCTACCTCCCAGAGTTGTTGTGAAGATCCAGTGAGATCATTTATATATAGAAATGCTGGCTTTTAAGGGTTCACACACACACACACACACACACACACACAGTCACTATATATGTAGTTCTCTAAACATGTAGTTCTATCACATATGTGTATATGTGTGTCTGTGTGTGTGTTGTGTCTGTGTGTGTGTGCAGATGGTATTCTGAGGATAGGGCCTTGTAAAATAGGGCCTGAAAGCATCACAGAAAGAATGTGAGTTATTCAGGCTGGAGGCCAGCCTCCCTTCTGTCCTGAGCCCCCCACGGAAGGGGCAGGTGGGAGGGAGGAGAGAATCTGCCACACTGTGACCCTGCTCCCCAGATCTCTTGGAAGGGCAGGGAGAATTTGGTGGGCAGGGTGGTGGGCCGGGCTGGCCGGCTGGCAGGCAAGGGTGGGAACTTCCAAGTGGCTGCTCTAGCAGCTGCCCACCCTCCTCCCCTCTTTGATTACCCAACCCTCCCCCACACTGTGAAAAGAACCATCTTCCTGGGAGAATGGGGTCTCCTGAGGCCACGACAACAGGCCAAGTGTGGGGAGGAGGGAGGTCGGGAGACACGGGGGCTTTTGTATTTGCTCATCTCGGGCTGGGCGGAGGAGAGCTGGGGAGCCTGGCTGACCCCGGCAGGCCGCATCCCACCCCAGTGACAAATGGGCCCAGCTTAGGGTAGAACAGAGACTTCCTTTGTCCCATGGAGGGGAAGGGAGGAGAGAGCCAGGGAGGGAAAGGAAGACCCTGCCCTGCCAGGCAGTGCTAGATGGGCCTGCCGAGAACGTGCCCAGGGGAGGGGCCCTGGAACCATCCTGTCAGGTGGTCCTCGATGATGGCACAGTATTAGTAAGGATGGGGCTTGGGGCAAGGGGTGACTTCTGCCAGCTGCTGCCCTGCTTTGCCACAGGGAGCCAGATTCATTCACTAGATAGCATTGAGGGGTCTCACTGCCTCCATGACCCTTTGGACCTCCCAGGCCCCACAGCTTTGTCCCCATCTTTCCTCTTTCCACCTGAGACTAGGCCCAGAATGTGATGGGCAAATCTGAAACACCCGTTTGTTGTAAGAGTTCCCCTCCCATCATCCTCCTCACCTTCAGCCTTCTGGGCCTCAGCCCTTCCTGTTCCATCACACTAACCCCTGGCTAGGCCCCAGTACTCCCAGCCCCTATCCTTGACTTCTTCTTTCTCCTCCTGAACCTTCCTTCTTCTTAGGACTTCTCCAAGGGCCCTGGGGACTTGTCAAAACCTTGGCATGACCCTTCCCAGAGGAGAAAGCCGGCCTGAAGTCCTGGGGGGGCCAAATGGAAGGAGCCTCAAGAAGGAGGCAGGACACTGATGGCCAAGGTCTCAGCACTGGACCAGACACGTGGCACTCCTGTGTCTTCTTCTGGAAGACAGAAATGTTGGTGAGGGCTGCCCTGCTTAAGAGGAAGAGGGCTGCTTAAGGGCTGGCATTTGGGCGTCAGAGGTTCTGGGTGTGAATCCCACTTTTCATACTGTTAACTGTGTTCTTACCTTGGGCAAACCACTTCCCTTACTGGGTTTCAGGAGCCTCTTTTGCAGAATGGGGTTTAAAATACATGGTCAGAATACAACCCTGGTGTTCTCTGTTCTTAGGCCTCTCCCAGATACAATATCCCCTGTTCTGTGGTCTCTGAGTCCCCTCTCAGCTCTGCCATCCCCTGTTCCAAGGCCCCTCCCAGCCCTGACATCCCCTGTTCCCAGGCCCCTCCCAGCCCTGACATCCCCTGTTCCCAGGCCCCTCCCAGCCCTGACATCCCCTGTTCCCAGGCCCCTCCCTGCCCTGACATCCCCTGTTCCAAGACCCCTCCCAGCCCTGACATCCCCTGTTCCAAGGCCCCTCCCTGCCCTGCCATTCCCTGTTCCGAGGCCCCTCCCAGCCCTGCCATCCCCTGTTGTGAGGCCCCTCCCAGCCCTGCCATCCCCTGTTGTGAGGCCCCTCCCAGCCCTGACATCCCCTGTTTTGAGGCCCTTCCCAGCCCTGACATCCCCTGTTCTGAGGCCCCTCCCAGCTCTGACATCCCCTGTTCTATGGTCTCTTCTAGCTCTTACTGACATCCCTTGTTCTGAGTCCCCTTGAAAATCTGGCATTCCCTGCTCCTAGGCCTCTCCCACCTCTGACATTCTGTGTTCTATGTTCTAAGGGATTCTTCCAACTCTGACATTCTAAGTTCTAGGATCCCCTTTCCTGTTCTGACTTTCCATGAGTCTGTGAATGTGTGTTGAACAATGAGGGGGGCTGAGAAGAATTCTGAAGTCCTCTTCCCCTGCCAGGCTCCCAGGGAGAAGTCCTTCCTCAGGCCTTCATGTCCCTTCTCCTCCCATTGCTCCCATGCCCAGGACCCCCCATTGCTGTGGGAGACAGACTCATGCAGAGTAAAGGACCCAGGATTTGGAATCAGAAGACACTGGTCCAGCTCTGGGCTCTGGTGACTTTGGCCAAATCCCTAGACCTCCCTGGCTTCAGTTTCCCCTTCTGTGGAGGAAGGAGGAGATTAGGGTAAATGGGCTCCAGGGCCTCTCTATACTCCTGGGATCTGTCCCAGTTCATGATTTAAAGCAGAGAGGACCTGTCCCAGGGAGACGGGAGAGAGGGCTCTGGGACAGGCTCTATTTTCTCTGATCAAGGCATTCCTTTGGGCCTGAGGCCTGCCTGGTCCCCTGGTGCCCCCCTGGGGCCTGCAAGGGCCCCCTGGAAGCTATTCCTGCACTTCTAATTACAGCCCCCAAGCATCTCCAGCACCAGAGCCGCCAAGGAAGGAATTCAGCAAGGAGCACACCACCCAAATAACTATAATCAGCAGCTTCTCGAAGACTTCAAACTCACCCAATTATCCTGGAAGGGAAAAAAAAGGAAAACAAATTAACATGTTTGCATAGAGCTGCTGTGGCAACACACACACACACACACACACACACACACACACACACACACACACACACATACACACGTGCTCCCATACCCTGGCGGTCGTGACTTCACCATCATTCCACGTGCTGAGCCCCAGCCTGCCCCTCTCCCCCTAGCTCGGCCTGGTGAGAAATAATGGCCTCTCTCTACTGGCCCTCAGTAGCTGGCTGGTCTATGGAACAGGGGATGTCAGAGCTGGGAGGGGCCTTAGAACAGGGGATGTCATGGCTGGGAGGGGCTGAGAACAGGGGATGTCAGGGCTGGGAAGGGCCTCACAACAGGGGATGTCAGGGCTGGGAGGGGCCTTAGAACTGGAAGTGTCAGGGCTGGGAAAGAGCTTAGACCAACTAGGAAGATCCGGAACAATTAGAGCAGTTCAGAAGTAAATGGGGTGACTCAGGAGAGAGGGCTCTCTGGCCTTCGAAGCTAACTGTAGGGTGCCATTGGTTGGGGACCTTTTCTGGGGGCTCTGTGTTTCAGTCCAGGATGGATGAGCTCTCTTCTGGCTCTGATACTCTGTTGTGAGGCCAAAGGTTCTTTTCAGCTGTGATAGTCTTTGACAGACGCTGGGGAAAGATTGCTGGACTTGATGTCAAGGGACCTGGGTTCAGATCTTGACCATGGGCAAGTCTGATTAACGTTTCAGGGCCATGTTTCTTTATCTGTAGAACATGGATGAAGAATATTTGCATGACTTTGCTTGCCAAATTGTAAGCAAAGCACTTTGCCTAGAAAGGAGATGGTACCCTGGATAGAGCTTTGGGCTTAGAGTCAGGAAGAGCCAAGTTCAAGTTTGTTCTCAGACACTTACTAGCTGTGTGATCCTGGGCAAGTCACCTGACCTTTGCTTCCATTTTTCTCATCTGTAAAATTGAGATGATGGCAGGGCTACCTCTAGGGCTGCTGGAAGGATCAGATGAGAGAACTTGTGGAAAGCACTTCCCAAACCTTAAGGAAAGTATATACTGGGTAGCCATTAGTACATTCTGGTACTCTAAGCTCCACTCAACTCTGGTATTCTGTGTTCTTTATTCAAGAGCCATTTTCTGCTCTAACATTCCCAGTTTTAAGGCTCCTCCCAGCCTGACATTCCTTGTTCTAAGGGCCCTCCCAGCCCTGACATCCCCTGTTGTGAGGCCCCTCCCAGCCCTGACATCCCCTGTTGTGAGGCCCCTCCCAGCCCTGACATCCCCTGTTCTAAGGCCCCTCCCAGCCCTGACATCCCCTGTTGTGAGGCCCCTCCCAGCTCTGACATCCCCTGTTCTAAGGCCCTTCCCAGCCCTGACATCCCCTGTTCTAAGGCCCCTCCCAGCCCTGGCATTCTCTAGCTAACTAGCAGGAGCATTCCAGCATATAACCACATCTCTGAGGAGCATGGCTGACTTGGCAGTAGGGCCCTTCCCACCCACCCCCAGCTCGGCCCAGTGAGGCTTTTTAAAATACCTTAGTGTTCTCTTTCATTTTTATGTCACCTTCATTTTCAAATACAACCCTCCCAGAATCTCTGCCCAGAGAACCATAGCTCATAAGAAAGAATTAAAGAAGAAAGGCCAGAATAAGCTTGGCACAGCAGGCTGATACATCAGCTGCTTCTGGCGGCAGGGACAGTGCTCCAGACCCGCAGTTCCCCACCTCTGCCTGGAAGGAGTCAATCCTGTGGCTTCTCGTCGGGGCTTTGGGGTCGCTTGGTCCTTGGAAGCTGCTCCATCTTTTAGGCTCCTGTCTGCAGAGGCCCAGGGGCCAGGGATGGCCCTCGGTCAGACCCCACATAAACGCAGCAGCAGCATCAGTTGTGAGGTCAGAAGGCCGTGTTGGCTTCAGATGGGGATGCTGAGATCTGGTCTGGGGGAGCCCAGCTGGCTTGGGGTCATTGCCTCTGCCCTTACATCCTGTCGTGGCGTCCCACTCTCACACCCCTTCGTCCCCTCTGGTCCCCACATGGTCGTCCCCCATGATCCTCCCTCCCTGCACAGCTGCCTCTCAGAGCCTGGCCTCCCTTGGGCAGGAAAGGAGCCTCTCCTTCCAGCTGCTGTGTGTCTTCAGGTTTCACCAGAGCCTTTGGGCATCATCCCAGAGTTTCAGCTTTCAGGGTCACTTCAGATGCCGCTCCCCCAGGAGCTCCAGAGACAGCTGTTCCAGGCTGGGGCAGGATGTGGGGGAATCAGAGCTTTGTTCAGCAGAGGGCAGGACTGGGGCACTCAGTGCACAGCCCGACTCAGTCCCAGCGACCCTGGGCTCTGTGTTCCCACAGACCTAAAGATGGAGGGGAGGATCCAGTTCAACCCAGACAAGAAAACAGGCCCAGAAAGGCCCAAAGCCTTCACATCCCATTGCCACCTCTGCCCTGGATGGCCCCCTGGTCCAGAAGTGACTTGTCCTCACTCTGCCCACTCATGTCTGCCTTTTAATCTAAATGACTTTTCCAAGACCCAGCTCTAGATACCCCCTTCTGCAGGAGGCCTTGCCCAGCACCCAGCTACTAATAGCTTCCCATATCAGGTCACCTTCTCCTCAAATAAATCTCATAGGGACCTAATATTCACATGTTGTCCCCCCACTGGAATGGGCACTCTCAGGGTAAAGACACATCCCCCCTTCCTTTTTATTCCCCTGTTCTTAACAGCACCTGACACATAATAAGGGCTTAGTAAATGCTGTTGGTGGTGAGTTTAGTGGCCAAACTCTCTGGTGGTCAATGCCTGCCTGCACAGGTCATGGTAGAATTGGGGGGGAGGGCAGAAATAAGACAAGTGGGGTGTGGCATCGTCTCTGGGTATTGAGAAGTTTGTCTGAGGAGGGGGTGATGCTGTCTGAGCTGGAGTTGGGGGTTGTCTTTGGAGGCATGTGTGAGCCCCCACCTCTGATCTCCTGGTGAAGTAGTGGTAAATTTGTCTAGAATAGATGAGGTATTTCTTAAATGCTCACTAATAGCTTACCGCTAACTAAGGACAATCCCTGCCTTCAAAGCATTTGTGTTCTAATGGGGGAAGAAAACTTCTGAAGCAGAACAGGGGATCTTAGGAAGGGCCCTGATGCCAATCCAGATCTCTGGTTTTGTCTCTTAGCCGTTTCCCATTTCTCCTAGTTAACAGCAGCCTGTTTTTCAGGGATTAAGTTTGAGCTGTTTTAATTCTTGTGCCTGTCTTGTCCTCTCCCTTTACACTTCTGATTCTTCTCTGATTGTCCACATGTGTGTATCTTCTCCTCTGCTCTCCCTGAGGTCAGGGATGAACCAAGCTTTCTGTTTCTCTATATAGGCATATCTCCTCCCTATTGCTCCCTCCCTGATATTGCTGCCGTTAATCCATTATAATCAAATTCCCCTCAACATCCCAGAAATGCTGGTTGGCCCTTGGCCAACTTAGAACACTGGTAGACCATATTGTTCTACACATAGGTGGTACATTTTCCTCAAAATATGGCTTGTCAAAAACCTGAGTGTGCCTTCTAATCCATATTAGGATGTTTTATAGTATGCCTATATATACATATGCACACACATATACATACTTACATACACACACACACACATATATTCCTTTCAAAAAGATCTCATTTTAAACACCATGGCCTATATTTGGAATAATACCATAATTATGCAGCTTCTCCCCCTTCCCACCCACCCCAATCCCGCTCCAAACCCAGGATTTATACTGCCAATGACTGTCCAAATTCTGTTAAAGGAACCATAGTCTTAACATATTAGCTACCTGGAAATTCCCTGAAGTGAATGCCTATATCCACATTATCTAACCCTGGACCTGTATGCAGTTGGCAATGCCTGAAGACTTCCACCAAGCCCCAGGGTTTCCAGTGTCTTCACCCTCCATACACGTGGGGAGCCCACAAGGCCTTCCAGCTGCTTGGGGCTGTTTCTTTGTTGTGTGCTTGGGGAGGGGGGGTGGCAACCCCATTGTTATGTACACATCTGATCCCTTATTTTCCACATCAGATCATTTGTAACCATCACTAGGCAATTTAGACCTGTCTCTGATTTAATTTTCTCTTTGTGCCCTCACTACCATTTTTTTCCTGTTCAGGGCTGATTTTAAAGGCATCCCATCTTTTGGGCCCCTGCTCAGACTCTCTGAAGGCGAGCTGTATATTGTATACATATCCATATTTTATGTTTACATGGGCACACACACATACACACACATCTCCCTGAGAACAGAGTATGCCATAAGATGGTCTGTGGCTCTTCCCACAGCAGGGAAGGCCTCCCCTTAATCTCTGCCTCCTCATCCCACCCCCACTACCCCCAGCCCACCCAGTCAGATCCCCATACTGCTAAGCTAGATTCAGAGAATGTCAGGCTGGGAGAGACCTTAGCACCTAGGGTGGGAGGAATGTTAGAATACAGACTATTGGAACCTTAGAGTGGAAAATGACTTGAGTCAGGAGGGGCCTTGGGTCCCTCCTTTTCCAGAAACCCCAGGAGGGTGTTTGGAGTCAGACAAGATGTCCTTTAAAGTCCCCACTCTGCCACTGATCAGTTGGGTGACCTTCAACCCTCTGGGCCTCAGGCTTCTCTTCTGTAAAATTGGAATTATGTTTGTGCTGTCTGTCTGAAGAAGCTGTGCTGAGGACTTGGAAATAACATTTATGTAAAACAGTTTGTCGATTGTAGGCCTGTTGTTTGCCCATAGGAATGCTTAGCAAATGTAGCTTCATTGATTTGATTAGAGAGAAGCTATTTTTATTTACAGGTGAGGAAACTGAGGCCTTATGAGGGGAAGGGTCTCGCCCAAAGCCACAAAGTGGAAAATCTTCCTTAAATATGGGGGTGTGTGGGATTTGGAGTGATGAGAACTGAGTTAAAATCCCCTCTCTGCCTCTTACTAGGTCTGTAACCTTGAGCATGAACACTGTGGCTGTCTTCAACACAATGTCTCTGAGGTCAGAGGACCTGGGCTCAAATTCTGCCTGTTGCTGTCTTCGTGACCTTGGGCCAGACATGTAACCCACCTCTGGGGTCTCTGCTTTCCCATCTGCAAAATGGGTTTCGTCATAATGTAAAATGAGGTAGCTGGACTCAGTGGTGGCCAAGGTCCCTTCCAGAGCTGAATCTGTGCTCCTAGGAATCCTGAGGCCTGCCATCTGGATGGAGGAATTAGGCTTGTCCTGCCTGGTCTCAAAGGGAAGGCCCAGGAACTATGGGGCAGAGTGGTGAAGGGGTCAGTTGGGGCTGGAGGCCATTGTCAGAGCTGTCCTGGTGGACAGGCCAGGGATGAGCACCCCATCCCTGGAGGTCTTTGAGCAGCAGCTGAATGCCCACTGGTTAGGGATGCTGTGCAGGTACGAATTGGGGGCACTCCAGATGGCCCCTGAGGACTCTCTGAGGTCCTTTAGGGCTCTGACTCTAGTCCTCTCTCCCCTCCTCCTGCTCTCAGTGGGGAGGCTTTGTCCCGAGCCACCTTGAAGCTGAGAATTGCCCTCAGGGGGTTACAGGACTGCCATTCGTGGGAAAAGGTTTGAGTCACAGCCCTGGGAGAAGCATTGGCCTGGCAGGGTTCTCCCAGGGCCAGGAAACCAGGGTTCTTACCCCCTAACTCCCTTAGGAACCTCCCATGGGCCGACAGGGCAAGCAGAGAATCCTATTTCCCCAGCTCTCTAAGTCTTAGCAGAGATCTTAGGCTTCCTGCCCACAGGCAGAGAGCTGGACCTTCACAGAGTTAGGAATCCATGGTTTTTCCAGAACACCTCTGGTGGGGGTAGATTAAAGCTGCCCATTAGTTCACCTGCTGGTAACTTAAAGTGGTATTGAGGCTGGGGGCAGGGGGGGGTGTGTGGATAACTTCTGCCTAACCAACAGCTACAGGAGCACCCCAGGGGAGGAGCCCCCACCTAAGCCCCACCACCTGTCCTCCTGAGCCAATCTCATCAGGTTGGGGCACTTAGGAAAGGAATCACTGCTGGCATTAACCTTTATGAGTCAACCCTGGGGGAGTGGGAGAGAGGGAGGGAGGGAGGGAGGGAGGGAGGCCTGGAGGTGGCTGGCTTAAAGGGTTCAATGGGGACACCACAGGGGAAGAGGGGGAGAAATCTCCTCAGCAGCATTCCCTCCCTCCCTCCCTCCGTCCTCTTCTTCCCCTCTCCCCCCACCCTCAACAACAAGGCCTTCCCTTTGACTTGGTAAGTCAAGTTGACTTCAAAAGAGTTTTCAAAGTCAGTCCCCTGGGCTTGAGAAGGAGGTGTCTCCGGGAGCTTGTTATGGGCTCTGTAATTAAACTGTGGAAGGAGTCAAGGGAGGACAAAGCCAGAGCCAGAAGCCCCAGCCAGGTCCCTGGTTAATTGAGATCTCCGCCAGCTCAGCCTCTTGGGAGGGAGGAGGAAGAAAAGCCCCCTGTGCCATCCCTCTGGGTGCTGGAGGGAGGCTGGATGGGGAGCTTGGGGATGAGGGGATCACCTAGGGCCCTTCTGCTTCTTTGTGTTGGGGTGAGAGCAGGCTATAGTAAACCGCAGAATCTTGCTAGAAGGGGGTGGGGGAGAGATTTTTTCTTTTCTCCCAGCAGGGACTGTACCAGTGGGCGGCCTCTGAGGCTGATTGTCACAGTGTCTGGCCTGCGATCTGTTTGAAGGTCTCTTCTCTGCTCTAAACACCCTCCAGGCTCTGGCATGAGGTCCTGAGGTCCTGCATCTGTCATCAGAGGACCTAGGTTAAAAATTGATCTTTGACAGTAGTTACTACCTGTGGGTCCTTGGGCCTCAGTTTCTGCATTTGTAAAATCAGGGGTTTGGATTGTCTGTGCTCATACCCTCTGTTGTAGAGCCAGAATGTGGATCGCCTCTGGAATTGGCCAAAAGTGGGGTTGCGATGGGGATGACCCTTTGGGATGCTATGATCGCCAGGTCCCATGGGCTCATTACATGACTTATCCAAAGGTTTGCTATCACTAAGTAGTAGAGTTCTGATCAAATCTGGCTTCTTCGCCCCCTGTAGCTCACTCACACCTATTCACTCTTCCTAACCATGACCGAGGCAAGTGACTTGCCCTTGCTGGTGCCAGTTTCCTCATTTGGGGACCTCTGAAGTGCCTTCTGGGTCTAACTACAATCCTTTGGCCAGGAGGTTAGGAAGAAGGGGAGGGAGAGGGGTGTCGAGGAATGTTTTATTAGTGACATCCCCTCCCCTGTCCCCCGGGGCCACCCTCCTGAGTCTGCCCACATCTGGAGCTGGAAAATCATCCCTTTTTCCTCTCTCGGTATTCTTCTGCCCTGGCAACCCAGGCTCCCATTTTCATCAGGACCAACAGCGTGGGTGCCACTCAGAGATTGGTAGACTTTAAAGATTGGGAGAGAGGGGTTAAGGAAAATTGCCCCTGCTGCTTCTATGCTAATGTAATCTCTAACCAGATCTGTGGAGCCCCGCAGCTCAAATTGCTTTTTAGATTAACATTTAATTATTAACAGGGTGCCCTGAAAGGCCTGGGGCTCAGAACAGGGAAGGGGGAAGGGAGCAGGGGGGGGGGGCAGGAAGGGAGAGCAGAAGCTGCTGCCTCCAGCCAGGAAGGGAAGGAGGGAAGGAGAGAGGGAGGGAGGGAATGGCGAGCTGGTCCAGCCCTCGATTTTTATGGGAGCCCCTTGGCAAGGTGTCTGCCCAACTTGGGCTCCAGGTTGGATTTTATGCTTTCTCATAATTTACCAAGGAGTGACCTTTCCTGTTCTGTATTAACTCATTCTGCTACAGGCAGCCACCTCCACTAACTGACTCACTTGCCCTCTGGATTTGGGGAAGGAGGAGGGGAAACCTACTGTCCAGGGCAGCCTGGCTGCCAGGTGTCGCTGCTGCTGCCCAAGCATCTCATGAATGTTTCACAGATCCTTCCTAGGTGGCTAGGTGTCTCAGAACTAGAGAGCCCTGGTCTAAGATCAAATCCAGCCTCAGACTCTGGCTAGCTGTCACTTAATCCCTGTTTGCCTCTCTTTCCTAATCTGTATAAAGGGCATAATGATTTGAGAAATAGATAGACAGAAGGAAGGATAGATAGATGATAGATAGACAGAAGGAAAGATAGATAGATGATAGACAGATGATAGATGGATGGAAGGAAGGAAAGATAGATAGATAGATAGATAGATAGATTTCATTTAGGGCCAAGAAAAAAGAAACAGGCTGCGTTACCGTAAGGAGAGACTGAGGTTTGAGTCTTTCCAATTTAACTAAGAGCTTGATAGCTAATAACTAGCATTTATAGAGCCTCTGAGGTGGGCAGAGCATGTTCTGGACATCCCATCTGATCCTCACAACAACTCTGGTGGGGGCAGTGCTATTATTCACCCCATTTTACAGGTCAGAGAATGGAGCCTGAGAAGGGTGAAGAGAGCTGTCCAGTTGGGATCTGATGCAGGGTTGGGACCCAGGCCCTCCAAATCTACTGCCTCTAGAATACTCCGGGCACTAGGACAAAGCAGTCACTGACCTCATGCAGTCTCCCAGCCCTACCCCAGCAAACGTCTGGGACAGCCATCCTCGAACAATTTTAGGATGATATTTGTTCATAGTAGATTATAAACTCCTTGAGGGCAGGAACTTGGTCATTTTTAAAGTTGTGTCCCTGCTGTTGCTCGAAGCCTTTGGGTACATAGGAAGCCCTTAATACATGTGTTTAAATGAGGAAAGTAACATGGTATATTATAGGAGCTCAGGTCAGAAGACCTGAGTTCAAATCCCAACTCTTATCTGTTCTACCTTAGGCCACAACTGGCCCTCAGTTTCCTCCTCAATATGATGAAGGTATTGGGAGATGTTGTGGGAAAGTGGAAGCAACATGGGCTCCTTAGTTCTACCTCTGACCCTGGTCACCATCATCTCTCCCCACTCTGGACCATCCTCTGTTCAGCCATGGACCCAGCCATCCCCCTCCTGCCATTTAATCCTCTCCTGCCATTCCCTATGGCCTCTGGCTCTTAAAGCACTTCCTGACTTGGTCCCTCACTGTCTTTACTCCTCTGTGCTCTACAGCCCAGTGGGCCTGGCTTGGCTTCACTCTGTCTCAACACCCGCCAACATCACTGGCCATCCTCCAGAAGGTCTGGAGCTCCAGGATCCCCTCACAGCCACCTAGAGTCCCAGCCCTCTTTTGTCTCTCTGTCTTCCCTGTGTCAGTTATCTCCTATTTACCTGTAGAGATCTCAGATTATGTCATTGTTTTCCTGTGGTCTTCCCCGTTAGACTGTGAGCTCCTTAAGGGCAGGGGCCACTTTGCATCCCCAGTGCTTAGCACAATGCCCTGAACATAGTAGGCCCCTAAATAACTGTTTGTTGACTTGACACCTTAAAGGGCCTCAGTTTCCTCATCTGAAGAATGAGAGGGTTGGACCTATATTTATCCTTAGGCCTTCTGGCTCTGGGTCTATAATCTTGTGGAGGGAATTAGCTGATAATGATATCTTTTTATTTTTCTGGGTCTCATATCATTTAGTTTCTTCATCTGTAAAAATGAGGGGCTAGAATAAATGACCTCTGAGTTCCACCATCTTTCACCTCCAGACCTCTTAACACTCAGCTTAAGCCCCAAGGCTACAGAGAATCTTTCCTGAGTCCTCCAATCCCCCCCCAAACTACCTTGGATTCAGTCAATATGTATTTGCTATGTATTTCAGCCAAGGACTTATTAAGTACCCAATGTATGCTATGTCCTGTGCTAGGCTCTGGGATGCTCAACACCAGCACAAGTTCTAAAGGGCAGGGTGGGCAGGGTCTTCTCTGTGCCCACTGTCTCCCCAATGGAATGTAAATGCTGAGAGAATTGGGATTATTCTGTTCTTGGTATTTGTATCCTTGGTGCATAGAACATAGTAGGTATTTAATAAAGGTTTATTAATGAGAGAAAGAGAGAGAGAGAGAGAGATCTGGATAACCTGATAGCCACCATTTGGATGGAGTCTTGCTTTTTATAGGGAATTGGTCAATGTTTGCTTGATACCTGATAAGAAGTGCCCTTATGAATATTTATCATTTCTCATCTATCTGCCATGACTTGGTTGTATCCTTTTGGGAAAGCAGGGAGAGTGACCTTTTACTTCTAGGCTCATAAGGCTAGAGCTGGGAGAGATCTCAGAGGTCTCCCAGCCCCAGGAAACTGTGGTCCGTAAGCATGTTACAATATTGGTCAGTCCCACCCCCTTCTTTATTTTACTGGGAAAAACTGAGGCCTCAACAGGGCAGTTGTTTGTCCAAGGTCACACAGTTAAGATTATCCCTGTTTTCCAGCCATGAACTCCTACTCTTCTGGGGTGATCTCCTGGAAGAACCCCCCACACACACTTTTTTTTTCCTTTTTCTCATCTTTCTTCCCCTCCCCAAGCCCCTGAATCAGAGACCCCCAGACTTGGCTGAGGCCAGCAGGTGTTGGCAAGAGTTAGAATGGATTTATGCTTGGGAGAGAAGCCTCTGTTTCTTTTCTTGTTGTTGATTTTTTTTTTGCTTGTTCCCCTCCCCATTGGGATCAGATTAACCCCAGGGCAGGAAGCTGGTCTCTAGCCAGACCTGTCTGATGGGGGCCCCCTCCCAGCAGCCCTGGAACTGACCAGGGACAGGGGAAGATGACAAATAGAGGCTGGGGCTAACCCACAGATTTCCCCCTAGTCTTTTAATAAAAAAAATCCAGGCTGCAGGCTTCCACCATCTATCTTTTATTCATTGTTCTCTCAAGGCAAGCCGGGTAAACTCAATTCATTCTCAGACTTTGAAAGTTCCTTCTTTTCTCTCTCTCTCTCTCTCTTTTCCCCCTCCTGTCACATTTTCCTTTATCTAAATCCTAGGCTCTGAAAGGGTCTATCGACAGCTGCGAAGGAGTTATCTGGCAGAGGAGACCTTCTCGGAGGCGCAGGCCTTAGATAAGGGGCCTTATCGGCCCCTGATGTCAGAGAAGGTGCCAGAGCATTCTATCACCGAGGCTTTAGACATCCCCCCCTTTTTTTTTATTAAAGTCACAAAGACCTTGGGCTTATAAATAGTCCGATTTGGAGATATGGTTTCAAAATTAGCAGCAGCTTCCCAGGGCAATCCTCTCCCCTGGGATTAAGGAGGGGACAAGCACAGACTGATGGGGGCCCTCCTTGGGCTTGGGAGGAGAGGGTCTGATGGGGTGGGGGTGGGAGGTGGCTAGGTTTCCCAGAGATCATTGGGGTGGGGTTGGGGAGGGGCAATGGCAGCAGATAAACCTCAGGTCCAGACCCAGGCTCATTTTTGAGATAGCCATGTGCCCTTGGACAAGAGGAAAAGCTACTGAGTATATGGCCACTGGCTATTTTGGTTCAAATCCCACCTGCACCCCTTGTGACCCCTATGACCTTGAGCAAATCCAGCTATCTGTTGAGCCCAGTTTCCTCCCCAGTAAAATGGGGGGAAGGTATTGAATTAGATGGCTCCTTCCAGCTCTAAGCGTGTACTCTGATCATCCTAACCCATTTCTCCTTACCTTTATAATGAAAGGGGTGGGCAAGGTGGCCTCTGAAGACCCTCACCTTCCTGGGCCTCAGTCTCTTCCTCTGTATAATGAGGTGGTTGGACATGATGAATCCCAAGGTTCTTTCCAGCACCAAGTCTAGAAGCTTACAATTCTTGGCAAATCACTTGACTTTGACCTCTTCTTGGATCTCAGCTGTCCCATCTGTGCAGGGGGCTAGTCAATCCAACCTGTCCACCTGCCCAATGGGGAGCAAAGTACCAGTGGAGACACCAAAGAAAGGTTTGTTGACTTGGATCAAAGCCTGGGAAGGACTTTTGAGGACGTTTAAGGGAGTTATTATTATTCAGAAAATGGTGGATTCCTCCTCTGAAACCCCCATCCCATGTGGCTCTTTCTATAAAGGAGTAACCTTAAAGACCACTTGGAGAGGGGACAAGATCTGTGCTAGAAAGGCCTCACAAGGACCTGTGCATCAGATGGCCAGGAACCAGCCCTACCACTGTCAGGGACAAGCTGACCTCAGCTGGTGGGTTGGAGATGCCTGCTCCCTCAGGCCCCTTAAATACATACATCATACAGCTATAGCCTTCCTCTCTGTAGCCTTGGACGCCGATGACCACCTTATCTTCTTGGATACTCTGAGTCTGGAGGAGACAGTGGGGTTGGTGACCTTGCCCAGTCTGCCTCACTTAAATCCAAGTCACTGGAAATTCAGAACATCCCCCTCCTGATGTCATTGGTCCCTTTCCAAAATGAAGGACAGACAACTTTCTCCTCTTGCATTTCTAGGCTCTGCCCTCTCCTGATTGGCCTCCTAGGTGTCTGACCAATCCTTCCCTTCTCCTCTGCTGATCATCATCTGTGTTACATCCACTCACCTCCAAGAGGTTGTCTTAAACCTGCTTCTCTTTTCTCCTCTCCCTCCCCCCTCTCTCTGTCTCTGTCTCTCTGTCTCTCTGTCTCTGTCTCTCTGTCTCTGTCTCTCTCTCTGTGTCTCTCTCTTTCTGTGTCTCTCTCTGTCTCTGTGTCTCTCTCTGGCTCTATCTCTGTCTCTCTTTCTGTCTCTCACACACACATTCTCTCTCTTTCTCCCTTTCTTTCTCTCTCCCCCCTTCCTCTCTCTGTCACTCTCTGTCTCTGTCTTTCCCTCTCTGTCTTTCTGTCTCTCTCTCTGTCTCTCTGTTTCTCTCTGTCTCTGTCTCTCTCTCTTTGTCTCTCCCCCCCCCACCACATACACTTTCTCTATCTCTCTCACTTCACCGCTGTACATGACTTTAATTTCACTCTCCATGCTGATAACTCTCAGATCTCTCTATCTGGTCTCAGGCAGTCTTCAGAGCCCACCAGATGTCTATTTTGATATTCCAACCCAGCAGTCCCAGTGGCATCTCAAACCCAGCAAGTCCAAAGAGAACTTAGTCTCCTTCTTCCCCAAACTTTCCCCTCTTCCAAACTTCTCTGCTACTGTCCTTGTCCTCTACCTCTCATTGACCACAAATAGCCAATCAATGACCAGATCTTGTTGTTTCTACCCCCAAACATTTCGTCTGTGCCCTTCTTCCACTCCCAGAGGGACCTCACCTTGCCTCTTTCCTTGCCTGTTCTCTGATCTCTCTGCCTCAGTGTTCTCCCCCTCTAGTCCATCGTTCACACAGGTGTAGAGTAATTTTCCTGGTGTGGTCATGTCATGTCCCATCTCCCACCTCCAGGCCTTTGTACTGGCTGAACCCAGGAAAGCGAGAAGAAGGTATTGAATGAGTTGGCCCCTTCCAGCTCTGAGTGTATTCTCTTATCACCCTAACCCATTTCTCTGAATCTGTAGTGCACTCCCATCTCAACTTCTTTCCCTCCTCAGGATCCCTGGTTTTTCTTTCAAGATTCAGTCCAAGAGCTGCCTTCTTCCTGAAGACTTTCCTGGGACCTCCCCACTCCCCAAACTGCCTCACATATCACCTTTATATGCTCATGCGTATAGACATTAATACAGAGAGAACATTGGAATGTGAGCTTTTTGAGGACAAGAATTGGTTCATGTTTGCTTTTCAGCCCCTGCACTTGGCACAGTGCCTTGAATATAGCAAGCCACTCACAGTTGGGGATTCAAATCACAACCAAAGCCAGACTGCCCTCAGGGGGCTTCTGTTCAGTGGAGAAGTGTGTATTAAGTGCTTGATGTTTTCCAAATTCTGTGATAGTTATTGGGAACATAAAGACAGGGAAAAAAAAACAGTCCCTGTCCTCAAAGGGTTTCCATTCTAGGAAATCGCCCTGGGTTTCATCACCATCCATCCATTGATTCATTCCCCAAGACTACTGTTCGCCAGGCACTGTGCTGGGCACTAAGGATCAGAGATTGCTCCCCCAGCTCCAAGGAATTGATGGTGCTCAAGCTGTGGCTGCAGGGCTCTTAACAGACTTGCCTGACCCATGCACGTTCATTCATTAACTTGACACCCAACAAGCCTCTACTAAGGGCCTACTGCTTGCCATTGCAGGGACAGCTATATATACTATTGTCCCTTTCTTCCCACTCCCCCCATACAGGAAAAGTCTACCATAGGCCACCAGCCACATGCTTGTCTTTTCTCTGAGGATGGGGAGTGATCTGGGCAATTGCCAAGAGCTGGTGGAGACTCTGGACGCAGCCCTTTCGACCCCAGGGGTTACATGGTAGTATTAGAGACAGAGGTCATTTCTCCTCTGTGACCCTCAGTCTCCTTCTCTAGAGAAATGAGAGCAGGGCTCAGAAACTTCTTTGTGTCATGGACCCCTTTGGGAATGGGTGAAGCCCTCCACGGAATCATGCTTTAAAATGCATAAAATAAAATGTCTAGGGTTCCAAAGGAAACCAACTAATCTGAAATAGAGTTTTCAGACTCATGGACCCCAATTTAAGAAACCCTGGACTAGACTAAAGGACCTCTAAGCCATCTCCTCCCTGCCTCTTATACTCCCTATTCTAAGGCCCCTCCCTGCTCTGACATCCCCTGTTCTCAGGCTCTCCCCAGTGTTGCTAGGACTGTCCTATGACTTCCCAAGACCCTGTCCTTGTCAGCTGCTATTGGCATTCTTTGGGGTAGGGAAGGTGAGGGAAGTGACAGGATACAAGAATCAACATCAGCCATCTTTCTGCAGCACTTGATGAAATGGTTTCTTCTGCTCGAGCCTGTGACATTCAGTTAATGCTCATCTTGTTAACTCCCATTCTAACAACCTGTGAAGCTGAGGCTCTTCGAGGAAGCAGCCCAGGCCCCAGGCCCGAACTGTGCTCTGGAGCTCGGCTGAATCAGGAACATGAAGAAAGGACTTGGGGCAGCCAGAGAGAGGAGTCTGGAGCCTGGGACAGTTCAGAGGAAAATGCACTGACTCCCACGTCCCAGGATGGGCTAGCAAAACTGCTGAGCCCATCTCTGCTCAAGGGAAAAAGCCAGAGCAGCTGGGGCTAAATCGGATCCGGCTGATTAGAATTAGTGCCCATGCAGATGGAGCTAACTAAGCCTGCCCTAGGCTGGGGCCATCAGCTGACAAGAAGGGCCTGGCACAGCAGCATTCACCAAAGGCCACCGGGGGAGGAAGAGCCGGGCAGCAGCCCAGGGCTGCTGGAGAGAAGGCAGGACTCTCCCTACCCCACCTCCCCAGAGCAAGAGGTCAAGGGGATGACCCCAGTGGGCTCCAAGTGCAGGGTATCTGGTGACTGTGGAGCTGCTGCGAGCTTCGGGATCTCTCTGGGCCTGTTTCTTTATCTTGAGTATAAGTGGGAGGTGTGGATTAGATCATCTCTCAGGCCCCTCCCAGCCCTGCCATCCCCTGCTCTCAGGCCCCTCCCAGCCCTGCCATCCCCTGTTCTCAGGCCCCTCCCAGCCCTGCCATCCCCTGCTCTCAGGCCCCTCCCAGCCCTGCCATCCCCTGTTCTCAGGCCCCTCCCAGCCCTGCCATCCCCTGCTCTCAGGCCCCTCCCAGCCCTGCCATCCCCTGCTCTCAGGCCCCTCCCAGCTCAGATGTTTTGTGGTTCTATGGATAGTTCTGTGATAGGAAACATGGGTTCTATGTCTCTATGCAAGTCCCAACTTGCTCTGTGTCTCTACAGTAACAATGAGTCTAAGTACCTGCCATTCAGATGGTACTTCAACAAACACATATGTCTGTATATGTGTCTGTGTACAAATCTATAAAAATCAGTCTCATTTGATCTTCACAGTAACCTGTGAGATAGGTACAAATAGTATTCCCATTTTACAGATAAGAAAACGGAGGCTCATCAAACCCTAGGACTTGCCTAGGGTTGTCCAGGGAGTGTCTGAGGTGGGACTCAAAGCCAGGGCTTCCTGACTCCCTCATTAAGGGCTCTGGCCACTGTGCCATTCTAGTCCAGGAGTGGTCAGGTAGTCTGGCCCTAATGGTCCAATGCCATCTCTTAAGACTCCAGGTGGGCATGTGTGCTCAGCCAGGATCCCAGAATCACAGAATGGTAGGGTTGGAGGTGAACTTGCTATTTTCCAATTGAGGAAAGTGAGTCCCAGACTTGAAAACTGATTTGCCTAAGTTCACACAGTCAGCTAGGACACTAGAACAGCATGTATTGGTGTCTGAGATCTTGAGATCAAAAACTGTTTCTGCTATGCCCTCCTTGTGTGACCTTAGGTAAGTAGGTCAGACCTTCCTCCTCTGTTTCCCAGCTATGTTTATGTGTGTTTATGTGTGTATGCATGCATGTGTGCATGTGTGTATATGTATGCATGTGTGAGAGAATGGGGTAGGTGTGTGAGAAGTGCTGTATCAATAGTAATGATCATCAGAGGCTTCAGAGGTCCTAAAGCCTTCACACACACATTGTCTTCACCCTCTGAGCCAGAGTCTGATTATCCCCATTGTACATGGGAGAAAACTAAGTTTCAGAGTGGTTAAGTAGGTTGTCCAGGGTCACAAAACTGACTCTGAAATCTAGGACCTGTGTGTGTGTGTGTGTGTGTGTGTGTGTGTGTGTAGGTAGGTAGGAAGCCTCATACTGACCAAAATCACAGCAGCCTGGGAAGGTAGATAGAGATAGTTAATAAGCTCTGACTGAGTGCCTGCTGTATGTCCCAAAAGCTGTGACCCAGGCCAAGTAACTTAGGCTCTCCCCAACCCAGGCAACTCTACAGCTCCGAGCTGTAGAGAAAGTGCTTTGCTGGAGCAAGTTTCTTCTTTGAAAGTTCCTTATGTTGATGAAAAAACCCCAAATACTTGGCATTTAGAGTCCTTTATAGTTTGCAAAGCACTTTGGAGAGGCTAGATTAATAAATGCTTATTGATGGAGTGAGGGTTTCTCGTTTTATGCATGAGGAAACTGAGGCTCATAGAGGTGGTGACTTGCCTGGGACTGCTCGGCTAGTAAATGTGGACTCTGAGCCCCCATTCTCTCCTTCCTGCAACAAATATCAGAGGTGAGCTCTGAGCCCCCATTCTCTCCTTCCTGTAACAAATGTCAGAGGTGAGCTCTGAGCCCCCATTCTCTCCTTCCTGTAACAAATGTCAGAGGTGAGCTCTGAGCCCCCATTCTCTCCTTCCTGTAACAAATGTCAGAGGTGAGCTCTGAGCCCCCATTCTCTCTTTCCTCCTGATAAATGTCAGAGGTGGGCTCTGAGCCCCCATTCTCTCCTTCCTGTAACAAACGTCAGAGGTGAGCTCTGAGCCCCCATTCTCTCTTTCCTCCTGATAAATGTCAGAGGTGGGCTCTGAGCCCCCATTCTCTCCTGCCTTCTAGCCGAATGTCTAAGTACACGTGTCTTTTTTTTTGGGGGGGGGTCTCTAATACATCAAGGCTGCCTGGACTTGCGCGCTGGGGGCTCACTCAAACTGAAGCTCGATTACCCTCCCAAGTCCCCCGAGGACAGGCTCTCCATTCCCCACAGTCAAGTGCATTCATCCTTTCACTAAGCAGCGCTTCATTCCTTTTTTAAACTGTATAATTTCTGCCTGATTGTAATGGCATATTTTAAAATTACCAGAAATCAAAGCCGGAAAATGGATACTGTGGCTTTTATTGCCAGCCCGAGCTGCATTAACACAGCCTGTAATGTGGGGAATAAAAACAGCCCCTCCCCCCTCCTCCCTCCCTCCTCTTTTTTTTTTTTTTTTTTGAGACAGTAATAGGAGAAAATTGGTTTTGAAACTGAATAAAAGTCCCTTTCAGAGGAAATCATTTCTTTCACGGCACCTTTGCTGAAAATAAAATAGGGATAATGAAAGGTAGTTCTGTGATTGTCTTTCATTGCTGGCGAGTGAGCGAGCGGGGCCAGGACAGATGGAAGCCGCAGCCCGTCCGTCTCGGCTCGTCTCGGGCTCGGGAAATACAAGATTGCAATAATTGCCTCGTAACAAGGAGCTTGTTGTGAAATTAGTATCTTAAGGAAGTCGTGGAAAAAAGGCTTTTCCTCATGAATACTTCATTATTAGCAGAGAGCCCCACAATTTCAGGCTGCAGACACCTGTTTAGTATTAAATAACTTTGCTTTCTTTCCCCATCCCTGCCCCACCCCCCCACTCCCCACCCAAAGCTAGGATGGTATTTACGGAGCTCTGCTGTTGGGAATACCGAGTTTCCAATTTCCCTCATTCATTGGACCTTTGGGTGGGGAAGAGGGAGACTGGCTGAGCCCCTGGGGCTTTCAGAACTTACCGCACAGCGATGTAGCTAGCAATCCCTGTATCTAGGCAGGGGTGGACAACCTGCAGCCTCCAGGCTGTCACAGGTGGCCCTCTAGGCCCTTGATGGCCGAATCTAAACTTCACAGAACAAATCCCCTTAATAAAAGGATTTGCTCTGTAATACTTGGACTCAGTCAAAAGGCCGCAGCCAAGGACCTAGAAGGCCACCTGTGGTCTCGAGGCCGCAGGTTCCCCAATTCTGAAATAGAGTTAATTCTGAAAGGGGCAGGCAGGTGGCTAATGGCCCATACAGGCAATCCCTTGGAGAGGTGGCCTGAGTGAGGGGTTCAGGTAAAGGAAGAGACACATCCCTTCTCCCTGACTTGCTACCCCTGCAGGCCAGGGGAGAAGCACAAAGTACAGGGATGGCAGTCTCCAGATGTCTGTGCAAAGGAAGTACTCCCTTGTCCTGGAAGTCAGAACATGGGGCAAAGCCCCAGGCATCCCATCCTAGTTACACTTTGGCCACCAGAAATACCTTCAGTGTTTGCAAAAGCAACATTGCCAGGCCTTGAACATAAGACTTAGAGCCAAAAAAGGACCTCTGATATAACTTAGTTCACTCCCTCAACTTATGAATGGGGAAACTGAGTCACAGGGAGGGGAAGCAACTTGTGCAAGCTCACCCAGAATGTAAATTCAGGCCCTCTGCCTCTCATCAAACCACCTTCCACCAGACTGAGGTCCCTGCAGACTGGATGTCAGAATCATGGTGCTGGAAGGGTCCTGGGAGGCCATCAGGCCTAATTTCATTTTACAGGTGAGCAAAGTTCCATCAAACAGATAGCAAGACAGGCTGGTTGCCGGCCTTCATTGTTCTCCCTCCCAGTCTATCAGGGAGATCAGAAGAACTCTACTCCAGTGCTGGGTTCAGGTCAAACAAGACCCTTCTTGTTATTAATAACAGTAATGACACATCAGGATTGTGTGCAGAGGGTCTGGGGGTCTTCAAAGCCCTTTCCTACCCATTCCCTTATTTGACCCCTTGCAATAAGCTTATGATGTAGCTGAGGGTATTATTAGACCCACTTTATAGATGATGACACTGAGGCCCAGAGAGGTTGCAACTTGCCTTTCATCACACACACACACACACACACACACACACACACACACCCCTCTAATTAGCAGCCAAGCCCAGACTAGAACTCAAATCTCCCAACCCAGGGCTGGCTCTCTGGACTAGCAAGTGAAGACGTGCCCTGGGTGGCCTGGGACTCCTGCAACCAGCCCACCCATGGATGGTCTTCCAGCACTGATGTCTGTGAGTCAGGACCTGGAGGAGGGAGGTCAGGGAGCCCCCTGCCTCATGCACCTCCCCCGGTAGAATGGGAAATGCTTCTGGACTTGACAAACTCTCAGACCTGTTTCCTCATTCATTAAAGTCCCTTCTAAAGTCAATTCCAAATCTTAATCTGTGATCTGGAGCCTTCTAGTCCCACCCCCTCATTTTAACAGATGAGGAAACTGAGGCCACACAAGCACCTTCAGGATGAACTGAACTGAATTCGAACCCAGGCCTTCTAACTTTAAGCCCAGTGCTCTCTTCCAGAGATGTGGAGCCCTTCCCTCACACCTGCATCTCTCATATCCATATCATACCTATTGCCTGTGCATTTATTTGTCCTCACCATACCTACCTTTGGCAAGCTGGGTGGCGCTGTGAATAGAGAGCTGGGCCTAGAGTCAGAAGGACCTGAGTTCAAATCCTGCCTCAGACACTTAGTAGCTGTGTGACCCTAGGCAAGTCACTTCACCTATCTGCCTTAGTTTCCTCATCTCTAAAATGAGCTGGAGAAGAAAATGGCAAATCACTCCAATATCTCTGCCAAGAAAACCCCAAATGGGGTCATGGAGGGTTAGGTCTGACTTAAATGACTGAACAAAAACCTACCCTCAACCCTTAAGGGTACAAGTCTCCCTAAGTCATTCAACAAATCCAACCATTCCATAAGCATGTAGTAAGTACCTGCTGTATGAATGTTCTCCTGGAATAAGAGAAAGGGGTCAAAGAGAACCAGCTGCCCGTGCATCCCTCATGGATGGGAGGTTGTGCCCCCAGTGACCTCAGCGTGGGATTTTCCCAAGCCCTGGCTTCCATGATAGTCTCCATGGAAGCCCCAGCTAGCAGCCTGATCCTCAGGGAATTGTCCCCACCTGCTTGAGTGGAGATTGTTCAAGCTAAGCCCAGGTCTCTGGACTGACCCTCTTGGTTCTCTGATCAGATGCCAGCCTGGGCCCCATTGCTCCTGGCCTGGAGGCAAACACTCCCTGTTCTCCACATCATCTCTGACCCAGGCCCCCTGGCCCACTTTACTGTCCTTCCAACTTGGCTTCATCTTCTTCCTCCTGACTCCCTGGAGTCCTCCAGGATGCCTTTGGGGTCCCCTCTGATCACTCCCATCCTCACTTCCAGGGCCTGCCCTCTGGCCTCACCTCCCACTTGTGCTGTTTCCATGGGTCTCCCCAGTTAGACTGTGAGCTCCCGGAGGCCAGGGACCAGGTTTGTTTGGGACTTTTTTGCCTTTTTTTCCCCATACAGTACCTGGCACAGAGTAAGCCCTCAAGAAATGGTTGTTGAATGAAGGAATAAAGGAATGAATGGATTAGTGAGTGAGTGAATGAAGGAATGAATGAATATGAGTGAGTGAGTGAATGGTGCAAGAAGGCTTGTGCCATCCCAGGGGCTGAGTCTGGGTGAAGTGGGAGATGTGGACCCTGAAGAGCCCGAGGGTGTAAGTCATACGGGTGCTGAGGCAGTTAGGTGGTCCCATGCACAGTACTGGCCTTGGAGGTGGTCAGGAGGGAGGGAAGGGGCAGAGCTTCCTTCTGTAAAGCATCTACTAAATGCTAAACACTTCATAAATGTGATCTCCTTTGATCTTCACAATGACCCTATTTTTATCCCCATTTTACAGTTCAGGAAACTGAGGCAGATAAAGGTTAAGTGACTAGCCCAGGGTCATGAAGCTAAGTGTCTCAGTCTGACTTAGAGCTCAGGGCTCCCTTGCTCCAAGTGGGCATCGAGTCCCCACCTCGGAATCCTGGGGTGCGGGAAAGAGAGGGCTGAATTTAGAGTCAGAGGACCTGGCTCTGTGGGGCCTCTGACAAGACCCTGCCCCTCTCTGGGTGTCAGCTCAGACCTCTCTGAAGATGGACAGGGCGGGCTCCAAGACAGCCAAGGCTCCTCCTGGCGCCATCTGCCTTGCTTCCCTCCCCAGGCACTGAGATCTTGGGCTGCCCTTCTCTGGGGCCGTTTTCACCCAGGGAGCCGTGTTTCGGTAATGTGTGCTCACATGTTGTCTTGTCCAGAGCTGGGATCCATGGCGATGACCCTTCCACTATCCTTCCCTCCCTTCTCTCCTGCCCAGCAGCCCAGAGGTGTGGGGCCCAGCCTGTGGTTGTCAGGAGGCTTTAGTCTTGGACCAGGGCCCAGCCTGTGGCCAGGGTGAGGGCTGGCAGGGTCAGGGTGAGGGCTCTGACCCTTCCCAGTCACTTAAATCTCTGTTTTAGCCATGCAATGTGGCACACTATTTGCTGGCTGGATGATTTGGACAAATGACTTACCTGCTCTCAGCCTCAGTTTCCTCAGCTGTGAAATGGGTATGATAATCACAGTACCTACCTCTTAGAGTTGCTGTCAAGAGCTTGGCCAGCCTTCAAGTGCTGTATAAACACTAGCCATTGTGAGAGAGGTGATGGGTTGGGGTGGGCATAGATCGAGTGAAGCTCAAATGGTGGCACGCCGGGGCTTGGGGAAGGTGCCTCCTTGTGTGTCTGTGGGCAAAGGAGGGGGCCTCAGAGCTGGGCTCTGACTTCAGAGGGGGGAGACCAGGGGCTGGAGTCAACAACCCGCTCTGGGCCCCTCCCCCCAGCCCTTTCCCCACTGCAGAGCTCACTGCTTCCAGCTGGAGAAAAGCTGGGATCAGTCATGGGGCACTGAAGGCCAGGACAGGGCTGGGTTTGCCCAGGCCTCTGCCTCCCCTGGGAGTCTCCAGAGATCATTCCAGAAGTCAGTCAAGGCTGCTGGGTTGGCGGGACAGCTGGGAACAGGGGCCTTCCTGACCAGCTCCCTGGGAGAAACACTGAGCCCCAAATGTACAGACCATTAGACCACTGGCACAGCTGACATGGGCCTGACCTGCCCTCTCTCTCCATCTCTCTGTTCTCTGTCTGACTGTCTGTCCTCTCCTTCTCTCTCCTCTCTCTGTCCCTCTCTGTCTCTCTGTCTCTGTCTCACTCTCTGTCTCTGTCTCTCTTCCTCTCTCTCTCTCTCTCATACACACACAGTAAACCCATTTCTTGGCAAGCCCTAGGGCAGATACTACCTTGAGAGACTGGGAGAGCCAGGGGTGGGGGTGGGGGAATTGTGGAAAGAGCCCTGGCCTTGGCCACAGAAAGGTCTGGATTTGAACCCTGCCCTTGACACTGGCCCTGTGTCCGTGGGCACCTGACTCTCCCCATCTCTTAGCTGGAGACAATAGGAATGATCAGGTCTATAGCAAATCCACAGCACTCCCAGGTCCCTGGATCCTGGGTCCTGCCCACAGGCCCGTCCTCCATTGTCAGTCCCGTTTTAAGAGACAGAGACATGGCTTCAGAGGAGATCGGGTCTCCCAGCCTTTCCCTTTCTGAGGGTCAGCCGGCAAGCATTTACAGAGTCCTTACTATGTGCTAAGCGGGGGATGGGGGAGAACCTGTAGCCTTGGGACCACATGTGGACCTCTAGGTCCTCAGGCACAGCCCTCTGACTGAATCTAAGCTTCAAGGGCCGCAGTTGAGGACCTAGAGGTCCACATGTGGCCTTGAGGCTGCAGGTTCCCCACCTCTGTGCTAGGCATTATGCCAAGTGCAGAGGCAAAGGAAGGGGAAAGCCCCACTCTGATGGGGAAACACACACATAATGCAACACACAATGATTGCCTTACTTCTGTGGGCTTAAGTTTTCTCATCTGTATAATGGGAGACCTGGATGAGGTGACCTCAAAGATCTCTTTAGGACCTAGGGAGTGAGTGTCTTGTGTTCTCCCAGTTTGAACTGAACTAGAAATGTCTCTCTTCACTCCCCTGGCTGAGGCGGCAGCCCTCCACTGACCAGCTCTTCCTTTGCTTTGCAGTGGGACAGAGTACCGTGAGCCTTGGGCCCCACCTCCACCTCCACCATGCTGGCCTGTTTGCAGCGGACCCAGAACCCACCCCCTCAGCACCTCCCATGCCCCAACAAGACCCTGGAGCTCCGAAAGTGTAAGTACCCGAGTTACAGTGGGGGGGGCAGAGGGTCAGCCCCTAACCTGGACAAATCAGCGCTTGAACTCCTTTGGGAGAAATGATGTCCGGGCATCCCAGCCAGGCCTTCTCCAGGGGGAGAGTCTCAGGCCTAGAAGTTGGGCCCCTGGGGGCCAAGTCTCTTCTCTGCACCAGCCTGGGAATCTGGTTCTTCTGACTCTGCCCTTCCCTTTCAGTGTGACTTTGACCTAGTCACTTGCCTTCTCCTGGGTTCACGTTCTTCCTTCATATAATACAATTAGACTGGATGATTTCTGAGGGAAAGTAGAAGGAGCCTTGAGTTGAAGAGGTCCTGGGTCTGAATTCCAGCTCTGCCTTGCACTTCTTTCCTGGCCTGGGGAAGGTTACTTACCAGACTGACCTCATCTGTAAAATGGGGAGGAGCTGGCCTCCTGCACTGGGGGTCCAGGAGCTTGCTTCTCTGACACTGGGGCAACTGCCCCTCAATAGAATCTCTTTCTTTTGTCATCTTCTGTATTTTAACTCGAGCATTGAAGATGATTCTGAGAAGGGGTTTCTAGGCTTCCCACCACTGCCAGGGGGTCAATGACACCATAAGCTGAAGAGCCCAGGTTAGATGAAATCTCTAAACCTCCTATTCTATTATTTCTCCCCCTTATATTGGACATAGCCCATTGCCTGGTGGGAGCTGACTTTAGTCAGTTCTTTCATCTGTACAATGGGGATAATAACACTTTACCTGCCCAGGCAGGGCCTTGGCCCCAAGCTTTTTAGGTCCCTTCTGGGCCTGAGGTCTTTGACCCTCTCTGTACTCCAACAGTGAGAACTGCCGGGGAATGGAGTGGGTGGGTAGTTTTTTGAGGCACTGAGTTAAACTCTTCCACTGAGGAGGGAAGACCAGGAATCCGGCTTTGAGCAGGAGGCCCTATTCAGCTTAACTGTACCAAGGATCATGCTGAGAAGTAGGGAAAAGACAGAGCTTGGAACTATAGAATGTCAGAACTGGGAGGGGCCTTAGACCATAGACCCAGAAGAGCAGAGCTTAGTCAGACAGCTAATAGGTGCCCACTGTGTGCTGGGCACTGGGGGGGGGGTACAAAAAGAGGCAAAAGACATGCCCTGCCCTCAAGGAGCTTACAGTCTAGTGAGGAAGTTAATAAGCAAAGAAATTCAGACAGACAAGCTAAATGCAGGAGAAAGAGAACATAATTAGAGAGAAGGTGCTAGAATTAAGAGTGATCAGGAAAGGTTTCCTGTAGAAAGAGGGACTAGAAGGAAGCCGGGAAACAAAGTGGGGAGGAAGAGCATTCTGGGGGTGGAGGATGGCCAGAGAGAGTGGCCAGAGCTGAGAGGTGGAGGGTCCTGCTCGGGGAACAGCCCAGAGGCTGGGGTTACTGCATCAGAGCACATAGTGGGGAGTAGGGTGTAAGAAGACAGCGAGGGCAGGAAGACCCAGAGCACTGGATGTTTGCTCCTAGATGGGGAAATGCTGGAGTTTATTGAGTAGGGGGTGATGTGATCAGGCCTGTACTTCATCACTTTACAGGCTGAATGGAGGATGGATTGGACTAGGGAGAGACTTGGGGCAGGCAGACTCCCCCCCACCCCACCAGCAGCTACTACCATAGTCAAGCTGTGAGGTGATGGAGGTCTGCACCAGGGTGGGGGCAGTGCCAGAGGACAGAAGGGGGTATACTGGAGAGATGCTGCAAAGGTGAAATAGGCCTTGGCACCACCTTGGATCTGGGGATAAGAGATAGGGAGGAGTCCAGGCTGACTGCTCTGTTGGGAGCCCGAGGGACTGGGAGGCTGGTGTTGGCCTCTAGATTCATAAGGAAGGTAAGAGGAAAAGAGGGTTCAGGGAAAAGAGAACGAGTTTAAAATGTCTACTAGACATCAAATTTGAGAAGCCTGGAAGGCCACTGGAGACCTAAGATTGGAGGTTAGCAGAGAGACGGAGACAGGACAGGTAGATTTGAGAAGCATCCTCTTAGAGATGGTCATTAAATCCATGGGAGCTTCACCGAGTGAAGGAGTATAGAGGGAGACAAGAAGACAGAACCCTGAGGGACACCTGTGGATAGAGGGCGTGATCTGGAGGAAGATCTGGCAAAGGAGACTGAGAAGGAGCGGTCAGAGAGGGAGGTGGAGAATGGGAGGTGGAGAATGAGAGAGAAAGGGGAGAGAGAGAGAGAGAGAAAGAGAGAGAGAGAGAGAGAGAGAGAGAGAGAGAGAGAGAGAGAGAGAGGGATCCTGAAAGTCTAAAGAGAAGAGAATGATCCCCAGTGTCAGAGGTTACAGAAGGGTCAAGGAGAATGAAGATTGAGAAAAGGCAGTTGGATTTGACAGCTAAGAGATCGTTGGTAACTTTGGAGAGAGTATGCTGGTGGAATGCTGAGGTCAGAAGCCAGACTAGAAAGGTTAAGAAGAGGGAGAGAGGAGAGAAAGGCCTATAACAGCCTTCTTAAAGAGTCTAGCCACAAAGGACAGGAGAGATGTGTAAGAATGATAGCTATTGGGGATGGAGGATACAATGAGGTGTTTCTCAGGACGGGAGGGACATGGCATATTTGTAGGCAGAAGGGAATGAGTAGGGAGATACTGAAATAAATGAGAGTGGAGATGAAGGGGGGGTGTGATCTGTTGGAGGAGACAGGATGGGGTGAAGTTACTTGATCAGGTAGAGGGGTTAGCTTTGGAAAGGTATATGGTCACTTTTTGTGAGATAGTGTGAAAGACAAAATAAGAACTGGGAGGGCCCTTAGAACAGGGAATGTCAGGGCTGGAAGGGGCCTTAGAACAGGGAATGTCAGGGCTGGAAGGGGCCTTAGAAGAGGGGATGTCAGAGCTGGAGGGGCCTAAAGACATTCTCTAGATCAGAAGTTCTTAACCTAGAGTCCACAGGGGTCTGTGAACTTTGATGGTAAAAAATGTTAGGTCTTTATGGCCCTTTGGTTACCCTTACAACCCCCTGCCTTTTATTTGATATATTTAATTCTGTCCTTCTGAGAAGGGGTCCCCAGGCTTCACCAGGCTGATGGTTAGAGGCTGATGATGACAAAAGCCCCATCCCTGGCCTGGTCCAAGCCCCTCACTTTGCAGAGACTCTTCATGTTTCAGAGTCAGCCCAAGCTACCTCTGGGGGTGAGCCCCCCTAAAGTGCTCTGAGCTGAGACAAATGAGGGATCCAACCTGGCCAGGAATGGGGGGACCTTTGGGGGTGGGGAGCTGGGGGCAGCTGGGCCTGGAACAGCTTCCTTTGCCTGTGCAGAAGCAGCAGCCGGTGCCCCACCCTGGCTAGCCTCTCTCCCTCCCCTCCCCGCCTGGGCCCAGGGCTCTGGCCTCCTTGGATTCTTCTAGACTTATTGAAAGTGACATTGACTTACCAGGTAATTAAAGAGACCAGGAAAAAAGAGGAGGGAGGAAGGGACGGAGAGATAAGCAAATTAAACAGGGGGCCTGGGGCCTTCCCACAAGTGCCCCAGCTCAGCTGGTGACCAAGACAGGCAGGCCTGGCTGGGGCCTAATGAGTCCAGAAAACTCTGTTCCCCTCCCCCTCCCCCCAGGCTGACTCTGCCCCCACACATGCAGTGGGGCACAGGCAGGGACAACATTCTTCCCCACCTTCACCACAGGCTCACTCCCCCCCAGTGGGGATAGCACCTTCCCCTACCCCCCAAGTGCAGGCAGGGCATGCAAAGCAAGGGCTGGCATCACTGGGCAGGGCATCACTGAGCTGGGAGTTCTGTTTCTGCTCCATTTACTCCCCTGAAGGATACAGGCCCTAGAGGCTAAGGGGTGGGGGAAGCTCATGGCCTGGCCCACCTGTCAGCAGAAGCAGTACTGGTAGACTGTGCCAGAAGGCCTAAGCCCAGATCTCTACACCACCGCCCTTTGTCCCTCCATCCAGCGTCCTCCCCCACTGGGCCTCACTTTCCCTTTCTGTAAATAATAAGGGGCCAAGACTCGATGGCTTTTGAGGTTCTTTCCACCTCTTAGTCATCAGACCATAAATCTAGCATTGGAAGAAACCTCAGGGTTCTAGTCCATCCCCTGCAATTTTAGAGAAAACTGAAGCCAAGGACAGAGGTAACCTGGGATCCTAAAGTCAGGGCTTGGAAGGGCCCTAGAAGTCCCTGAGTATGGTGTCCTTGTCTCTGAACTGTGAGGGGTTAAGAATGGGGAAGGAGGGCACAGCTGGGCAGAGGGAATGGGTCACCGCCAAGCTCCACCTCTCCTCAACACCCCATCCCCAAGGGGCTCTGGCCACTTACCTGGCTCCAGAGCAGCCCAGGCCTTCTCTCCAGGGCCTTGGCACCTGGGCCCCATTTGTGGCAATAGCACAAGAGTCCATAGCAGGCTCTCAGGCGGGTTGATACCAGGTCAGGCCCAGCCAGCATGGTTGTTAAGTCCTATTAGCCTGCCAGGCCTTTGATTAATTTGGGGGTGAATCTCACCAAAGAGGTGAGATGACTCATTTCCCTGCCTGAGGGCTGCTGGCATGGAGGGATCCAGGTACTGTCCTCCCCTCCCAGTCCTTGCCCTGGCTTGACTTGGCTCTTTCTGGCCCCACCCCCACTTCCCTGCTGAATGTCTGTCTTTCTTCCAAACCTGACCTTGGCCTGCTCCTCTGTAGGTAGCCCTTATCCCTGGGCAGACCTAGAAGAGTCCTAGAGCAGGGTATTTTAGAGCTGGCCTATCTAGTTCAATCCCTCCCTTCTCTTTTGCCAAGGAGGGAACAGAGACCCAGAGAGAGGAAATCACTTGTCCAAGGTCTAACCTTGGACCCCAGCCTGGGATAGAAGAACTGGGGGAGGGGGAGACAGGGGGATGGTGACATTGATGGGAGAGCTCAGTTTGGGGGTGGGAGTAGAAAAGGTTGTCAGAGTCCAGATGCTGGGTTCCCACCCTCTGGGTGGCCCTACCTCCCCCCTACACATGCTTTCTCTTGGGAGAGCTGCCTGCTGGCCTCTCCTCAGTCCTCATTCTCTAAGACAGGTGAAAGTAAAGAGTAAGAAACCAGAACAGAGACATCCGACTGAGGCAAGAACCAGAGGCAGGGCTGGCTGCTTCCCTGCTCCACACTGCCCACTTCTAGCCCACACCAACAGGAAGCTCTCCCCAGGCTCCTGCCCTCTTGGCTCCCTCCCTCTCCACCACCCCCACTCCAGCCAGGTTCTGGCTCCAGAACAGCTGAGTCTTCCTAAGGCACAGTTCTATTTATTTCAGCTGTGTGGGGCTTTTCCCACTAATAAATATTTGAATTTATTGTAATGCTATTGACATATAAACTTTGAGTCATCTGCAACTAAAAATAAGGATGACTTGGAGGGCTGGGGCTCTGGCTCTGAAGGCTAAACCCCCAGACTCCCCTGAAGGGACATAGGATTAGCTCCAGCCAGCCCAGTAGCATCTTTGCCTGGTGTCTTAGGACGTCATATCAGGTCATGGCCCATCCAAGGCAGGACTCTCTCTGGTGACCTCCCTCCTCAGCGCCCCAAGACCAAACTAAGAAGGCAGGTAGAGAGGCCTGGGCTCCAAGGGTCATAGATTTAGACCTGAGAGGGGTCTTAGAAAACCACAGAGTCCACTGCCAGAGGAAGAAACCAAAGTACTCACTAGGTGCCTCATCCGGGGCACCATAGCTAAGAAGTGTCAGGGGCAAGATTTGAACTCAGGCCTTCTGAATCCCAGTCCAGGGTCTTATCATCATCTCTTCCATTCAGTCTCTTGCTGGTAGGGGGCAAGACTCAGGGCCAGATCTGCCAAGTCATGGAATCTTAGGGTTTAGAGCTGAGAGGGACCTTCAAGGTCATGCAGCTCAAACTCCTTTTTACTGACAAGGAAATTGACATGTCTTTCTCAGTTAGTCATTGTTACAATGTTGCTGTTATTGTATACAATGTTCTCCTGGTTCTGCTCATTTCACTTTTTATCAGTTCATATAAGTCTTCTCAGGTTTTTCTGAAACAATCCCCTTCACCATTTCTTATAGTGCAATAGTATTCCATTACAATCATATACCACAACTTGTTCAACCATTCCCCAATTGATGGGCATCCCCTCAATCTCCAGTTCTTTGTCACCACAAAAAGAGTGTCTATTTCTTTGCTCTCTTTGGTATTCAAACCTAATAGTGGCATTGCTGAATCAAAGTTTATGCAAAGTTTATAGCCCTTTGCACATAGTTCCAAGTTGTTCTTCAGAACAGTTGGATCAGTTCACAACTCCACCAACAGTACATTAGCATCCCAGTTTCCCCATATCCCTTCCAGCATTTATCATTTTCCTTTTCTGTCATATTAACCAATCTTATAAGTGTGAGGTAGTACCTCAGTTGTTTTAATTTGCATTTCTCTAATCAAGTAGTGTTTTAAAGATAACTTTGATTTCTTCTTCTGAAAACTGCTTATTCATATCCTTTGACCATTTATAAATTGGAGAATAGCTCTTATTTTTGTAAATTTGACTCAGTTTCCTATATATTTGAGAAATGAGGCCTTTATCAGAAAAACCTGCTATAAATCTCCTCTCCCACCAGTTTCCTGATTTCCTTTTAATTTTGACTGAAAGGTTTTATTTGGGCAAAACCTTTTTAATTTCATGTTATCAAAATTATCCACTATGCTTCCTGTGATCCTTCCTATCTCTTATTTGGTCATAAACTCTTCCCTTATCCATAGATCTGACAGGTACATTTTCTCCAAGCTCCCCTAATTTACTTATAATATCACCATTTATGTCTAAATCATTTATCCATCTTGATCTTATTTTGATATAGAGTGTGAAATGTAGCTCTATACTTGGTTTCTGTCAAATTGCTTTCTAGTTTTCACAGTAACCTTTGTCACATAGTGAATTCTTACCCATGAAGCTTGGATTGTTTAGGTTTATCAAACATTAGATTACTGTGGTCATTTACTACTGTGTATTGTGTACATTATCTATTCCACTGGTCCACTACTCTATTGCTTAGCCAGTTCCAGATTGTTTCGATGATTACCACTTTCTAAAATCTGTATCTGTTAGATATCTACTACAATTAAGCCACTTTCCTTCACATTTGTTTCATTGATTCTCTTGATAGTCTTGAACTTTTATTCTTCCAGATGAATTTTGTTATTATCTTTTTTTCTAGATCTATAAAAAAATTCTTTGGTCATTTGACTGGCGTGACGCTGAATAAGTAAACTAATTTAGGTGTAATTGTCATTTTTATTATATTGGCTTACCCTATCAATGAGCAATTAATTTGTTTCCAGTTGTTTAGATCTGTCTTTATATGTATGAAAAGTGTTTTGTAATTGTGTTCATATAGTTCCTGGTTTTGTCTTAGCAGATAAACTCTCAAGTATTTTATATCATCTACAATTATTTTAAATGGAATTTCTCTTTCTATCTCTTCCTGATGGTTTTTCTTGGTAATATATGCTGATGATTTATGTGGATTTATTTTATATCCTGAAACTTTACTAAAGTTGTTCATTATTTCAACGAGTTTTTTTAGTTGATTCTCTAGAATTTTCTAAGCATACCATCATATAATCTGCCAAGAATGATAGTTTTGTTTCCTTGTTGCTTATTCTAATTCCTTCCATTTCTTTTTCTTCTTTTATTGCTATAACTTGCATTTCTAGAACAATACTGAATAATAGTAACAATGATAGACATCCTTGTTTCACCCCTGATCTTGTCGGGAAGGCTTCTAGTTAATCTCCATTATAGATGGTGGTTGCTTTTGGTTTTAAATAGATACTATTTGTCATTTTAAGTTCCATTTATTCCCATGCTTTCTGATGTTTTTAATAAGAATAGATATTGTATTTTGGCAAAAGCTTGTTCTTCTTCTAGTGAGATAATCATATGATTTTTTTTTACTGTTTTTGTTGTTGATATGGTGAGTTATACTTATAGTTTTTTCCTAATATTAAACAAACCCTGAATTTCTGGTATAAATCCTACCTGTGAAGTATATGATCTTTGGGATATAATACAGTAATCTCCTAGCTAGTATTTTATTTAAAATTTTTAAATTAATATTCATTAAGGAAATTATAGTTTTCTTTCTCTATTTTTGCTCTCCCTGGTTTTGGTCAAAATCACATTTGTGTCATAAAAAGAATTTGGTAGGATTCCTTCTTTATCTGTTGTTGTTTTTTTTCAAATAGTTTATATAATATTGGAATTAATTGTTCTTTGAATGTTTGGTAGAATTCACTTTTGAATTCATTTGTTCCTGTAGCCCAAGGGTTCTTCACCTCTTTGGGTCCTGAACCCCTTGGGCATGTCTGGTGAAGCCTAAGGACTTCTCAGAATAATTCTCTTAAATACATAAAAGAAAGCCAAGGATATTGAAATATGATTTTAAAAAATTTAAGTTTGTAGAAGAACTTCTGATCTAGTCTGGGGCAGCTAGGTGGCACAGTGGATAAAGTGCTGGGCCTAGAGTCAAGAAGACCGGAATTCAAATTCTGCCTCAGACACTTACTGGCTGTGTGACCCTGGCCCTGACTCCTTCAGCCTTATTTTCTACATCTGTAAAATGGGGATGATGATAGGAACACCTACCTCCCAGAGATGTTGTGAGGATTAAATGAGATCACACAAGTAGGTTAAGTGCTTTGCAAACCTTAAAACACCGTAGAAATGTCAGCAGTATTTGTTGTTAATAAGCTGCCCTTCAAGGACCAGTTAGTTTCTAGGCTACAGGATCAGTGGATAAAGCCAGGTTCCTGCAGGAATCCCTGCAGGAGTAGACATGGGCCCCAGTGACTGGAGCTCACCTCTAGACTCTCCTTGTGAACAGGGCAGAGGCCCCTTTCAGGAGGGAGAGGCCAGTGACTCCTTGACTCCTGGCCTAGGAGGTAAGCCAAAAAGACTCCCAAGCTCTCCCTGGAAATACTCTGGCTGCACTGGGGACAAGGTGGTGGCCCAGGACACAGGACACAATGTCTGCCAGGCTCAACCGGTGCCCTTTGACTGAGTCTTCCCTGCCTGCTTCCCAGAGGCACCGGGTGGAAGGGAACATTCTAGCACAAGGAGACAGGCCTGCTTTGTTTTCTGCCCCCAGACCGTGCTCCTTGCAGTGGGCTGCTGTTACTGACATAAGGGGCTTCTAGGTTATTTGGGGATTGAGGCTAGAAGAGGCCAGCCCACTCATTTTATAGCTGGATAAAGTGAGGCCCAGAAAGAGCCAAGATCACACAGGTAGCTAGGTGTGGAAGTAGGTGAGGACCCACTTCACCTGGGGTCAGGGAAACCTGAGCCTCCATATTCTCATCTGGAAAATGGGAATAGTCATAGTTCCTCTTTCCCAGTGACTCTCAGGTGAGGGGCCAGTGAGGAGACCTCTGCAAACCTTAGAGTTCTGTATAAACTTGAGCTATTGTGACCAGACTGTTATCAAGCTGGGAGCTGCAGTCCACCTGGACCCAGGCTCCAGGTTCAGTGCTCACTGCCTGGGGTAGGGAGAAGGGGCCAGGCTGGGGCCAGGCTGAGGGCTCCCCGAGGTTCCTCCCAGCTTGTTCTGGGCCATCTCAGCCCTTCTAGTGCATTGTCTGTGAGGAAGCCATCCCGGCCTTCATGTAACAGCAGTAATGTAAGCTGACATTTCTGGAGCACTTTGCAGGTGACTGAGGCCATTGGAGGAGACAATCCTATTTGATCCTGTGACTGAGGCAGAGCAGCAGGGATTGTCCGGCCCCACTCTGCATAGACAGAGACCAAAGGACAGGGACTGGCTCTCAGTGCCTTGCACAGGGCCCCTGCCTGAGCAGACACTTGGCCACCAGACACCAGCCTCACTCTGCTGAGGGACAGAATGAAACTGGGGAAAGGGGAGGACAGGAGGGGAAAGGAGAGGGGAAGAAGGGAGGGGAGGGGAGAGAATGGGAGGGGAGGGGAGAAAAGGGTCCTCCAAGGAGGCCAGGGCTAGAGGTAGGATTGGGGGTAGCCTTAGGGTAGAAGGACCTAGGGAGGCCAGGGAATGTCCCCCTCCCAAACTGGAAGCCTTTGATGGGATACCTGTTTAGGGCCTGTTTTGAACTTGATGGCCTGATTTTTTTCTGGCCCAGGAAGGCAGAACTAGGTGCCCTGGGGGATAGGTGCCAAGGGGAAGCTTTCGATCTGATATTAGGAAAGAGAATAAACACCCCAACACCCGGAGAGGGCTTCTGTTTCGAGACCCAGCGAGACCCTTTCTCCAGAGGCTTTCAGGCAAAGGCATCTAAGGGGGCTCCAGACTTAGAGGAATGGAAGAAGCCTAATTCCTGTCCTACCTCTGCTGGCCCCTCCCTGTCCCTTCCCTTTGCCTCAGTTTCCTCCTCTATAGAATGAGGGGGTTGGACTCCGTGGCCTCAGAGCCTTCCTGCCCAGACAATCCACAGTTTTTCCAGTGACTCTTAGGCCTCTGGAGCCAAAGTGACAATGGCCTGAGGAGAAAGCTCTTGTAACTGCCAGGAATATTGGGGGAGGGGGAGGGAAGTCCACCCTCAAGCTCCTCAGTTCTTCCTCCAAGTCCCTGTGTACCTGTGGTCTGGGGGCCTCAGTCTCTCTGTGTGAAAAATGAATGGCTTGCTATTAGGTAACAGGTTCTCAGCTGGGGGTCCATGAGCTTGGGGACTGTTAAAGCACCTAGATAAGTATATTACAATTTAGTGTGTTTTCTTTGCAATCCTCTTCATTGCATTTTATTCATTTAGAAACAGGATCTTGGGAAGGGGCCACAGGCCTTACTAGACTCTGGTCAGGTGAAGAGCCCTTGGATTAGATGCTTTCCAATCCCCCTGGATCATAGAGCCACAGGAGACTTCTGATGGTACATCCAAATACCTTATTTTATAAATGAGGAAATGGAGGAGAACAGTCTCAATCCAATATCGGAAACAGAATTTGAACTCAGAACTTTGGGTCCAGCATTGGGTCCACTGTAGCATGCAGTATGAACCAGGCTGGCTGAGAGTCCCTCTAGAGAAAGCCAGGGGGGTTACTGCCACAGGCAATGCCTTTTTCCGTTTCTGCTAATAAAATATGGAAGAAACAAAACAATTTACAATTCCAATAAAATTCAAACAAATCTCTGACTGCTGAGCAGATTCAATTATTCAGCTGTTATTGAGGGCAGCCTAAGAAATGGAATCAGCCAGACCCAGGGCCCCTGACTAGCCCTCCTCCAAGTGCCTGGTGAAGGTGGGAGAGATGGGACAAGAGAGGGGATGGGCACTAGAGGGCCAGAGAGAGACATCTGGAGCAGAAGATGCAGAGACAGAGAGAGAGAGCCAGACATGGAGAGACACAGAGCTGGGGAGAGCCAGGGAGAGACAAGGAAAGGAGCCCAGACAGATGAAGAAAGACATAGGAAGGCACAGATGGATGGAAAAAAGAAAGACAGACAGGGATGGAGAAATGGAGACAGCAGGGGAGATGGCTGAGAAAGGACAGACAGATGGAGTACAACACAGATACATGGAGACAGGAGAGAGAGAGAGACATGGAGAGAGACAGAGAGACAGAGACAGAGACAGACAGAGAGAGATAGAGACAGAGACAGAGAGAGAACATGATGAGGGTAAAGGGAGGGAGCTGGAGAACAAGATAGGCAGGTCAAAATGAAGAAAGATGGGCAGATGGAGATGGAGGGATGGAGAAAGAGAGAGGGGAAAACAGAGGGAGGGAGACAGGAAGATAGGGACCAAAATGGCCAGGAGAGCTTGAAGAGAGACAGGGAAGTTCTGGAGAAGAGGAAGAGGGGGAGAGGAACAGAGACCAAGACACATAGAGACTCAAAGCTAGGGATCAGGAAGGAGACACACTCCAGGGCTGGAGAGGTGGAACCTGCTGTGGCTGCAGCTGTCAGGACCCCAGCTTGGGCCTTGGCCTGCTTGGGGATCAGGATCAGGCAGCAGTTCCCATGCTAAGGGTTAGGGATGAAAAGACAGGGAGCCTAGTCACTTTCAGGTGGCAGAGTCAGAGCCGGAAGGGCCCTCAGGGACCATCTCATGTGACCCCCGTCATTTTACAGGAAAAGAAACATCCGGGAAAGTTGGGTGACTTGACCAAGGTCATCTAGGCCGTGTCTGAGGTAGGATTTGAATCCAGGCGCAGACTCCAGTCACTTCCATTGCACTGCATTGAAAGAGGGGTCCGGGGAGGAATGAACATGTTCAGAACTTTTGAGTAAATGTCAGTTATATGCAAAATACATGCACAATGATTTGGGTGAGAGATCAGCCCCTTGGCCCTTTGCACGGGGCTGCCCCACTACTCCCTGCCCCAACTTGATCATATGCTGTGGCCCCCATAAAGATGTTCCATGTACAGGCTGGGGCCCCTACATACAGAAGGTTATAGAACAGAGAATTTGTCTTTGAGATGGGTCCAAGGTCCTGCAGGAGATCAGTGACTTCACTGTAGCCAGACCCTCCTGTCAGACCAGGTTTCTTTCCACTCTGGTTGTGTTCACGTGGACTGTGTGTGTCCGCCTATTTGTTGCACTGTGTACAAGCTGTCTCCCCTGGGTAAGGCTGGAAGCCCCTCCAAGGCAAAGACTGTTTCCTTTCTGTGTCTGTACCTCCAGTGCCTGGCCACAGGGCCTGGCTCCTGGTTAGGGCTTAATAAATGCTTGCTCATCGATTCATGCTTGAATGCATACCTGTCAATATGTCAACACGTCTTGTAGCTGAGCTGCTTCTCTGGGTCTCATGGAGCCCCTATGACAGACTCAAGGCCAAGACAGAAAGAAAGAGGAATGACATGAGCAGCTACCCGAGGAGTCATGTGAGAGTCAGCTGGGGAACAATCCAATCTTTGGTCAGGGGTGATTCTTCCTCTAGGTCCTGGTCCAGAAGAGCTCTACCAAGTTCCATCTCATTCATTAATAGGCTCATAGATTCAGAGCTTTAGAAATCATCTCGTCCATCCCCCTCATTTTTACAGAGAAAGAGAATGAGGCCCAGAGAGAGGGAAAGTGACTTACCCAAGGTCTCTCAAGAGTTTCAGTAGCAGGGCCAAGATTAGAACCCAGATCTCCAAAAACTCCCTTAGGCCCCACAAGGCTAAGATGACCCTTGGGGCTAATTTGGGGCTCCCTTGGAGGTTCCCTCCCATACTCTTAGGCTCAGAGACAGGTTCATTGGCCAGGCCCCAAACCCAAAAAGGGATTGGTTCCGAGCACATAGCAGAGCAGCCCCACAGCCCAGAGACAGGCCGGCTGTCTGCACAGTGACGGCTGCCGGGGTTTCTGGGGCCCCAGGCAGGCAGCAGGCAGCGGCAGCAGAGCCGGGCGATAATTACCGCCGGTGGAGAGCAGTCATTAATACAGCGCTGGGGCTGCTTGGCGGCTGCCAGGAGAGACGGGCTGGGAGGAAATTGGGAGCCCTGTAATTTTCCCCCCGGGGGTTCGAGCCTGTCATTCTGGCATGTGACAACACAGGGGATCAGGCCGTCACAGCCCTGGCAGCTGGTGGGAGGGGGTTTGATGGAAGGGAGGGGGCCGGCTCTGCTGAATGACTTTCTTCTCCTCTCCCGGCTACTTCCCCCACAGATTGGGGCAGGAACCGCCTTCCCCCTCAGCTCCTGGGTCCAGGGAGCTGGGGGACCCACCAGCCCCAGGCCACCCAACTTGCTGCTTGCCTGGAGGCCCTTGCTCCTCTCCTTCCGTTTGGGCCTGTCTTAGGACACTGGGCTGTGGGTACATTGAGGAAAGGGGCAGGGTCCCTCAGGACAGCCAGGAAGCTGGTGATGCTCACCCCCCTAGTCCCTGCCCTCCCCCTCCCCCACATGGGAGGCTCCCCCAGGCTCTCTGCCCCACAGGGCCCAGAGCACCCTGGCCACTGCAGCAGTGGCCGGCTCCCCCTCCCCCACATGGGGGGCTCCCCCAGGCTCTCTGCCCCACAGGGCCCAGAGAACCCTGGCCACTGCAGCAGTGGCCAGCTCCCCCTCCCCCACATGGGGGGCTCCCCCAGACTCTCTGCCTCATGGGACCCAGAGCACCCTGGATGTGGCCCCAGTGGCTGGCTCCCCCTCCCCCACATGGGGGGCTCCCCCAGGCTCTCTGCCCCACAGGGCCCAGAGCACCCTGGCCACTGCAGCAGTGGCCGGCTCCCCCTCCCACAGAGCTCACCCCTTGGTGACTTCATTAGGCATTCCTCCCATGTTACCAGCTAATTAGTGTCATGTTAATTGAGTATTCAGGATGCTGCCACCTCCAAGGGTAGTGGTGTCAGGATGAAGGAGAATGCAGATGTGTCTCTTGCCTCCCACCCCCATCCTCTGCATTTTGCCCTTCCCAGCAAGGACCCTGGTGGGGAGGCCTGGGGATCTAGCCCCCTCCCCCAGAACCCTGTGCTGAGAGGGCATCACTTAAAGGGTCAGGAAGTGATGGGAGGAGGCCTGGGTCTGGAATCAGGAGACCTGAGTTCAAGCCATAGCCCACCTGTGTGACCTTGGACAAGTCCTTTCCCATCTGTTGAACTCAGTGGCCCCTGAGGTCCCTTCCAACTCTGTCCAAATCTCCAGGAGTTTGTGAAAAGATATTTCCAGGTAATTAATATCAACAATCACAGCTTGCTTTCTCTAGTGCTTACAGGGTTCCAAAGATGATCTCTGGCTATATAGAGGGGAAAGGCCCCCATACCTCTCTGGCCAGGGTCCTTCTTGTCACTGTGGGGACTCACAGGTGCCCAGACACGCACACTCAAGCACACACACACACACCTTAAGGGAGATAGTTACAAAGATTATTATTTCATTTTTAACCAGATAGAGCTGAGGACCAGAAAGAGGCAATACTTTGCTCAAGGTCAGAGGCAGGATTTGAACCCAAGACTCTTGACCCACAAGTCCTACACTCTGTGCATTAGAGCAGGTTCTAAGTCTGTTTAAGGAGGTGTCCCTCCTTCTCCTGCCAAATGTTTCCCCTCACTGGGCATGGGCTGGTCTAGGGGGATCTACTGCTCCCCATCTTCTCATCCAAGTGGACAATTTTTGCCCTCCAGCCCTTCTATCCTTCCCCCAGTCCAGCTTCCCAAATTACTTCTATTTATTCCTCTAAGGCTCTTTGTTTATATCTTGCAGATAGCTGCAGGCCCAAGGCCAACAGCTTCCTTCAGCAGGACAGAGTGGAGATTGTCTCCCTCTCTCCAACTGTGTGTGGGACAGGCTGCTGGATACAGTGAGAAGGTTCAGGAGCCCCTCTCCTCATTGCTGTATTCTCCTTTCCACCCTCCATGCACCCCAAGTTCACCCCTCGGCAGCCAAGAGGGAGAGTCTATTTCCTCATAGAGGGACAAGCTGAGGATCCTCCCCATAAGCCACAGAACAGGCAGACAACTGGACAAGTGGGTATCTCAGTGCCTAGCACACTACCTGGAATGTAGTAAGTGCTTAATAGATGCTGGTGGATTATTGGTGGATTTGAAAAAGCACCATATTTTGATTACAAATACATGGATTTGTAGGTTTGGGCAGATCACTTGGGGACTAAAAGAATGTACTGGATGATGTCTGACATCCCTTATAGCTCTAAATCCTATGGGAGGCATCATGGTACGAACTGTCAGAGTCAGAGGTTAAAATCCCATTTTTGTTTAGAAGTGGTGAAGAGAGCCCTGAACTTGGAGTTAAGAGGATCCGTGTTCAAGGCACTTAACCTCTATTTACCTAAGTTTTCTCATCTATAAAATGGGGATAATAATTTACCTCCCTCATTGGGTGGATGTGTTGATCAAAAGCACTTTGAAAACCTTAAAACATTGTAGAAATAGTAATTATTATTATTATTATTTTCAAAACCCTGAAAGCTAACACAAAGAAAAAGGATTCAGAAGTATCTCAGGGCTAGGAGGGACCTCAGAAGCACCCATCCCATGTTACGCAAGCCCCCAAGACGCCCTTCACAACTCACCAACCTCCCTGACATTTCTGTAGAATTTCAAGGTTTACAAGCACTTTATACCATCTGATTTGTTCCTCACAACACCCCCATTTTACAGATAAGTAAACTGAGCCTGAAAGAGATTCAATAGCTTGCCCATGGCCACAGGTTGTGGTTTGTCCTTCATTCTCAAAGAGGACCATGGCATCAGGAAGGCGGTGCCACTTGGTAGTGAATTGGATTTAAGTGAGGCAGGGTGTGCAGTCACCAGCCTCACTGTCTCCCCTGGAGCTATCTGGGTCCAGTGACCAGAGATGGGTCAGGACGCCTGGAGATGGCCCCGGAGGCAGTGGGTAGGTCAGGATTTGAACCTAGGCTCTCTGACTCTCAGTCCAGCACTCTGTGCCCTGCTGGGCCCCAGGGCCCAAGGACATCTGGGTGACCGGTGACTGGCCCAACCCAGCCCCCATCCCCTTTACTGCTCCAGTCTCCCCGACCGGGAAATCAACCCTTGGGAGACAGCCAGGAACATGAAGGGGGGCTTGCATGTCTCCTATCAGCTACATTAAGCCCCACTCTGAGACTCTGATTTTAATTGGTTTAATATACTAGTTAATAACAATGTCTATTTAAGACACCTGTAAAAAGCCCATAACATTCCCTTAATGGCAGAAATGGCCGCTGACCTCGTTTCTATTCTGCCTTTTAAATTATCCTTACAAAGCCTTAATGGAAACGTGAACAGAAGGGGGGCAGAGGAGAGGGCTCACGGGTGTGGAGGCCTGGGTACATGTGCCTGTGCACACACACACACAGACATACACACACGCACACACACCCCAACTTGTGAGGTGTCCCCGCTGGGCTGCCCGCTGGTGCCTTTCCTCCCTCCCAGACTACCTGAAGTTAACGCCTTTGTCTGCCTATCATTCTCTCTCCCCTCAGAGTGTAAGCTCCTTGAGGCCAGGGCCTGCTTCCCTGTACTTCTATTCCTAGGCCAGAGTATGGTGTGTGATTGGTTTGTGTGCATGGGTGTGTCGAGGTGTCCTGTGCCCTTCAGTGAGGTGTCTGTGTGTCCTTCAGTGTTTGGGAGTCTGTGGGTGAGTTTTTCATAGACCTGGGATCAGCACCTTTGAGTTTCCTGTGTATCTGGGCTTGTATTGTGTGTGTGTGTGTGTGTGTGTGTGTGTGTGTGTGTGTATGTGTGTGTGTGTGTGCATGTGTTGATGTGTCTATACCTTACAGCATCTACCTGTCTACACCCTAATGGGCCTCAGTGTTCTGTGTCTTTTGAGTTACATGTGCTCGCAGAGCTAGACCTGGCAGGAACCACAGAGTCCTGGGGTATTTTTTTTGTTTGTTTTTGGTTTTGTTTTTTTTTTTTTTAAAGCAATTGGGGTTAAGTAACTTGCTCAAGGTTACACGGCCAGTCATTATTTCTGTGTGGGTGCTCATTTTCTGAGGCTGGATTCGATCTTGGGTCATCCCAACTCTGAAGCCGGTGCTCTTACTCACTGCGCCACCTCGCCACCCCTAGAGTCCTGGGTTTTACCTGTGTCTGTATGTTTGTGTGTGCTTGGGGGTGGGCAGCAAGCCTGGAGATGTAGCCTTCCTCCCTCAAGGCAACCTCTCACCTTTTTTCACCCTTTAGGATTCTGTGACCAATTCTGGTCCTCACAGTTGTAGACAAAGGATTCTTGGAATTGTGCGTGTTGTCCACTGTAGAAGGCACTAACCCTTAACCCTTCAAACAGTCAGTCAGTCAGTAAGCATTTATTAGGCACCAACTCTGTGCCAGACAGTCCTGGGGATATAAAAGCCAAAATGAAATTGTCCCTGTTCTTCCTTTAATGAGAGTGATGTGAAGTAGACAGAGTGTAGCCAAATGAACCAGGGATTCCAAGAGGGAAGAGGTGAGGAGAAATGGCATTCTGGGAATGAGGCACGGGCCTTGCAAAGGCACAGAGAGAGGAAATGGAGGGCCATGTGGAAGAGTAGCGAGGGGGGCACATTCAGCAGGGGCATGCCGTACAAGGAGGGGAGTTATGGGTCAGGAGGCTGTGAGTCTGAATCCCCCCAGGAAGCCCACCAGCAGGAGAGGGAAGCCCCAGCAGCCTGGTGCCTTCCCTGTGAGACATCCCCCCAAGTTGTGAGTTCCTTGAGGGCAGGGACAGGTTTTGTCTTTCTCTGGCTCCTGGTAGCCGGCATATAGTAGGTGCCTAATAAATGTTAGTTGACTGCCTGGCCTGTATTTGGAGGCAGATGCCCAGGCCTAAGCTCTCAGCTGTGTGTCCTTGGGGCAGGTCACTGGACCTGTCCTTTCACCTGTGGCAGGAGGACCCTGGAAGACCCTTGGATTCTATCAGGAATCACCAGCCCTGGTTCCTAATCTCAGCTATGCCAGCAAGGTGCGGCAACCTTCTAAGCCTGAGTCTCTTCACCTGCACAGTGAGAGGACTGGAAGCAAGCCTGGCTTGGTAGATCTGGGATCAAATCCTACCTTAGGGAGGTTTCTTAACCTGACTCAGTTTCCCCATCTGTAAGACAAAAGGATTCTCTTATGAGGATCAGTTTAAGGAACAAGAGATACTTAACCCAGAGAAGAGAAGACTGGGGGAATGGGGGTGGTAGACATGATAGATGCCTTCAGTATTGGAAGAGGGACTAGTCTTGTTCCTCTTGGACCCAGAGGGTAGGATAGGGAACAGAACAATGGATAGAAGATGGGAATAGGAGAGGTAAATTTGGGCTTAATACCAGGGGAAAACCTTCCTAACAATTAGAGCTGTCTGACAGATGGATGGGCTGCCTTGGGAGGTAATGACCTCCCCATCCTCGAAGGTATTCAAGCAGAAGGTGGATGGCCAGCTGGCATATATTATAGTGGGAATTCCTTTGGGCTGTGGGATAGACTGGATGCCACTGACATCCCTCCCAGCACTCCAGTTCTGTGAGGTCAGGGCTTCTTCCTTCCTCCTCATTTCCAGCTCAGGTGTCTGTGAAATGGGCCCAGGGCAGTCCCCCTCCCCCATCTGCTTGGCCCAGGCCACAGAGGAGCCAGACAGAGTTCTCTCTCTGGGTGTCAGTGGAATGGAGAAGAAGGAAAGCGTGTGGGGGGAGGTGAGGAGGAGAGAGTCTCATCCCATTCAAGTGGAAATGTTTGCCCATCTTCATAAAGTATGTGTGAAATGCTTATCTGAGGTCTTTTTCCGTAACATTACTTGCTGGAATGGAGTGTGTGTAATTGCATTTAGCCCCCATCGCCAGGACTCAGTGCAGTGCAGCCCAGCTTTGGGGGTGGGGAGGGGGCAGTCTGGCACCCCGGGGTAAGCCAGGGGCCCACAGGCAGCTGGTGTGGCCATCGGGGCTGCCTCCACCCCCACCTTCTGCAAACATTATTCAGCCTGTTATCGAAGCCGGGGGACCCTGGTTAATGTCTTCACCACTACAGCCTCTCAGAGAGGCCTCAGCCACCAAATGGGCCTCTTTCTCTCACCCCTAGGACCTGACTGTAATGGAGTCATTTTCATTGCCATCTGGGTGCTGGCTCAAGATGTTTCCTGAACAGTAACAACAAACTGTTAACAGCCCCCCCACCCCTACCCTACTCCTGGGCTCATGGAGCCAGGGTACAAGATGGGGAGAGGGAGGAGAGATGGTGGGGAGGGGCCTAGGTATTAGAATTTGCTCAGAAGTGGAAGGGGGGGCTGGGAAAGTCAAACCAGCTCCCAGGAGCTGATCCCCCCAAACTGACCAGAAGCTGCAATGGAGAAATTGCATAGACATCAATTTTTGCTTTTTTGTCAAGCTGAACTATCCCAAAATGGACCAGGCTGCCTCTGGAGGCCTGGGGTTCCATCTGTAAAAGCCCTTCATTCTAGACATGAAGATGCTGAGACCCAGAGAGGTTCAGAGGAAGGCACCCCAGAGGCTGTCTAGACTGACCTCCTCATTTTACAAAGGGGGAAACTGAGGTACCAAGAAGTTATAGGGGTTTAGATGTAGAACTGGAAGAGTCATCAGAGGTCTTCCAGCCTGACCCCCTCCTTTTACAGATAAAGAAACAGAGGCCCAGAGTGGTCAAAGGGGCCTAGATACAGAGCTGGAGGAGGCTATTGGGGCAGTCCATTTCACTTCTAGGCTCTCCTAGACATTTCACCCAAACTCCAAAGTGCAGGGAAGGGGTCCATGGATGGAGTTTGCTCTCCAGCAAGTTCCCTAGACCAGTAAAATCGCCTGTCCAGTCCCCAGGCTTAACCACATGACAGAATCTTCAATTTAGTCCTCTATGACACCATATGCATTTATTAAACACCTGCTGTTTGTAGGCATCTTGGCAGCCTACAGAGACAAAATGAGATGGGCCCTGTCCTCAGAGAGCCTTCATTCTGGGAGAGGGGAACAAGCCACCATGCCCACAAGAGAAGCAAATACAGAATGTATGCAGAACATGTAACTTGTGCCTCAGGGCCCCCCAAGACTTGAGTCTGCTCCTAAATGGGGTGTACCCTCTGACTCACTGTCCCCACCCTCAGTTTTTGTTCCAGGGAAATTCCAAACAGAGACTCATTATAACTGGCGTCTCCATGCCCCATCCCGTTGTGGGCGAGGGAACTCCCACCAAGGCCCACCCAGAGAAGCTTATGGTCTCAGGCGAGGTCCAAGAAACATCCTAGAATGAGGGAAGGCTGAGAGTGAGGAGAGGGAGACCTAGTCAGACCGGGCCCTGCTGCTCAGGTGCCGGGTGCTTTTACCCTGTCTGGGCCTCAGTCTCCCTTTTGTGGGCTCTTCCCCACCCCCAGGTCCTCCCAGAAAGAGCCCCTGCCCCCACATCCCTCCTATGGGCCTCTGATGAGGCTTCCTCATTTCTCTGCATGGTGTCAGGACACAGTTCTTCAGAATCTCCAGTACACAAGCCTGAATGGGACTTAGAGACCCTCCGTCCAGCCCAGCCTTTTCTGGGTCATAGACTGCCCCCATCCCCCTTTAGCCCAGTGTGTTGAAGCCTCTGGACTCCTTTAAAATCATATCTGTAAATACATAAAGTAAAACACAGAGGATTAAAGGGACTGATTATATTGGAATGCAATTATCAAAACAGATTGTTTAAAAAAAAAAAAAGGTCACCAGCCCCTGATCTGAGGCCACAAACTTTATTTTATAGACAAACCCCACCCCCAAAACAAGACTCTTCCATATTAATAACTTGCCCAGGGTGACACAGCAGAGCCCACTCTAGAATGTGCCTTCACAGTCCTCTGCCCCCTGACTGCCCACCCGGCCCTAGCCACCTTCAGGATCTAGGAAGGAGAAGGGCCAGGCAGAGGGACCCATGCCAGGCTCCAGGGCCAAGGGAAGAGCCAAGTCATGGGGCCCCCTTTTCTGGATGACTCTCTGCCAGGCATTCCCCCATTTCCCCCCTTGAGGTTTTAAACACCTAATTTATTCCATCTATTAGATAGATTTTGTAGATTTAATCATTTTCACAGCTGGTGGCTCATTGGATACTCAAGATAAACTCCAAATGAAACCATAATGGGAAGGACAAATGAGTTTTCACTCCAGAATGGCAGAAACTTGCTTGGGAGAGGCTTTGAGGGGCAGAAAAATATACACAGATATGATTTTTTGTCTGCAGCCACTTTTGCTGACTACAGTAGGTTACTACAGTTAATTTCCCCAGTTTTGTTCATCTGTAAAATTGCATAAAAGTGACATTTTTGTACTCATTATAGCTGCGGCTGATTTATAGCGGGTAAGTGGAAAGCTTGCCTCCTTTTTCTGGGACTCTCAGAGTGGCTCTAAGCACCCATGAAATTGCTTGTATAATGTAGTTTAAATCCAATCTCAGAGAAAGATTCCCCCCTTGGCCCGAGTGACATTTCCATTCTCCACACCGACTTTATTTTAGGCCACTTAGGAAGAACTTTATCCAGGAACCAGGGGCAGGTCAGAGCAATGACCTCCTTTCTTGGTCGAGCTGTGGGAAGGCTGGGGATCCTGGGCAGAGCCTGCCAGGGGCCCATCGATGCCTCCCTGGGGAAGGAGCTTCCCAAGGAGGAGGAGGCCTTGAAGCCACAATGGGAGCACTCCTGGGGGAGATGTGGAGCAGAGAGGAGACCGAGGCACAGGGCAAATTAGAGTCTAAGGGGAGGGGAAGAACAGGCCCAGAAATGTGCTCTCTGTCATCCACTCTCAGAAATCCAATTCAGCCGGCATCTGCTGAGTATTTGCTCTGGCCCCAACATGGAAGTCTTAATAACAGCCAACATTTATAAGGAACTTTGGGGTTACGGAGTCCTCTGTGTAGCAGCCCATTCCATCCTCACAGTGAAGCCATTTATTGAGTGCCGACTGGATGCAGAGCCTAGACTACGAAGCATTCCCACCCTCCTGTAGGTAAGGACAGAGGACAAGAGCAGAGAATCCTGACAGTTGGCATTTAGATGGGATGAGCCAGTGGCCCCTCAGTATTCTCAGAAAGTCTCAGACTGTGAGAACGTACCACACCGCCCTGGTGGAGGGAGTGTCTGCAGGCAGCTGGGAGTTCCCCTGGACCAAACCGTGAGATCCAGGGTCCAGCCTCTAAGCCTCCTGGCCTTCACTGGGATAGTGGGGGGGAAACTGGGCAGGAATCCAAGTGAACCTGGAGTCCAATCCCACCCCACTTCCAATACTTCCTGGCTGTGTGGTCTCAGGCCAGGGGTTTAACCTCTCTCTGCCAAAAGTCATGAAAAAGGTGCCAGCCATTGTTAGTGGAGTGACTTTCATTACTTGGGTGTTATCTAAACCAGTCTACTCCCTATTCCTTTTGCTTGTGTGCGCGCACACACACACACACACACACACACACACACACAGACACACACACACACACACGAGCATATATATGAATATACATAAGCATATTTTAGTATAAATGTATATGTGTGTGCAAGTATATTTATGGAGAGACAGAGACACAGAGACAGACAGACAGAGAGAAAAAGAGAGAGAGAGAGACAGAGAAAAAGACAATTGGATTCAGAACCTGGATTTAGATGCCACCTAAATGCTTACTGCCAGCTGTGTGACCCTGGTCAAGTTGTGTTAGAGCCCTGAGCCAGGCAGCTCTCTGAGATCACAGGTAACAAGAGGGCTGTAGTTCTGCCAGGGGAATCACAGGTCCTTGAACTGTGCAGCCTGGAAGGTGGTCAGTACCAATGTTCTGATCCCCATCTCCCAGGTGAGGACACTGCAGCCTCAGGACTATGGGCTCCTTCGGGTGAGCCTGGGCTTGGAGGGGGCTGGGAGGCACGGGAGGGCTGGGCGGGGGGGAGGAGTCCATAAGGGAAGGTCTCAGGGCCATCCTGCCTGCCTTGACGGCTGTTTGTTTTGGCTAACAGCTCGGACATTTAATGTGTCATGTAAATTACACTCTTCAACCCCATTAATGACAGTTCATAAATAAGGCATGGCCACCCGCTCATCCTGCTGTCAACAGCAGAGACAGGGTGAGGGAAGAAGGCAGGCAGGCAAGCAGGCGGGGTCCCAGCACCTTTGGGAGAAGCCAGGCAGGGTGGGGGCTGCCAGCCCCCCCAAGTCTAGCCCTAGGAAGGAGTCACAGTGACAGGCTGACTCCAGAGGATGTTTCTCCAGGGACAAGCACTGGAGCCAGCCTTGTGAGCTGGGCCGTGCTGCCTCTGCTGCTCTGACAGAGGGGCATGGAAGCTTGTGGGAGCTAGAGGGGCTCACAGAGCTTATGATCTAATGGAAACTAGGGTGAGGACCTGAGTTTACAGGGGCCAAAGTCAGGCAGGTAAGCACTCTGCATACCTGGAAGAGAATTTCGAAGGACCAAACATGGCCCCTGCCTTCAGGGAGCCTCTAGTCTTGCTAGGGAGACAATATTTGGCCAAAAAAGTTTAAGAGGTTCCCCACGCCAAACATGAACTCCTCTGCCTGGAGATATAGATACATTTATTTCTTTGTTTATAGATAGATTCATATATATTTTTAAATTAACCAAAATCTATTTTCTCCCCTCACTCCCCCCCTCCTCCACCTGGAAAAAGAAAGAAAAAACAGAAGTCTTACTTTTAGCAGATCTTCAGTCTGGCTTTTAAAATCCCCCACCATCTGGTTCCAGCCCACCTTTCCAGGCAGATTTCACATTTCTCCCCTTCATCTCTTCTTATCCTCCAGCAAAACTGGCCTAATTACTGTTCCCTCAACTCCAAATTCTACCTCCTTGCCTTTCCTCAGACTGTACCCTATGCCTGGCGTGCCCTCCCTCCTGGCCTCTGCTCTTTGGACTCCCTGCTCCCTTTCAGCACTCAGCTCAAAAGCTCCCTTCTGCAGGAGGCCTGGCCCACCTGGCTCAGTCCTGGGCCAGACCCCTCTGTCCTCCACATGCCCCTTCCCCAGCTGTTAGTGTAAGGATCACAGAGCAGAACCAAAAGGGCCCTACAGAGAGACTGCCTAGCCCTCATTTTAAAGAGGTGGGATCTGAACCCAGGACCTCTGATCCCAATCGTCAGCACCTTTCTTCTGTGCCCTCCTGCTTCTAATTAAGAATAATTTGTACTCGCCTTTAGCAGGCTTTGGGAAGAGAGTGAACAGATGACTGTGGGAATGAGAGAATGAGTGAATGAAAGGTATTTGTGAAGGGCTTCCTCTGGCTCAAGCTTTGTGCTGATGGCTGGCTTACAAATGGAGAAGATAAGGTGGTCCCTGCCCTTCTTAAGGGGCTCTCACTCTAACTGGGGTTAACTTCTGGTAAAAGAAAGTTTCCCAGCAAGGCATGGAAATCCTCAGGGGGCACCCGAAGGGTGGATGCCAAGGCCCAGAGGGCCATAAAGATGGCATCTGGGGCCTGAGTGAAGAGGGGAGGCACCGTGGGAGGTCGTGGAAAACGGGGGCTTTGTTGAGCTGCTGCAGATTTACAGGAGTTTAAAGGGGCCAGAAGAGAGCAGAGGGATTGGAACCCAGTAAACCCAACATGAGTTCAGGGCAGAACAGCTAGTTCCCAGGAGGAAAGGACCCACAGTGCCTAGAGGCACTATTGATCAGATATCCTAGGAAGGAATATTTAGGAAGAGGAAGGGACCACGTCTCTGCGGAAGCTGGGGCAGAAGCACTGGTGTTAATACCCAGGAGGAAAGGCCCCACTGGCCTAGGGGCACTATAGATCTGCTGTCCTGGGGGAGGGGTGAGGCCTGGGGAAGAGGAAGGGGCAGCAGGGGCAGCGTGTCCCAGCACAGAGAGAGTTCTAACGCTTGCCTCTGTCTGTGTCTCTGTCTCCTAGGCGAGCCGGTGAGCTCCATGCATTCGCCGAGGTACCCGAGCCCAGCCGAATTGGACGCCTATGCCCAGAAGGTGGCCAATAGCCCCCTCAGCATCAAGATCTTCCCCACCAACATTCGTGTCCCTCAGCACAAACACCTTAGCCGCACCGTCAACGGGTACGACACGACGGGCCAGCGCTACAGCCCCTACCCACTGCATGCCAGTGGCTACCAAGGCCTGCTGGCCATCGTCAAAGCCGCGGTCTCCTCCTCCAGCTCGGTCCCTGCCCCGGCTGCCGCTGCCTCCTCCTCTTCCTCCTCCTCAGGCAAAGGTGTGGTCAAGAGCGTAGAGGGCAAGCGGACGAAGCTGTCCCCTGCCGCTGTGCAGGTGGGCATCGCGCCCTACCCCGTGTCCAGCACTTTAGGGGCCAGCGCCGTCCCCTTGGGCTACCACGGAGGGCAGAAGCCGCTGGAGGGGCCTGCCCCACCCCCTAACGTCACGGTGGCCGCCTCGGTCATCCCTCTGGCCGGGCGCGGGCTGGCACTGCCACCCTCTAACCTGCCTTCCATTCAGAGTATCATCTATCAGGTCAACCAGCAGTGCCAGGCACAGGGCTCCCAGCCAGCCTGCCAAGGGGTAGCGGTCACTCATCCCAGCCCAGCCAAGCGCGCCACAGCGGCCACCCCCGCCGGCTTCTCGGGCATGGCTGGGTCCACCATGGCCTACGCCAGCGCCATGCTGCCCGACTGCCGCAAAGGGGCCGAGCTGGTGGTGGGGGCCACGCCGGCCATGGCGCTGGGGGGCCTCAAGCCCGCCGGGTACCCGGATGGCAGCGGGGCCGGCCTGGACTATTTAATCTGGCAGCAGAAGCCCCAGCAGCAGCTCCGGCTGTACAGCGCGGGCAGCGGCGGGGGAGGGGCAGTGAGCAAGTCCCCTGAGGTGTGCGGGGGCGGAGCCGGGGCGGGGGGCACCACCCGCCCCTACCTCCTGAGCGGGGCCGCGGGGGACAAAGTCAGCTCGTCCCCGTTGAACTGCGTGGGCATGCACGGTAACTTCTCCGTGGGCCCTTACTTTGCTCCCCCTTGGAACAGCATCCTGGTCACCCCCAACAGTGACTGTTACAACCCGGGGCCGGAGCTGGGCCCGGGAGCTCGGGAGCTGGCTGTGCACCCAGCCGACGGGCTGTCGGGCCTCCCCAGCAAGACGGTCTGCAACACGTCCATCCTGAGCAGCAGCCTCCAGTCCTTGGAGTATCTCATCAACGATATCCACCCGCCCTGCATCAAGGAGCAGATGCTGGGCAAAGGCTACGAGACAGTGTCCGTCCCCCGACTTCTGGACCACCAGCACGCCCACATCCGCCTGCCCGTCTACAGATAAGGCCCGGGGGCTGTGGTCCGGACGGACAGATGAGGAGGGCAGGGAACAGGCCGGAGAAGGCCAGGAGCCAGGGGCAAGGGGCCGCACTCCCACGTGTGTCCCTCCTCACACCTCCTCGGGCCCTGCCGTGCCCCACACAGCCCCCAAGGGGGGAGAGGCCCAGGTCAGGGCAGGTGGGAGATCCTGCCACGCTTTGGACAGACGCTCCTGGGCCAGGCGGGAGGGGCAGAGCGGGGTCCTGAGCATTCGGAAGTGGGGGGCACAGGCATCGGTCACTGCTGCTCTCTGGCAGACGATTGGGGGTGCTGCTTGGAGGAGAGGGGGCAGCGGGAGGGCTGGCCAGAGCTCCCGAAGACGAAGCAGGAGGAGGGTCCACGCCCACCCAGGCTCTGCCGCCGCTGTCCAGGGAAACCCCTGTCCTTGCACCGCTTTGCAAAAAAAAAAAAAAAAATTTAAATAACTGGAACAGTCTAGAAAAAGCAAAAGAAACCACTTGGAAAACATGGATGAAACCACGGTTTAGTTACCCCTCCCGCTCACTTCTGTGTTGGCTGCTACCAAGATGGAGCCCGGTCCCCTCCAGCCCTTCCCACTGAGGCTGGGGATTGGGCTTCATCAAATCCTAGATCGGATCAGTGGAAAATGGGGGGGGAGGGGCAGCCCATGGGCTCATACTAGGGGGCGAGGGGGGGAAGGATGGGGGAGGGGCCGGATTGGAATCCCATTTCCCTCCCACTTTAATTCCCCCTGCGTCCACTCTGGATGCAGTCCCCTAATCCCCCAACCCTCTTAGCAGAAATAAAAGAGCCCAGGAGTAAAGGCCACCAGAGGAGGCCCCACGACTGTCCTGTCCCTGCCCTCATCCCTGCCCCATCCTCTGGGCAAGCCAGCTCTGCTGCAGCATTCTCCCTCCCCCCCACCCCCAGCCCAGGTTGCCTCCCTTCTGAGGCATCCCAGGTAGGGCGAAGGAGACACTACCCTATCCCCCCCCTGCCCCCCTCAATACAGGCAGTCTCCAGGGGTCACTGGAGCCCGTTGTCGGTTTCCAGACCCTTCTGCCCACTGGCCACTCTCCTCCCTCCTCCTGCCCTAACCTAGTAGGAATTAGAGAAGCATTAGATTTTTCAAAGCCCAGGACTCATTTTCCCCACCCCCACCCCAAATATTTCCTTTATTTTCACCCTCAGATTTTTGTTTTTCTGAAATTAAAAAAATAAAAGCGCCCTGCCTGTCATTCTCACTCCCCTCCCCCACCCAAAGCCACCAACTAAGTTAGTGGCTTTATTTCCTGGTCCTTGGGTATTTATTTTGGGACCCCTCCTAAATCCTTCCCTGTCCCCAGCCATTTCCCAGGTCTGTTGGTGGAGTGAGGAGCCTAGAATCCCAGGGGGTCCGCATTCTAGAAAGCCCCTCTGCTTCCCTTGCCTCCCCTCCCCTCCCCTCACCTTGGCCCCAAGCTCTTCTTCTCCTCCTGCCCACTGGTCGTGCTCAGACAGAAAGCGTTCTGCAAGGCCTGTGCAAGCACTAAGTGCATTTACAAATCTCTGAGAATGTTTTTTTGTACTAAAATTGACCATTATATTCTACTGTGAGAAGTGCTGTCTGCACTATATTGTTTTAAAAAGAGGAAAAAAAAGAAAACGAGGATGTATTTCTGATGTCGGATTTTCTTTCCTTTCCCCTGCTTCCCCCAGAGTACAATCAGGGCTGTTGAGCCATCAGAAACCCACTGCTCTCTGCTCTGCTCAGAGCCCACCTTAGTCCCACCCTCACCTGGGGGAGCCAGGATCCTGCTGGGCTGGGATCTAAAAGTCAGTCAGATGAGACAGACCTCATACAAGAAGCTAGGTGAGGAAGGGACAGAAGACTGGAAACTGAGTCACAGACAGCAATTCTGGCACAAGGTGAGCATTGAGAAAGGCAGCTGATTATAAGACTGGTTCAGTTGCTAGGTCTTGGAGGTAACCCCTGGAACAGTTCTTTGTGCAGGAAGCAAACTAGAATTGGCTTAGGGAGATGCCTGGGCTCCCCCCATCTCTGACGGACAGCTTCCTATCTTAACTTTTATTCTCACAAACTATGCTGGCTATCATTAGTCAAGGCAGTCTTCTCACCCAAGAGTTCCCTGTGCAAATGAAATTAAAGGTCTCTCCCTATCTCAATGATTGCTAACTAAAGGTTAAGCCCAGTTGTTTCTACTCATAAAAGAAGTACTACCAGCACCTTCTAAATTTTTGCAGCCTACATCAATGCTTCAGTTGCCCAGCCCTAGTTATGGCTCTAGCTAGGAAAGCAGGGACAGGGAGATAGACTAAAATGTACAACAGTGGGGAATGTAGTGTAGGTGTCATCGAGGAGGTCTGTTTGTAGGAGGCCCTTTGTAAAAATGCAACCCTTTCCATCTCTGACTCCTAGAGAGAGGACCATCTAATTCCCCATTATATGATGCAAACCAGGCAGTGCCCCCCAAAGCAGTAATGGGTACCCACAAGGGTACATGGCACCATGACCAGAGCCAGGCCTCTGGACCCCAGAAAAGAAAGGGATTGGGGACTATGAACTGGCCAGACAAGAGGCTAAAGGAGAGAAAGAGGACTGAGGCCTGAATCATAAGGAACCATTCTGATACTGCAGTAGACAGGGAAAAAATGTCTGAAATCAGCTTCTGGCAGATTCAGTTGCAGGGGCTGGGGGAGAGATCTCTGGGACATTTCTCTGAGGGAGAATCTCTCAAGGGAGAACCTTGAAAAATGTCAAGGTTACTTCTGAGGGTCATACTTCCAATAAAATGAGACTGCAAGAGAAGCACCCCCACCCACTCCTCCTCCCAAAGCCCAGACACCTGACAGCTCTCAGCCCAGGGCTTGTCTTCAAATGCCGTGGTGTGTGATAGCCAGAGTGAAAGGGACTTAGGAGATGGAACCCACCTCCCCTGCCACAGACACACGAAGCACTTAGTGTCCTTGCCTCCCATGACTGAGGAAAGGCAGACAGGTATGTGGACCAGGACTACAAGGCCAGGGAGCCAGGAACTCACAGGCTTTACCTGCCAAGCTTTTTCTTCCTAGAGTCTGAGGGAAGGGGAGGGAAGGGGAAGTCTGAGGGAAGGAGAGTCCTACCAGCCTACCCCAACACCTCTTGTGTTTCTATATCTCTTTCTCTCTCTCCTCCTCCTCTCTCTGTCTCTGTCTCTCTCCTGTTCTCCCCCTTTTCTCTTTCCCTCTCTTTCTCTCCCCTTTCTCATTCTCCCCCTCTTTCTCTCCCTTTTTCTTTCCTTATCTACCTCTTTCCTCTTTCTCTCCCCTTTTCTCCTTTCTTCTGTCTCTACTTCTCTATCTCCTCTCTCTGTATCTCTCATTCTCCCCCATTTTTCTCTTTCCCTTCTTTCTCTCTGTCTCTCCCCTTTCTGTCTCTCATTCTTTACCCTCCTCTCCCTTATTCCTCTTCCCCCTCTCATTCTCCCAGTTGTATTTCTCTTTCTTCCTCTTCCTCTCTTTCCTGCCTTTTCTCCCTATTCTCCCCCCTCTGCCCCTTTTTTCTCCCCATCTCTGTCCACTTCCTGTGTCTCATTCTCTCTACTCTTCTGCCTCTCTTCTCTCTCTCTCTCTTCCTCTCCCCTTTTCCTCCCCCTCTCCTTTCTTCCCTCTGTCTCTACCTCTCTCCTCTATCTCCTTTCTGTCTCCGTCTCTGTGTCTGTCTCTCGCTTGGCTGCCCCCACTTGGTCTCCAGCCCCTTAATCCAAAATAAGCCTTCCCTCCGTTCCAGGCTGCCCCCACTCCCCCTGGACCCTGACAATGCCGCCAGGCCAGGCGGGAGGGAGCAGAAAATAATGGCCTCACATTCCACAGGGGCCCTGGCCTGCTCCCCAGGGCCACGGCCATATGGTGCACTATTGTGAGGCCCGGGGCTTAACCAAACGTTGTCTGGAGGAGGGTGAGGAGAGGAGGGTTGTGATGGCAGCAGCTACTTATCCCTGCTTTTGGAGAGGTGATGGATGGATGCCCCCCCCCTCCCAATGTGGTCCCAGGGAGAGAGAATATGGGGGGAAAGGGAGGCAGGGCAAGGGCAAAGTACCTCATCTGAAGCCTGCCTTCTAAGCCATCTCCTACATGTAACCAGCTAGCCTGGACTTGGGGAGCCTCCAGAGGATACAAGCTGATCCCCATGGATCACCCTCTGAGCTAGACAGCCCATTCTGTGCCAGGAAAAGGGTCCGGTACTAGCGTCAAGACCTCTCAGAACAGGTCTGGTTGTGATGTGGGCAGCCAAGGAGAGCTCTCTCAGGTTAAAGGACCCTTTCTTTGGGCAAAAGTGCTATGGCCCCACTGCCACTTTTTCACATTAGGACTAAGGATTCCCTTGATACTGGCAGACCCCAACCAGCATCAAATCCCCCTTAGAAGGCAGAAAAGTGGGGAGGGGGAATGGGTTAGTATTATCAAAACCCCTTCCCCTACCTGGACTCATCCTTTCACCTCTCCGATCAATTTCCTCATCAGAAAATGAGGAATTAGAACTCAAAGACATCTCAGCTGCCTTCTGACCCCAAATCTATGATCCTGTCTATGAATGCCCCTTTCACCAGGTGCTCAGGGCTTCAGTACAGCTGAAGAGGGGTATGGGGAGATCGCACTGGCCATGAATCAAGGCACAACCAACTGTTGGTAGGAGGTCACCTTTGCCTTCTCTCTTTATGCACATTTCTATAGAACTTTAAGGTTTAACAAGGGTTCTTAACAACCCTGTGTGGGGCAGGCAACTTGGCACAGTGGAAGAGTGCTGGACATTGAATTACACAGCACCTCTGTCCCTTACTATTTGTGTGACTTTAGGTAAATCATTGCCTCCACAAGCCTCCGTTTCCTCGGGGGCTGGATTAGTTGGCATTGGAGGTCCCCCTCTCTGTCTCTCTGGTCCTATCACTTTGCTCAGTGACCTTGGGCAAGTCAGTCAGATTCTCCATGTCCCCTGGTTTCCCATGTGTATGGCAAGGATAACAATCTCTCCTCTGCCCACTTCAGCAGGGTAATATGAAGATAACCAAGATATTCCAAGAAAGCCTCCTCTAGGAATTGAATCAGCTCACTCCTTCCAGGTTGCTTGGAGCTAACCTTGGTGCTGACCTGGTTGGCTCTGTGTTTGCCTGCCCAGGGAACTCTCATCTTCTCTAAGATCCTGAAGGGGACAAGGAGGGAGGGAGGAATACAGGATAATACAGGGCTAGAAAGGATCCAAAAATAATTGATATTTGGCTTTGAAATGAGGTCACTGATTCTCTCACTCATTCCCCTCTGGGCCATGTCCGCATGACTTCACACTGGAGTTGGTCTGGAATGAGATGGATATTTATGGTTAGGAGGAAGTTGTGGGGTAGAGTTTAAAAAAAACAACAACAGGAGAGTGGGAAGTGAGAGTTCTGGGTTCTAGTCTTAGCTGTGCCATTAACCAGTTCCGTGACTGTTGGCACCTTCTTACCTTTCCAAGCTTTCTTTTCTTCCTCTCTAAAGTGGAATGAGGGAGGTGGTGAGTTGAAATGACTGTGATGAAGAGGGGGGAAAAAAGCATCAATAAAATATTTTCAAAAATAAAATAAAGAAATGGAACTTGATGATCTCAAAGGGCCCTTCCAGCCAGAACACTATAGGTAGAGTTCTTTGAAGAATCCAGCAAAGCCAGTCTGGAAAATGGGGATGGATTGATTGGGGGTAATTTATTTCACCTCTGTGAATTCTCCCTCTGGGTTCTTGGCTTCCAGGGGGCAGATACATTTTACTTGCTGACCATGTGACCTTATAAAAGACACCTCCCCTCTTTGGGCTTGATTCTCCACTCCGGTAAGATGGAGAGCATAATATAGTCCCTCCCTCAGAACTTGTCAAAAGGTTCAAGTGAGATCAAAGAATCAGCTCAAAACCTGGAAGAGGCCTCAGGGACCATCGTATTGTGGCAAGGTTACCTATTATCATTGTATAATAAAACAACAGTTTGGCTCCTAAATCAGCTTCTATTCGCCCATACCACTATCCCCATGATAAACAAATCTATCTGATGTTTGCCCCTTTATTGTAATTACCCATAAGAAGGAAGCATCCCTCCAAGATGCTGGCACCCTGGGGCAAAGCCCTAATTGCCCTATGCTAGTTCCAGCTTTGTCGTCAATGCTGGGCCAGGAAGGAGAGTTCTCTCTTCAAATAGTTCAACAGGCACATTTGTCTTCCTCTCTCCCCACCCCCTACCCCTTCCTAGCCACCCCACCCTTAACAACAAAACCTGTAGGCGGTCTGTTTCTGGGAATATTTATTGCTTGCCATGAGAATAACTCTCTGTCTCCGTACTGGGTTACTGCCTGACAATCAAACCAACAAAGAGAAATTAGGACAAAAGAAAAATTTCACCGAGGTTAATGTCATTTGGGAGAAATGGGGAGGTGGGGCAGGGGAGAGGCTGGGAAAGAGCTTGGAATGTTCACATTCAAGACAATCTGGGGGTGGGGAAGATGCAGTGGGGGTGGGGGGACAGCTGACGGGCCCTGGCGATGGATGACAAAGACTAACAGCTGACGTTCATAATGGCTTCTTTCATCTGAGTCTCACAATAACCCTGTGATGCACGAGTTGGAGGAATTAGCCCCATTTTACAGATGGGGAAACAGACAGCTAGTCAGAGCTGAGGAGGAGAGATTGGTTGGGAAAGAGGATCTTATTAAGTGGGGGAAGGTCAATCCTTAGCAGATATGAGTGAATGGAAGGAGTTGGGCTGACATTGAGGTATAGTAGAAAAAGAACCATTGGTTCAAGTCCCACACCTGACACTTTCCTACCTGTGTGTCCTTGGGCAAACCCCTTAACCCTTTTGGACCTGTTTTCTTTGACTATTGGATAAGGGGGTGGCCTGATGCATGGTAAGCAATTAATAAATGCTTCTTGACTGGCTAGCTGGTTCCTTCCAATTCTTAATCTATCATCTATGATGGTACTACACGGTCCCAGCCATGGGAACCCAACCTGCCTTCTGAAAGATTAAAAATGAGTGGAGGGCAGTGGTCAGAGAGCTGGACTATCTCATTCTCCTTGACCTCTCTGTAGCCTCTGACACTCATCACCCTCTCCTCCTGGATACTGTCTTCTCTCAAGGTTTTCTGGACACCCCTCTCTCCTGGTTCTCCTCCTACCTCTCTGACAACTCCTCTTTCTCCTTTTGCTGGATCCTCTTCCAAATCATATCCTCTACTCATAGATGTCCCTCCAGGTTTTGTCCTGGGTCCTCCTCTCTTCTCCCTATATATGAATTAACTTGGCAATCTCATCAGCTCCCAGGGATTTAATGACCATCTGTATGCTAATTCTCACATCTACTCATCCTGCCTTTACCTCTCTGCTGACCTCCAATCTGGAATCTCTGATTGCCTTTCAGACATCTCAAACTGGATGTCCAGTCGACATCTTAAATTCATTATGTCCAAAATGGAACTCATTATCTTACCCTAAACTCTTCGTTTTCCCCTCCACCTTCCCTATTCCTGTCAAGGGCACCACCGTGCTCCCAGTCCCCTGGGATGCCAACTAGGAGTCATTCTGGACTCCTCTCTCTGTCTCTCTCTCTCTTTCTCTGTCTCTCTCTCTCTTTCTCTGTCTCTCTCTCTCTGTCTCTCTCTCTCTCTCTCTCTCTCTCTCTCTCTCTGTCTCTCTGTCTCTCTCTCTCTCTGTCTCTCTCTGTCTCTCTGTCTCTCTCTCTCTCTGTCTCTCTCTCTCCATGCATATCCAACCCATGGCCAAGGCCTGTCAATTTTACCTTTGTAATATCTCTCACATAAGCTTCTCTGAAACTGCCCCCTCCCCCCTTCCAGTGCAGACCCTCATCCCCTCACACTTAGATTATTACAATAGCTACTGGTGGGTCTGCCTGCCTCAGGTTTCTCCCTCTCCAGTCCACTCTCCATTCAGCCACTGAAGTGATTTTCCTAAAGCTCAGGTCTGAGCATGTCACTCCCCTACTCAATAAACTCCAGTGGCTAGCCCTATTGCCTTCAGGATCAAATACAAAATGCTCTGTTCAGCATGCAAAGCCCTTCAAAACTCAGCCCCCTCCCACATTTTCAGTGTTCTTAGACTTTACTCCCCACCATGTACTCTTTGGTTCAGTCACACCAGCCTCCTGGCTGTTCCACAAACAAGAATCTCCATCACTTGGCTCAGGCATTCTCTTTGGCTGCCCCATGCCTAGAATGCTCTCCTTCCTTCATGGCAACTACCTCCCTGGCTTCCTCTAAGTCTCCCCTAAAATCCCACATTCCTCAGGAAGCCTTCCCCATACCCTCTTAATTCCGGTGCCTTCCCCCTGCTAACTACTTCCTATTTCTCTGGTATATAGCTTGTTGGTCCATAGTTGTTCAGGTTCTCTCCCCCATTAAATTGTAAGCTCCCTGTAGGCAGGGACTGTTTTTTGCCTCTTTTTCTATCTGGGTTGCTTAGCAGGGTGTCTGGCTCATAGTAGGCATTTAATAAATGTTTATTGAGTGATTAACCTGGGTTTAAACCACCAACATTTACTCCTTATGTGACCCTGGCCAAATAATTTAATGTTTTTTTCAACTCATTTTTTCTCCATAAGATGACGTTGAACCTCTAAGATCCCTTCCAGATCTAAAACCATGACCCTAGGTTACTACCCTTCTCTGCCTTGACCTCAAGCACTATCTCAGTCACTTTTTCCCCTTGAGCCCCCAGCTGTCTCAGTGAGTTCAGGTAACCACTAGGTCCTCCTGTAGCAGCAAGCACCCCAATATCCCCAGGGTGACTGCCAGCACAGGTTCTTAGATCTGCTTTTCAAAAGGAAAGCAACTCAAAATGGGTTAACAAGCTTATTTTAATCAAACAAACATACATTACCTAGTTCAGGGGAAAAAGGTCAGCACCCCGAACTTCAGAGTTACAGAACTTACAGATCAAACAGACAGGCTTCCAAACTGTCCAACCATTATATCAATACCAAATCACAGTTATCAGAGAGGGAAGCATCAACATCTGGGTTTTCAAAGCCGGGGGGCTCTCAACAACGGCTTCCCAGAGTCTCATCTGGTCAAATAACACAACACTTCTCAAAGTGAGCCCCAAAGCAAAGCCTCTCCTCAGGGTTTATATAGTCTTCTCCTGGCTCAGAGAATGTAACCACCCTTTTGATCCACTGCCCAATCACACAGCATCAAGGTGTGGTCATTCCTGAAAACCAAGCCTCCCACCACAGGCTCCATGTGACCACATTCAGCCTATTAGGAGGCAGAGCATATTTTCAAATCAAGGAAGGTTTTCAGAGTCTCTTAAAGCCAATCAAAGTCTCTTAATCCAATCAAAGGGCCTAGGGGCAGGGAAGATCTTTAAATCTGCATTTCCATTACACCTCCCTATCCCTGGGCACCACAATCCTTCACACAGATTCCCAATCTCTGATTTATGAGAAGGGGGGAAGCAAACAAAGAAGGCCTGGCCTATGAGCCAAAGGCCTCCACACTTCTCAAGAGCTGGTTCTCTGATGGATTGACAAGATGGGCAGGGAATACTAGGGGTTTGGGGAAGAAGAGAGGGCAGTCCCTTTGACCCTTGGTAACTAAGGACTTCTGGGAATCTTTTTGGTCCCATCTGATAGATGAATGGACTGAGGCCCCAGAAGCCCTGAGTTGTCCCAAGGACTGGGACAGATGAGAACCCTGGAATGACTTCTCAAGTAATGTAATTGACAGAGCCCTGAGTTTGCAGTCTAGACCTGGCTTGGACCCCAACTTCCTGCTTTCATGTGTGACTTAAGGCCTTCAAGCCTCAAAAATACCTGCATGTATTTTTGTGCATGTGTTCTTTGGGGAATGAAGGCACCTCTTTGTTTTTACAAAAGGGGTTCGCTGAAAAATGGTCATATTGCCTTTTGTTCTGCCCCCACCCTCCATGGCTGTTCCCCCAAATCGGTATACAGCCTGCCCAGATGGTGGATGGAACATCCAGAAGAGAAATATCTGCCCCCTAACTGACAGATATTATATGGCAGGAGAGTAGTGATTGAGGGTGCTGGAACCCTATTTGGACTTTTCTGTTTGGTTGTTTTTTTGGGTTTTTTGAGGGGGGGTTGTTTTTGTTTGTCAAGGAATGAGGGTAAGGCTGAATCTGCCCCCAAGCCTTTGCAGCTGGGGGGGCTCAGCAGAGTGGGAAGCGGTGCTAATGGCTTCTTTCTCTATCTCAGGCCCCCAGCCTAGCCCCTGCCTCAGCTAGATTCCCATTCCGTGGGATAATGGTTCCAGTGTGTTGCAAAAGACTTTTTAGCTGGTGGGTGATGTGGTTTATAGAGACTCCCAGCAGTCTTTAAGTGGGGAAATCTGGACCTTGGCTTAATTGAGACTCCAGAGGGAGAGATGGCCTGTGGTGGGAAGGGAGGGGAGTGTAGCCCCTCCTGGGGCCATCTATTCAATCCGTCCTCTGCCCTTGGGCACCTTCACTGCCAGATTCAGGGACTGATATGAAGTACCCGCCCCCACTCCAGGTCCCCAGGCTCCAGATGAAACACTGTTGCCCCGAGCCCCCAGAGCAGGGAGGGAGTTGGGGGAGGGGGTGTCCTGTTCCCTTCCTGTTTCTTTAACTCTTGCAGGGGAGGACGGGTCCAATGCAGGGATGCTTTCGGAGAGGCTGAGGAGGAAGAAGAGAGGTTTCCGTTTTGCAAAACGCGTCCTTGAATACCTCTGCTCTCCAAATCGTTGGCACGAGGGTTAAGTGAGCACCCGAGATTCTCAGTGGACCGAGGTCCAGACTAGGGGAGGCAGAGGGGGGGGGGGGGGCGGGGCGGGGCCGATAGGTGGAGCCGGGGCAGATGAGGGTCCCTTGGGCCTCACAGCTGGATGGAGAGGAGGAAGATCCCCTTGCCTCAGCCGTCTGCACTCTCGAGCATCTCCCCCCGTCCGTCTTTCTGCCCCCTTCCTCCTTCCCCCCCACTCTCAGGTTCGTAAATAGCCGAGAGCCCCTGATTCCAAACGGACCGCGGGTTCAGGAGGCTGGGGACCTGGGCGCAAGGTGCCTCGGGGCCGAGCTGAGCGTGCCCTTCAAAGGAACAGTCCCGAACGCCCAGCAAATACCCATTGGCCTTAGAATAACGATGCAGAAGTCTCCCGAAGTACAGCCAGGCTCGAGAGGAGGAGGCAAGAGGGCGGGGAGCCCTGTGCCTGGAGGCACGGCGCTGTGGGAGTGAGGGGGGGTTGGCACTGAGAAGCGCCCAGCCGGGAGGGAAGAATTGCGTAGGGAGAGGTGACTTAGGAGAAAGCAGCTAGAAAGAGAGAGGCAGACCCGGGAGGGGAGGGGGTTGGGAGGCCGCGCCATCGCTCAGTTTGATTGATATTAGCCTCACAAATTAGGCTTTAAATTTATCTAAAAATAAATGCTACTCCTCTCCCGACGCTCCCTCCCGTGACAGGCGCCCCCTCCTTTCCCCTCCCTCTGCTAGATCGCAGCGTCTGTCGGGGAGGTTAGAGAGAGGGCCGGGAGGAGACACCCTCCCTCTTCGCTTCAGGGATGCTGCCCCTTGTAGTGGCAGAGCTGGAGCACCTGGCTTTGGATTCGAGCTCATCTGGTTACTAGCTTTGGGACCTTGGACAAGGTCTTTCTCTTTCCCACTCTGGACCTCATGGCAGCTAGGTGTGGAAGTGGATAGAGGCAGAATGACCTGAGTTCAAATTTAGCTTCAGAGCTTCCTAGCTGTGTGACCCTGGGCAAGTCATTTGTTAACCTGTCTGCCTCAGTTTCCTCATTTGGAAAACGGGGTTAATAATAGCACTACCTCCCTCTTGTGAGGATCAAATGAGATACTTGTACAGAAGTTTGAAAGCATCATGCAAATTTTATTATTATAAAATGCAGAGTTGGAAGAGTTCTTCTCTAAGGGGTCATCCAATTCCAAGTCCATCAGTCATTCAGTTGACAAGCATTTAAATGGAGTTCTGGGTTGCCAGGTGTAATTGGAGGGAAAGGCACCACAGTAGTAGTCTGGAGAAAGAAGCCTTATAGATCATGGGGTGGTGAAAAGAATGCTGGATTGGGAGTCCAGAGAACCTGCCTAGGCTCTCCTACCAGCTCTCCTACTATTTGCCACTCTTGATTTTAGTTGTCTTTTCCCCTTCCCTCAGTTTCCTCCTCTGTAAAATGAGGGCCTCTGAGGTCCCTTCCTGCTCAAAATCTAATGCTGTGATTCTACCATGCCAGGCCCCAGGAAGACCAAGATAAAAAGGAGGAGAGCCCCTGCCCTGAGGCAGCTTACAATTGATAGAGAAGAGTAGGGGAACAGGTATACATGTAACTATAGATGGACACAAGAGATCTGGTCAAGGTTAGGGGTAGGAGGAGGTTGCCCTTAGACAGAAGTCCACAGGCTGGCTTTGCCAAAGGGTCCTGCCGGGCTGAGCATCTTCTCCAGAGCTACACTCAGCCTCTGGCTTCAGAGATCTTAGTTCAGTCTACTTCGACCCAGAGAGGAGGTGACTTACCCAAAGTCACACAGGTAGTAAGGGGCCTAGCCAGGATTGGAACTCAGGTCTTCCAACTCCCAAAGTAGTACACACCTTACCTGCCTCAGTTTCCCCAAATGTAAAAATGGGGATAATGATAACACCTCCCAGAGTTCTTGTGAGGATCTAATGAGGTGTACAAACCTTAAGGTGTAATAGAAATGCTAGCTATAGCTATTATTATGTGTGGTGGGGGGGAGGGGGCTCCTATCTAAGTTCTGAAATCTATCCCTGGACCTCTTGGGGATCTATAAGCAGCAGTTTAAGAAACTTTCAAGTCTAAATGATCTCTGAGGCCCCTCCAGCCTTAAATCCATGATCCTGGGATACCCTCACTTTATGGATGAAGTGACAAATGTCCTGCCATTAGAGACCTAGGAGTTTATCTCCAGCTCTGACTTTAACAACCTGTGTGACCTTGGGAAAGTTGGTTTCTGCCTTTAAACCTCAGTTTCTGTTGGACAAAATAAGGGAAGGGCTGGATGTAGATGGGCTCTACAGCCCCTTCTAGCTCACAGTCTGACAAACGGAAGAGTAAAGCTGAGACCCTCCAAAGGCTGCTCAACTCAAACCAGGGTCCCCTGACTCCCAGGTCAGAACTCCTGTGGATGAAAGACTTGCTGATGATCTCTGACCTCCTCCCATGCCTCCTGCTCCTGTGAAACTCCCCAGGGAGGTGAGATCACTCACAGCCTCCTAGGTCATCCTCCATCCACTGTGCATGGGAAAGGACAGGGACAGGATTAGGGGGTAGGAGGCTGGGTGGGCTAGAACAAGACAGCCCTCTGCCCTCAAGAAGTCACAATCAATAGGTCGAGGATAGTGGATCAGGGATTAAGGAGAATCTTAAGTGTCAGGGGATCATAGATTTCGAGGCCCATTTTACAGATGAGGAAACTGAGGCTCAAAGAGGTCACTGGACCATAGATTGAAAGCTAGAGACCTCAGAAGTCACTCTATTTAGCAAACATGGAAATTGAGACCCCATCCTTCAGTCCTTCCCCTTTCTCTGGCTTCCCCTTATGTCTATGAAGGGCCTTCTCTGGAGTACTAGGAGCAGGGACCAGCCCCTTTAATACTTGAGTGACCTAGGGCAAATCATTTCCCCTCTAGGAGACTCTGTTTTCATGGGAAGGAGTCAGAGAAAAGGATCATTTCTACAATCCTGGGACAATAGCTTTGTGTAGCCACAGCGACCCCTGGTGTCCAACTTTGGAAGCGTTCCCGGACCTCTACCTAGAATTTTGCTCATGGCCAGAGCTTTGGGTGAAGCTAAGGGGCTTCTGGACTGAGGGTCTCTAAGGTGCAGAAAGCGGCAACCAAAGGCTTCTTTATGAATTCCCGGAGAGACATGTGGTTTGGGATAAAGAGCCCAGGATTAGGATTTGGGATTTGAGTTCCAGCTCAAACATTTAATCTAGGTTCTCTGGGCCTCAGTTTTTTTCACCTGGCAAATGAGTATAATCCACTTATCCACAGTACTACATAAGGCCAGTGAGTCTCAAAAGTGTTCAGTGTGAGAGATTATAGCAAAATGAGCACCAGCTCTTAAGTCAAGGGACCTTGGTTCAAACCCCCTACCTGTGTGACATCAAGCAATAACAATAATATTAATTCCATTAATAATTAACAGTAATATTAATAATGCCAACTATATATAAAGTGCCTTAAGAGTTGCAAAGCATTTTATAAATATTATTTCAATTGATCCTCACAACTACCCTAGAAAGGTATCCCTATTTTATAGATGAGGAAACTGAGTCTGTGAAAGGTTAAGTAACTTGCCCAGAGTGACATAACTAGTAAGTGTCTAAGGCTGTGGATAGGTGCCAGGGGGTCCATGAACCTGAATGAGAAAAAAACTTTACTTTTTACTCACCCCTAACTGAAATTTAGCATTTTCTTCTGTTGTGAGTGTAGGAAACACACCATTATTCTAAGAAAGGGTTCATAGGCTTCACCAGCCTCTGCCAAAGAGATCCATAACACAAGACAAGGTTGAGAACCCCTGAACTAGAGAATCTGGAAGGTTTTATCCAGTGTTAACATCTCGAATTCTAAGGCTGACCCTGCCTTTGGCATTTTACATTCTCAGGCCCCTCCCAGTCCTAACATCCCCTGTTCTGAGGCCCCTCCCAGCCCTCCTCTTCTGAGGCCCCTCCTAGCCCTGAAATCCCCTGTTCTGAGGCCCTTCCCAGTTCTGCCATCCCCTGTTCTCAGGTCCCTCTCAGCCCTGACCCCTCAATCTCTTTCTGATTCCTAGCCCTGAGCCTCCTCCCTCTCCATCTACCCCAAGACCCCACCTCTCCTCCAGCTCCAATATTCCTCCTTTGTCTTCCCTGATTTAGAGCTTGGTTGAACAAAGGAGTTTCTTCCTGTTTGCCCCAAAGACTTGGCTTTATATAATTTTTAAAGGGGCAGGGAGAAGGGAGAGGGAAAAAAAACAACAGATTTTGTCTATTTAGTACAATTTGTGACATAGGAAAGTCAGAAAGAATCCTAATAATAATCCAAGGAAGAAGAATCCAATCAAAGGGGGAGAGACGACCCCAGGCATTTAACCCGAGGAACTGAACGACAGAAATTATTAGAATCCTACTTATTATCCCGGCAACAGGCACAGAATGGCTTTTAGAGGAGAGGAAACATTATGGCTCTCTGAATGTAGGGAAAAGCATTTGGGGGAGATTAGCAGCCTGGTTTAAAATTGCTTTTGATAAAAAAAATCCCAGGCATTCACCTAAAACAATAATAACAGCTAATAATAACAGGAGTGGTAATAATGAGTTATTCACGGCCAGAAGAGGCAATTGTTCAATTAGAAGCTGAGAGTTTCTTAAGGCTGTCTCTTCTGATGCACTCCTTTTGTTTTTTGACTTGGGTAACACTAATTACTCCCCTCTGATGCTTTAAAGTTGGAGGAGAGGGAGAGAAAAAGCCCTCCTGTCAAATATGACATACAACGGCTTTATCATTATTAAATACACACGCGTGCACACACACGCACACACAATCTGTTTAAATAAAGGTAAGCAGGAAGGCTGTGAATGGAAGCTGCCAGTCTCTCTGTTTGCCCCCTTCAAATGAAAAAGTGTCAGGGGAGGTAGTCAGCCTCATTCCTCCCCATTTCTGAAGGTCCCCACCTGCCTTCCCCCCCCTCAAAAAAGGTCAAGCTCAGGTACCCTCCAAAGACCCTGAGCAGCCACTTCTCAAATCGCATAGTGGCTAGATGCCAGCTCAGATCAATCAACAGAGCTGGAACTAAGGTTAGGTGAATGGAGCTTTACCCCACGAGCACTGAAATTTAAAGGAGGCACCAAGGACATTTTCCTAGGATAGAGGATTCAGAGTTGGAAGGGACTTCAGAGACATGTGGTCCAGCCTCCACCTCACCCCACACTTACTTTACAAATGAGGCCCAGGAATGTTGTAACTTGTCAAAAGTCACCGAGGGAGTGTTAGAAGCAAGACTTCTAAGTCATTGCTTGATGCTGTTCATGCTTTATCAGTAAAGAAATAATAAAACTTAGCACCCAGATAGCAAGGTTGGGGCAGGGAGCGCTGTAGATCTGTGATTTCATTGGTGGGAGAGGACCCCCAGGGAGAAAACTCCCTTTATCAATACAGAATGGTGAGGGTTCTACTACTTCAAGCCTAGGAGAGCTTCCTGGAACAAGAGAGGATGTGAGAGGTGACTTGCCCCAGGATCATATGGCCAGGACCCATCAAAGACAGTCCTTGAACCCAGGGTTTCCTGACTTTGTGGCTGCATCTCTGTCTACTGGATGACACTCCAATACTGGTATTTATTTTTTTTTTTGCTAAAATATTTGTGGTTTCGACAACTTAGGGAACTTCAGATAAGGCAATTCCTTCTACCAATGCAGGACGACACCTTCTCTGAGGCTTGGAGAGCTGGGGCACTGAGTGGTTTGTTTTTTGGCTAGGGTCACAGTCAGTATGCAGGGAAGAGGGTGAACTTGAGCCCAAATCCTGGCTCTGCTACTTGACCTTGGGTAAGTTAATTTCTCTGGGCTTGTTTCCTCTTTTGTAAAATGAGTGAGGTATGCTTCCCTTCAAGTCCATCTGTGATCTTCCTGGAAAGGATGGCTGTAGAGATTGGGCTGGATGGCTACTAGTTCACCAAACTCCACCATTATTGACTGGGGATGTGTTGCAGCTCCTAGCTACCACGTGTTTCTAATTTGTCCTTGGAATGACCTTCAGCTTGAATCCTTCAGATACTCTGGCATCCCATGGCTTGAAAGCACATGCCATCACCAGAATATGTTTGCATTAAAAGCTAGGTCTTACCTCCCTCTCTTTCTTGTGGAGGTGGTACATTGCATATGCCCTCTTCTCTTCCTCCTCTCTACCATCTCACCCAGCTCCTTATTATTATTTTCCTGTAAGTATCTTCAAAATCTGTATATCCAGCCCTAACCTCTCTCCTGAGCATCAGTCTTGCATCACCAACTGCCCCTTGGACATCTCAAAATGGGTATCCCATGGTCATCTCAAATTCAACATACCCAAAGCTGAATTCATAATTCCTCTAAAACTTTCTCCTCTTCTTAATTTCCCTACCCCTGTCAAAGTCTCCTACTAGTCACGTGGGCTTGAAAACCGGGCATCACCCGCAACTTCTTTCTCTCTCCCCCTCCCTCTCCCCATCCAATGTGTTGGCAAGTCTTGTTTCTACTATCATGACATCCAACGTGTCCACTCATATAGCCACCGTTCTCAGGCAGGTCTATTGCAAAATAATCCACTTGGCCTAAATAATCCCTAGTTAGTCTGTCTGCCCACTTCAGTTTCACTTTAACCACCAAAGAGGTCTCTCTAAAGCTCAGGTCTGACACGTCACCTCCCTATTAAAAACAAAACAAAACCGCATCGGTTCTGCATTACCTCCAGGTTCAAATATAAAATCTCTTTCAAAAGCCTTTCAAAGTCCTTCAAAATCTAGTCACTTCCTACCTTTCCCATCTTCTCACACCTTACTTCCCTTCCACATCATCTGTGATCCATGACACCAAGACTCTCAGCTCCCAAGTCTAGGCATTTCCAATGACTGTCTCTTGTGCCTAGACTACCCTTCTTCCTGGCTTCCTTCAAGACTCAGTTCAATCTTTCCTGGTACCCCTTAATGCAGTACCTTCTTTCTGTTGACTACCCCCAATTTCTCCTGTGTTGTTTGTACCTAATTATTTACATGTTGTCTTTCCCATTAGACTGCGTCCCTTGAGGGCAGGCTGTGTTTGCCTTTCTTTGCAGTCTGGTATACAGTAGGTACTTAATGATTGCTTCTTGGTTGGCTGATGGGTTTTGCTGAACTGCTTTTCTTTTTTCCTGTTGTTTTCCTTTGTTACCAGGGACAGAGGTAGGAATAAAGCAAGATATATTTGGAAATAAAGGTTATGTTAAAACTGAGGATGGCAAGAAAAATTCAATTTTTAAAAAAGATAGACTTTGGCTTTAGGGAGCCAAGAGTCATTAGAACAACTGCAATTTCCCCAAAGCAATCCAGCCCAGCTTCCTCTTCTTGTTCACTGGTTCATTCTCCAATGGCACCATTATTGGTCCATGATACAGAGACTGATGGTCAAGCTCTGTGATTTCTCCTTCCAAATGCACATCATAAGCTTAACACTGGACGTTCTTCACCTGCTTAGTTTTTCTTATGTGGATAATGAGGTTGTCATCAGGAAAATGCTTGATGCTTACTCTTTTACACTCATTAGGAAAATATGACCATTTACAGTCTCCACCTAGCCCCCCAACCTATGCCTTAGAGGGAAGATTTCAGACACAGCTCCAGCCAAAGTCATTTCTCTGGGAGCTAGATTAGAAAATCAGGTCCCAAGAGCAGACCCCAAGAACATCTGGGAGATTCAATCACTTGGATAACCCTAGTAATCAGTAGCAGTCCTGGGAAGCCCCAAGAGATGGGATCTGAGAAGGGGGTTGATGGAGTCACCCACATATGGGAAAGGGGAGAATCAGACTCCTGGCAATCCCAGGCAAAGCCCCAGGATGGATATTACTCACATTTATTCACCTCCCTCAGCATATGAGAGAGAGACAGACAGACAGACAGAGACAGAGACAGAGAGAGACAGAGAGACACAGACAGAGACACAGAGAGAGGCAGAGACAGAGACATAGAGACACAAAGAGAGAGATACACAGGCATATACATCCACAAATAAATTTAGAGACACATAAAAACGGGCATTGACAGCTAGGTAGTGCAATAAATAGAGTTCTGGGGGTGGCTAGGTGGCACAGTGAGTAGAGCTTCCGCCCTGGAGTCAGAAGGACCTGAGTTCGGATCTGACTTAACAGCACACACAAACAAAAAACCTAGCCGTGTGACCTTGGGCAAGTTACTTAACCCCAATTGCCCTCCAAAAAAAAAAAAAGCAATAAATAAATAAATAGAGTTCTGGCCTTAGAACAGGAAGACTCATCTTCATGACTTCAAACATGACCTCAGACACCTAACAGCTGTGTAACTCAGGGCAGGTCACTTCACCCTGTTTGCCTCAGTTTCCTCATTTGTAAAATGAGCTGGAGAAGGAAATGGCTAGTCACTCCAATACCTTTGCTAAGAAAACCCCCGATGACTTCATGAAGAGTCAGATGTGACTGAACAACAAGAGAGGCGCATATATACATGTATATGCCCATATACACAGATATACATCTGCATATACGTGTATCATTCTGTATCATAAAGACACAATACAGAAACCATGGAAAGTCAGCCTGGTGCCATGGAAAGGACTAAGATTTAATTATGAACTGAGGCTCTGGGCTCAAATCCTAACTCCCATTTTCTGTCCTGTGGTCCCAGTTTCCTCATTATAAAATGAAGGGCATTAGAAAGTCTAGTCTGATCTCCTTGTGGATCTAAGGCTCCAGACTTGTGATTTTATTAGTAAAGAGAACCCCCAGGGAGGAAATGTTCTCTCCCGGGCAGATCATCCTCTTTGAATCTTAATTGCCTGGAGCCCCAAGGATTGAAGAGACCAGCAGCATCCACCAGCACCGTAGTTCCCGTCCACCCTTCCATTGTCCCACTTGCCATCCTCATCCCCATCACCACCATTGACCATTCCAGTTGTTACCCCCATTTCTACCACCCACCCTTCCATATCCTATCCCTGCCATCCCAGTTCTCATCCCAAATGCCCACTCCCATCATATGTTTCCATCCCAGTTATCACCCTGATCCCCAGCACCACCATCAGCTCATTTCCCATCCCCATTCCTATGCCTATCATCTCAATTCCCATCCTTCAATTTCCATTTCCTTCATCCCACTTGCCCGTCCCCATCCTACCCATATTATCCCTCTCAACAATCATCCCTCTCCCTATCACACCACCGTGCCATCACCACCATCGTCACTAACATTACCAACATGATAAACTAATATTTATTGAGCCCCTCCCCACACTGTCCCAGCCACCATGCAGAATATACAGAGGACATACTCCTTGCCCTCTGAGGCTCCCTGGCTCTTAGTACCATGTTGGCAGGTGGACACTGGGACATGGGGTTGGTACCATCTGGACCAGGCTGGGTCCTGGGGCTGGGAAGATTTTCTGAGGCCTCCATGGAGGGCACAACTACCCTGCCCTCTAGCCATGAACTTTCTTCCTGAGCTAAAGAAGAACAAATAAATAATGGAATGAGAGTCTGACCAGGGCCGGGGCAGGGGTGGGAAGTGCCTCCCTGCAGCTGACTGGGGGACAAGGTGCCCTTTCTCTACTGGTCATGCCATACTGACCTGAATAACTCCATGGGAGTGAAAGGAGGCTGTTTCAGGGCCACAGAGGCTGGGAGCCTTTCATCTCTGACCTCTGCTTCAAACTATTCACCTTCTTTTCCTTGTCTGACCTTACCTGCTATACCCAGGGTCTAGTGGGGGTGTGAACATGGGTCAGGGTTCATAAGTGAACAAGAGAGGGTCATAGGCTCATGGGGTTTACAGCTGGAAGGGACCTCAGAGGTCATCTAGCCCAACGTCCTTATTTTATAGGAGAACCTGAGGATGGGAACTGACTTGCCTAATGTCAAAAGGATAGAAAGGACCAGATCCAGGGAGCAAACACATATTCCCCATCTGACCGCCCACATGGCCTCCAGCTGACTCTGCCAGAGAACACCATTCAACACTGACACATCTCCTTCCTCCAAGGCAGGGCATGGCTGGACCTCTCTTCATCTGGGCATCTTTGGCGTTAACAAAAGGCTTATTCAGGGCCAGGAAACTCAGGAAGCCATCAGTTGAAGCTCCCCTTGGAAATGCTGGCAAACCCCTGGCTGGCACAAAGAGGGTTCCAAGATGCAGACTATCCAGGGGGAAAGTGAGGGCTAGCAGGAGCCAACAGGTTAGGCCCGTGTTCTTTCCATGCCCATCAGCCACGGCAGACACATGAGTTCCTGGGTGGGCCCCTCCCCAAGGCTCCCAGGGCCCCACTAAAGCGGGGCATCTTCTGTCCTCCAGTGATGGGGGTAGCTCTGTCTTTGAGCAGGGGCAGCAGAAGGGCCCATGTGATCCAGTGGCACGACCACATCTTCTGAGTGGGCATTCTTGTTCAACTCAACAACCCGGGGCACAACTACGGACCATCGATCTGTAGGAGGAACACACACGGGGGAGGGCTCACTGAAAGGGGAGAAGAATGGGATCTGTCCAAAAGGGAAACGCAGGGATCTTCAGAGTCATGGGGGACCCAGCCAAGAAGAGTGCAGAAGGGCCAGGCTAGATGCTGTTTGTTCATAGACCCACAGAATGTTAGAATTGGAAGAACACAGAATGTAAATTTAAGAGAACAGGACCCAAGAACCCTGAACTTGGAATAGCAGAGGCAGAAGGGACCTTATAATTTAGAATGTTAGAACACAGAATGTTAGAGTTGGATGATACCTTAGAACACAAAATGTCAAGACTTAGAACTTAGAAGGTTAAAACATAGAATGTTAGAAATGGAATGGACCTCAGGACATAGAATGTCAGAGCTGGGAGGGTCCTTAGAACAGGGGATGTCAGAGCTGGGACGGGCCTGAGAACAGGGGATGTCAGGGCTGGGAGGGGCCTGAGAACAGGGAATGTCAGGGCTGGGACGGGCCTTAGAATAGGGCATGTCAGGGCTGGGAGGGGCCTGAGAACAGGGGATGTCAGGGCTGGGAGGGGCCTGAGAACAGGGGATGTCAGGGCTGGGAGGGGCCTGAGAACAGGGGATGTCAGAGCTGGGAGGGGCCTGAGAACAGGGATGTCAGAGCTGGGAGGGGCCTTAGAATGGGGATGTCAGGGCTGGGAGGGGCTGAGACAGGGATGTCAGAGCCTGAAGAGGCCTTAGAACAGGGAATGTCAGGGCTGGGAGGGGCCTGAGAACAGGGGATGTCAGGGCTGGGAGGGGCCTGAGAACAGGGGATGTCAGGGCTGGGAGGGGCCTGAGAACAGGGGATGTCAGGGCTGGGAGGGGCCTCAGAACAGGGGATGTCAGAGCTGGGAGGGGCCTCAGAGCAGGGGATGTCAGGGCTGGGAGGGGCCTCAGAACAGGGGATGTCAGGGCTGGGAGGGCCTTAGAACAGGGGATGTCAGGGCTGGGAGGGGCCTGAGAGCAGGGGATGTCAGGGCTGGGAGGGCCTTAGAACAGGGGATGTCAGGGCTGGGAGGGCCTTAGAACTGAGAATGATAGATCCCAGTGATGCTCTAGCCCAGGAGTTCTTCCCCATTTTCATCCCAGATTCCTCTGGCAGAGGCTTTGTCCCTCTTTTCAGAATCATGTTTTTAAATGTGTAAAATAAACACAGAGGATTAGTCAGTGAAAATAATGATGTGTTTTTTTCCCATCCAAGTTAAGAATGCCTGATCTAATCCCCTTTGATATAGATGCTGATGGCCAGAGAGGGACCAGAACTGCCCTAGTCAGTGGAATTCCAGACTTTGAGGCTCACCCCTACAGCAGGAAATCAAGTCAGAAAAAGTCCACCTTCTCCCTCTGTCCTTCCCACCCTCCATCTCCCCTCCCCTCCCCTTCCTCCTATCCTCCTTCCCATCTCCTTCTCATCCCCTCTCTACTCACCCCTTCGGAGGCGGCCCATGGTGTGTGAGAACCCGTAGTACTGGTAAGTCTCATTCTTGCCTGGATCCTCATTAATGATGCCCAGATTTTGGTTCCAGTGGGACCAATTCACTTCATCAACCCTAGGAGGGCAGAACAGAACGAAACAGTGGGGACCCACTTGTCTCTCCTCCCTCAACGTCCAAAAGCAACTTCCTCCTTCGCTGGTGCCAATGCCCAGCTTGGACAGTCCTTTCCCAAGATGCTATGAAAATAGTATGTTAAGGTTTGCAAAGTGCTTTGATCCTAGCAGCAGCCTTGGGAGGTTGGGGTTGCTATTAGCTTCCTTTTACAGATAATGAAACTGAGAGAGACAGAGGTGAGATGCCTAGCCAAGGGTTATGCAGCTGGTAAGGGTCTGAGGCTGGATCTGAACTCAGGTCTTCCTGACTCCAGGTCTGACACTATTCACAGCTGCCCAAAACAAATGTTTATTGATTGTTTACTAAATGCTTATTGATTGACGTGCAAACAACTGTGCACAAACCAGATATATTCGGTGGGTAATTTGGGGATAGTCTCAGAGGGCAGGCATTGGAATTGAGGGGGGAAGAGTGTAAGGCTTCTTTCAGGAGAGCCTTGGAGGCAGAGAGAAGGAGAGAGGGTGCTCCTGGCATGGGGCACAACCAGCAGAAACACTTGGAGCTGAGAGATGGCGTCTCATAATGACAGAATTATATTTAAGGATATCACAGGGTACATGGAGAGGAATAAGGTATGGGAAGACTGGAAAGGTCTTGGGGGGGGGGCAGTTATGAAGGGCTTTCAGGCTCCACAGGGAGTGAGGGCAAAGCCCTCTGAGCCAGAACAGCCCTTGGATTCCCCCTTCTCATTTCACAGACAAGGAAACCAAAGCCCACACAGGGAGTAAGCCCAGGCCTCTGACTCCAATTTTTCCACTAGGCCACACTTCCACTCTGCCTTCCCTAAGCACAATGGCCTACTCCCAACTGAGAGGTGGTGAACCACAGGGACGACGTGGGGCATAACAACCAAGGCACTGATTTCTTTTGTTCATTTCTCTGTTACAAGGAGGTTTTGGTGGGGGAAAGTCGTTGATAAGGACTTTCCTGAGCCCCACAACTGCTAACGCTTTCCTGCCCCAAATGATCCAGTAGCCCTTTGCTATGTGTCTTGTAGATACATTGATACTGAACATGGTCTCCCCCAGCATCTAGCCTAGTGCACAGATGAGTTTAATACTTGCACTACGTTTTGATATAACTAAAAAAGGAAAAAAAACACCAGTACATTTAAAAAGAAAAAGAAAACAAACATGGTCAAATACTAATGGAGAGAACAATTTTTTAAAATATGTTTTTCAAGATCTCCCTGGAAAAGTCCATTGAAGCTTATGCCCCTGTTCTCATGTTTTTAAATGCATAAGATAAAATGTATAGGATTACGAAGGAAAACAAATGTCAGTGAAAATAAAGGTGTAATTAGTAATAAATTACATCTGTGATCAGGTGTGGGCAGCTGGAGGGTGCTGTGGACAGACCTGGAGTCAGAACTAGACCTGAGTTCAAATCCAGCCTTAGACACTCACTAGCTGTGTGACCCTGGGCAAGTCACTGCACCCTGTTTGCCTCAGTTTCCTCATCTGTAAAATGAGCTAGAGAAGGAAATGTTGATCATTACAGCATCTTTGCCAAGAAAACCCTAAATGGGGTCACGAAAAGTCAGATATGACTGAAATGACTGAACAACAAAAACCAACACAAAAGTAATGGCGGGGAGGGTTCTGCCTGCCTCAAATCTCTCCCCCCTCCAGTCCATTCTCCTCACAGGTCTGACTAGCTCACTCCCCTACTCAATAAACTCCAATGACTCCCTATTGCCTGCAGGATCAAATATAAAAAGTTCTGGCATTCAAAGCCCTTCCTAACCTAGACCCCTTCTCCATTTCCAGTTTTATTACACTCTACTCCCCACCATATAGTCTTCAATTCAGTGGTATAGGCCTGCTGGCTGATCCACAACCAAGACACGCCCTCTCTTGGCCCTGGTGTTCTCTCTGGCTGTCCCCCATGCTTGGAATGCTCTCCCTCCTGTCTCCACCACCTGGCTTCCTTGGCTTCTATTAAATTCCAGCCAAAATCCATTCTTTGAAGCCTTCTCCACCCCCTCTTAATTCTAGTGCCTTTCCTCTGATAACTACCTCCTATTTACCTGTTTGTCCATAGTTCCAGGGTCTCCCCCATTAGATTGTAAACTCCTTGAGGGCAGAAACTGGGTTGTTTGGCTTTTTTTTTGGCCCCTTTCTGTATCTCCAGTCTGATTGGTTCATAGAAAAAGTAACTTGAACTTCACAATATATCATAGGATCATAGTTTGAGAATTGGAAGGGACAAATTTATGAAGTTCTAGGCCTTTTCTGAAGCCTAGTTGGTTGAACAGAAAGGACTCCATCAACCATGTAGCTTTCAAAAATTTTAATGCTGTAGGGAATGGGGATGGGGAGGTGAGGAGGAGAGGTATCTTTTACAAGATGGTGAGACCACTACTTTAGAGTTTAGCCTGAGGACTGTGGGTCAGGGAAGAGAGTAAGCTCACTCTTCTCCCCCAGCAGAAAGTAGAAATGAATAGAAAGCATCATGGTAGGGCAACATGGTGACCTGACCCAAGCATGTGCAATGCAGATTTTCCCAGCCAGGTCCCCCATAGGCTGCTCTGGCAGCAGTGGGGAAGAGCAGTTACCTGAAACACCACCTCCGGTCTGGTGTGCCATCCGAGCTCTTGCCCACAGTGACCATTTCCCCAGAGCGGAACGCCTTCCTCATAAACACTGGAAAAGAACGCTCAATGTCCAAGATGGTGGTGGCCCACTTTGGAGAGGAGAGAAAGAAGGAGAGACAAAAGGAACCATCAGGCCACTGTTTCCTCCACCCTTATTGCCCCTTGTTTCAATATGCTTAGTTAAACCAGTCCTCCACCTGGGTACCACCAGCACTTGGAAGAAACAAAAATCAAGGCCAGAAAGAAATGAAAACGAGGTCCTGCAAGACATTCACACCTCCTGCTTGGTCTCAATGAGCAAAGATCATAGGATTTACAAATGTAAGAGCCTTTAAGAGAGAGAATGTTGGCCTCAGTAGGCCTTTAGAACACAGAACCTTTAGAACAGAATATCAGAGCTAGAAGGAGCCACTGAACATAGAACAGAGAATTGTAGGGGAGTCCTTAGAATCCAGAACTGAGAACGATCGATCTGGAGGGACTTTAGGAGATAGAATGTAGAATACACATGCTGGAAGGGGCCTAGACAAAAGACTTCAGAACTGGAAATCACCTTAGAAGGTAGAATGGCAGGATAGGAGGGGGGGAGCTCAGAAAACAGTCTATTAGTGCTAGAGACATTAGAGACATTAGAACACTGAATGTTAGGACTGGAAGGGGCCTTAGGATAAACAGCCTAGAATGTTAGAGCTTAAAGGGCCCTTAGAACACAGAACATGTCAGAACTAGAAGGGGCCTCTGAACCCAGAATAGCAGAGAGCAATGGGGCCAAGAGTACAGATTCTGAATCTTATCACTGAAAGGGATCTCAGAACGTAGAACAGAATGTTAGGTCTAGAAAAGCCTTAGAACGTAGGACAGGACATCAGAAGTGAAAGAGACCTCTTGGTCCAAACCCCTTGTTTTACAAACTAGAAAATGGAGGCCCAGAGGAAAGTGCCTCGCCCTCTAGTGAGGCCCTCTGCCTTCACATAGAGGGCCCATTCACCGAAATAGGACAGAAGACCTTAGAACTCACTGCAGGGCGGTGGTGGGGTCTGGGAGGGGGAGTTCCTAACCTAACAGGAAAAACACCTGGAGACACTGGGCCAGGTGATCATTGCAGAAGAAGTTACCTGCAGGGAGTATTGTGGGGAGGTCAGCTGGAACCTGAAGGTATGACAGCTATTGGAGTCCACACTGACACAGTGCTTTCTAGCTGAGAAAGATCTTTCCATATAAAATAGACCATAGAATGGGAGAGCTGAAGACTCCTTAGAATATAAACCATAGAACAGGAGAGTTGGAAAGGGCCTTAGAACACAGACCACAGAATGGAAGATCTGGAAGGCTCCTTATAACATGGACCATAGAATGAGAGAGCTGGAAAGGGCCTTAGAACACAAACCATAGAATGGCAGAGCTGGAAACTCCTTAGAACACAGACCAGAGAATGGGAGAGCTGGAAAGCTCCTTAGAACACAGACCATAGAACAGGAGAGCTGGAAAGGGCCTTAGAACACAGACCATAGAACAGGAGAGCTGGAAAGGGCCTTAGAACACAGACCACAGAATGGGAGATTTGGAGAGGGTCTTGCAATCTAAAATGGCAGAGTTGGAAGAGGCCTCATAACAAAGAATATACAAAGTGAGGACAGTAAGGAATGCTCTCCCCATTTGACAGATGAGAAAACTGAGATGTAGAGAGGTGAATGACCCACCCACAGGCCGAGAAGTGGTTCATCCAGTACATGAAGGGTTTTTGGAGACAACGAAGTCAGGAGGGTCCCCTGCGGCCCCTGGGCTAGGCTTTGGGGAGACCACCTGGTCTCTCTGTGCTTGGATCTCACAGGGTCTATTGAGCCCACTACCACCACCATCCACTGAGAAGTCACTGGATATTAAGGGCTGCGGGTAGCCAGAGTGGGGAGCATTACTGCTCTCCCAGGGCAAAGCTCAGCTCTGCTCATTGCTGGGTGTTGCCTCCTTCCAGGGATGGGTCACAGAACCACAGAACCACAGACTAGAGCTGGAAAGGACCTCAGAGATCACCTTGTCCCACTCCTTCATTATACAGCCGGATAAAATGAGGCATGGAGAGGCCACAGACCATAAATCTGGACCTTAGAGACCCTCAGAGGCCATACAGCTCAACTCTTTCATTTCACAAAAGAGGAAATTGAGGCCCAGAGAGAGAAAGTGCCTTGTACAACACCACACAGTAAATGGAAGAGCTGGATTTGAATCCAGGGCCAATAGCCAGGATCCTGTGTTATTCTGGGCCTCTGACGTCTTATGTCATAGTAGCTTTTAACTTTTTTAAAGTCCTTTCACACCCACTGTCTCATGTGACCCTTCACAGCAACCCTGGGAGGCAAATTGGGCAGGGGAAACATTCCCCTTTGGATAGATGAAAAAACTGAGGTCTAAGGAGAAAAAAAAGACTCATCCAAAGGGACACAGCAAGTTAGTGGCTGGGGCAGCACTAGAATCCAGGTCTCCAGCATCCTAGGTTCTCTTGACATCCAAGACCCCGGGAACATCCCCTTAGAGAGAGTGTCTCTAAAATCCTCTCCAACTAACCATCCTGCTCTTCCCTTTCCTTGGCTCAGGGCAGTGTCCCAGGCTCTGTCTCATGATTCCCAAGCCCAGGTCTCCAGACTCTCAGGTCCAAATCTCCTGACTCCCCAGACCCAGATCTTCAGACTCAAGCCCCATCTCCCCAAACTTTCAAGGCCCGTCGCTCCGGATGCCCTCCCAAGCCCAGGTGTCCAGACTCTCAGGTCAGGATTTCCTGACTCCCAAGGCCCAAGGCTCGGGCTCCAATAGCTTTCCCTACCTGGAGTTTCCAGATGTGCTTGCTCTCTTTGGACACCTGGCCCACCGTCTCCCCCATGAGGGCAATCAACATGTTCAGAAGCAACACGAAGGTCAGGATGATGTAAGTGACCAGCAGGATAATGAAGACCACGGGGTACTTGGCGCTGCTCAGCATCTCCAGATCACCCATGCCTATGGTCAGCTTGAAGAGGTCCAGGAGGAAGGTGCTGAAGGTCTGGCTGTCCCGGCAGGATGGGTAGCTGGGGACTGTGCAGTTGGTATGGTCCTCATTACAGACCGTGCTGCATGGGTTCAGCAGTGAGACCAGAGCTGGGGGAGCAATGGGCAAGAACCAGTGACTACAGTTCCAGGTGACCTTCCGGGTCATTCCTGGGGTCTCTGGAGCTCCCAAATACCCAGAATTCCCAGGGCTACGGGGGAGAACAGATCAGCCCCAAGCCCTTGGCTTCTAACTGAAATTCTCTAGCCAGCCAAGAAGGACAATCTAACTGGGCAGCACATAAAAGAGTTGCCACTGACCTAAAGGTTACAGATTTAGAACTGGGACAGCCCTTAGAGGTCATTCAATTCAATTCCAACATTATGGCCTGGAATCTGGAAGACTGAGACATTTACTGTTTGGTTTTTCCATCAGCAAAATGAGGTAGGTAAGACTAGTGACTCTTATCTCCAAATCTATGATCCTATAACATCCAGGTTACAGATTATAAATCATTTTACAGATGGGGAAATTGAGACACAGAGAACTTAATGACTTACCCAGGGTCTCAGAGACAGTAAATGGGCAGAGTCAGGATTTGAAAATAGGTACTCTGGCCTGTTCCTTTACACCATGCCAACTGGAAGGTGAGCCAGTCCCCAAAAAACTACCCTCTGGCTCCATGCAGTCTCCATCCTCCAAATCACACCTGGCAACCCAGAGCTTACCTGAAGCATAGCCAATCATGAAGAGGAGATAGACCAGCAGGAAACGGAAAAGGTCTTTGAACAGGATCTGAGATGCCCAGCCAGGATGTGAAGGAAAGAGAGGAGACAAAGTTTGCTTCCCTTTCCCCCAGTTGGGTGTTGCTCCTACATTGTCCCATTCAGTGAGTTACCCAGTGACAGATAATAAGAACTATGGTCTCAGTTGGGGGTTGGGTAAACTGAGGCTCACACAGAGGAATTGGCTGGTTCAGGATGACACAGCTAGGGAATGTCTTTGGGGGGGATTCAAACCCAGGCTTTCTTGGCTCCCCATTGGATGATCTAACCACTCCACCACCTAGCTTCTACCTGGCCATGAAGACCTGGTTCCCAGCCCACCTTCTGGATCATGATGCTGTAGGTCCCGGTCAGCTTCAACCCTCGAGTGAAGTAGAGGGCATTCATCCAACCCAGTACCAGGGCGAAGACCATGACTGCCAGGTAGGCTTCAATCCCCGCCAGGTAGAGGCCAGCAGAGACAATCACCAGCACCGAGTAAATAAAGCTGGGGGAAATTGGAGGGAAGGGGGTTACCGGGGAGCCGGGGATGCTCTCCTGAGCCCAGGAAATGGACCACTTGTAGAATTAAGAGCCAGGAACGACCTGGAGATCCCCCAGTCCAACTTTCTCTCTTGGGTAAACTGAGGTTCAGAGAGGGGAATTTACTTGCCCAAGGTCACACAGTCAGCCACTAACAAATCTGGGATTTCAACCCAGGTCTTCTGCTCAAGACTTGGGTTCCAACTTATATATCTTCAAGGTGCAAGTTGTGTGTCTCTCTACCATAGCTCTGTGGGTATTTGTGGGCATTGACTGCCCCTTTCCTCCCCTTAGGGGATCACCCATACTCCCAAATGTCCCCTGCTGGCTCACTAGAAAGTAGTGAGGGAGACTGAAGAGAAGGCAGGCAAAACCGTACAGAAATCATAACAAGAGTTGATATTTCTATGGGGGCAGCTAGGTGGCGCCATAATGCACAGAGTGCTGGGCATGGAACTTGGAAGGCTGGAGTCTTCCAGCCTCAGACACTTACTAGATGTGTGACCCTGGGCAAGTCACTTCTGTTTGCCTCAGTTTCCTCATCTGTAAAAAAAAATCTACCAGGGTGAGGATAAAATGAGATAACATATGGAAAATGCTTAGCAAAACCATAAACAGGTCTATAAAAATTAATCATCATCATTCTTATCCAATTATTAACCCAAACATATAATCAATAAGCATTCTTCTTTATATCTACCTGGCTTGGCACATGTTAAGCTCTTGATAAATGCTGACTGACTCCTTAAGCACCTTAATGTAAATGCAAAGACCAATAAAAAGCACTTCCTGCCCTCAAAAGGCCTCCATTCTATAGGCAGAGGCCCACAAATACCATACAGATGGTCAGAAGGGGAGTCTCAGGACCCTGCAGGATCCTAACACAAAGCATTCTCTGGGCCTTCTGTTTCTTTTTGTCCTGGTATTCCTAACTGCACATAGTAGGGTTAGTTGGATTTTTTTTTTCTTTTTGGAGAACAGTTAGGGCTAAGTGACTTGCCCAAGGTCACTTGCCCAGCTATTAAGTGTTAAGTGTCTGAGGCTGGATTTGAACTCAGGTCCTCCTGACTCCAGGGCTGGTGCTCTATTCACTGCGCCACCTAGCCACCCCTGGTTAGCTGGATTGAACTGGATCAAGGGACAATGTATTTTGTCTAGTGAATTGTATTTCCTCCTAATTCTCTGGATATTGGAAGTGACCACGACTCTGTCAACCAGAAAACTGGATGAACCAGTCATCCCTATCTATGCTGGAAAACAGAGATCATTGTACTCCCAAGGACATTCATCCTGGGACTTACTAAAGCAGCTGGAAGGAGCCATCAACAAATAAAGAGTTCACCCCTGGACACTTCTTCATGAAAAGGTCTTTAATCTGTGGAGGGGAGATGAAGTCAGTTAGTCAACAAGGCTTTATTCAGAGCACTTCTTAGCTGTGTGACCCTGGAAAAGTCACTTCACCCTGTTCACCTCAGTTTCCTCATCTGTAAAATGAGCTGGAGAAGAAAATGGCAAACCACTCCAGGATCTCTGCCAAGAAAACCCCAAATGGGGTCAAGGAGATTCAGACATGACTGAACAACAACAAGAAATGTGCCAGGCACCATGCTGAGTAATGGGGTCATAGAAGGGACTTTGGAATCCCTAAAGTCCGACCTCCTCATTTTACAGATGAGATAAAAACTGAAGCCCAGAGAGGCTAAGAGAAGTTCCTTAGGGTCACACAGTTGGTATTTAAGGTGGGACCCAGGTCTTCCTGACTCCAAGTCCAGTATTCTATCCATTACGTCATATTCAAGTATAGACAGGGAAGAGGTAGAAGGGAAAGTAAGAGAAAAAAAGGAAAAACACAGAATTTCAGAACTGGAAAGGACCTGAATATTGCCTCTGTGACATCCTGGACAACTGGTCGACCCCCTACAGTGAAGGGCTCCACTGATGGGAAATCCATTATCTTTTGCAAAATTGCTTCATGGAGAGAACCTCATGGTTCATCCACCCAACTCAGACCTGACAAAGAGCCCCTCCTTCCTCAAGTACTCCCAACAAGGCGTCAGCTAGCTTTCATCAGAAGACCTCTAATGGGGTCTTGTATTTCTGGAGGCAGCTAATTCTTCCATACAAATGAGGAAGGGAAGAGGGGAAGGAGTAGGAGAAAAAGAAGGAAAGAGCAGAAATGGATGGGAGAGGAAGAAGAGAGGAGAAGAGGAAGAGGAGAAAGAATAGGGAAGGAGGAGAAATAAAAGAGTATGGGAGATGAGAGAGCAAATAAAAAGGAGGAAAGGAAGGAGGACAAGGAACAGGATGGGGAGAAGGAAGCAGGAGACAAAAGGAGGAGAAGAAAAGTGGAGAAAGGGGAAGGAGCTGGGGAGAGAAGGGTAAGGGGGGAGAACTTTGCACTCACACTAGAAAGGAAGAATATCAGTCCAGTGGAAAGGGTGATGACCTCTCCGGCAAGTCGCAAGTAGTCAGCGGTTGTGCGGTATGGATACGGAGGCTGGGGAGGGCAGGAGAAAGGCGGACCTGTCAGCAGGGACCTGTCCCAGAAGCCCCAGCCTGCCCCAGCAGATGTCCCGCTGGCCTCCAATGCTTCCCTTCCACCATTCCAAGCCTTCTTTGCCTGTTCCCTCACCACCCTGCTTCTCTAGCAGCTTGGGCTGCCTCAGGCTGGCTTCTTGGGCAGAGCCAAGGCTAGTTTAAAAAGACCAGAGGTTTTGTCCACGAGGGAGTGACCTCTTCCAATGCCAATGGCATCCATTCTAGCTGTGGTGAGTGCACAAGCTTGGCTGGCCAACAGGATTGGGAGCCCCTGCACTCACTGTGCCCTCCAAGGGCTGGTGGTAGGCGGTGAGGGTAAAGATGATCATGGCACACAAATAAGAGACCACGCTGATGTAGAAGGAGACGGCTCCAAATTTCTGCCACTTGTCCCGGAGCAGCTCATTGATTGGCTCCACAGCCAACATCTCATGGCGGTTCTGGGGAGTGAGGGATGGAAGAAGAATCAGGAAAGGGTGGGGCCCTGAGCCAGGCCAAGTCTTGGGGTCATTCAGACCCAGGGGCCTTCCCCACCTGGCAGGCCCTTCCCTAAAACTCTCCGGAGAGCCAGGTTGGGACAAGGAGACTTGACCAACTCTCTCTTGCCTGGCCTTCAAGGCCCAACTTCATTGGTCTTCCAGCCCTTTCCTACACGTTCCAGACATGGCAACCAAACTGGAATTCTCAATGGCACATCACTACTCTTCAGACCTTCCTGCTTCCATTCCTTTACTAATCTAACCCCTGGCCCCTGGAATATCCTCTCCTTTCCTTCTCTTTTCTCTCTCCAGATGCTGGCCACCCTTCAAGACCAAGCTGAAGTCAACTGTTTTCCATGAGTCAGGAATATTTCCTCCATTATTAATCAGCAAGCATCTATTAAGCTCTCCCTGTATGCCAGCTTGTTCTAAGCACCGGGGATACAAGGAGAAGCAAAACAACCCCTACCCTCAAGGGGGTTACATTCTAATGAGCCAAGTTTTGCCCAAGACACCTTCTAGTCCCTGCTTCAGACAGCTAAGCCAGAAAATATCAGAGATGAAGCCCAGAGAGGCCCTTCTGGGGTTCTTACAATTTAGAACAATAAAGGACCTTAGAGACTCTCTAATCCCTCATCTTGATGCTAAGAAGCCTGAGGACTGGAAGAGAAGAAAGGACTTACTGTGCTAACAATGCAATATTCACTATGACTATGGCAATTATAAATAGGCTTATGTGGTTATTAATCACAAAATATATCAGGCTCTTTATATGGGGGATAAAGCCAGAACATTTATTAAAATACCAAATAACTGAGTCCCAAAACCAGAAAGTCAAAGCCATCAGAGTAGTTATGAAATTGGCACAAGTAGGTAATGTAGTAACCAACCACATTCTTAAGCCTTCAAAACAGAACAGGCTACCTCAGGCAAAGATCCTTCTCTCCCCACTCACAGCAACTGCTCAGCATCCAGGAAGCGTGCTCACAACAGCTCCAGCCTCCCGCAGTTCCAGTCCCTGGCAGTCCCCAACAAGAGTCCTTAGCAGAAATTCTGGCTGGCTTAAAAAGGGGTTTGCGCCTCCACCTCTACCTTGGCCGCTACTGCTGCTGCCACTGTTGCCTCAGCCACTGCCAGTCCCCACCGGAACTCTAGCTTTTCTTCCTCTTCCTCTTGCCCTGCCCCTTCCTGCTATGTCAGCAAGTCCAATGGGCCATGGAAGATCTTTAAATCCCATAACACTTACACTTACCCAAGGTCACATAGCCAATGTGCGGCATGGCCAGGATTCTAATACCCAAAAGGCCGTGCTCTCTTCTCCCCAGCCCCAGCCCCACCCCAGGCAGCCCCCTCACACCAGCAGGGCCTCACCTCAATCTTGCTGTTATATACAAGGATCTCCAGGACCGAGGACTCTTCCCCACAGGTGTCTAGCGAGGACAGGTCATAGAGAGAGGAGTACACAGGCCCGTACGCCCAGTCCTTGAACTTGCGGGACAGATGTCTCGCGTCCTCGTCTGTCACCTCCCGGCGGATGATGTGCTGGAAAATCTGGAAGGGGTAGGGAGAGGTGGGGAGATGTCATCTGGGGACACCTGAGGATACAGTGGCCAGAACCACCACCTCCTCCTCACCTTTTTCTTCCTATCCCTGCAAACCCATGGGTATGGGTCCGGGGGAGCTTGTGTGGTTTGTGGGGGCCTTACAGGACACTGGATCCCCCCAGGTGAGCAGCGGTAACAGGCATCATTTCTGTTACTCAATCATGACAAGGTTATCTTAATGGTACATGGCTATGGTACATGGCCTCAGAATGTTACTGACAATATTAGTGTAGAGTGCTAGAGCATTTAAATACTTCAGATAACACCAATGCTACCACAGAATGTCAGAACTGGAAAAGAACCTAGAACAGGGGATGTCAGAGCTGGGAGGGGCCTTAGAACAGGGAATGTCAGAGCTGGGAGGTACCTTAGAACAGGGGATGTCAGAGCTGGGAGGGGTCTCAGAACAGACATACATAAAATGTCAGATCCAAAAAAGCCCTTACCACATGTAGACCTTTTCCCTGAGATTTCCTCTATCCTACAATCTAACTTGGAGGATGCTGGGGGTAGGGGCTATTTGTCCTCCTTTCCAGAGAAGGAATCTGAAGCCCAGAAAGGCAAAATGCCCCTAAGTCTTAGAAAGTGGCAAATCCAGGATCCTGGATTCACAGATTAGAAGGGCCTCTGAGGACCATCCCAACTACACTTCATTTTACAGACATGAAAACTGAGGGCCAAGTGACTGGCCCAAGGTCACAGAAACAGTTAAGGGGGATGCCTTCTCAGCCAGGCCCTTTGATTCTAGAGCCTGCAATTTTCCCAGAGGCCTTTGCTACCTCCTTAGGTCTGCTGAGGACCATTTTCATTGGGCCACTCTTGGCATTTGATGAATCACAAGGATCAGGAGTGGAGGTGAGGGGGTGAGGAAAGAAAAAGGATTAAGGGAAGTCAGAGAAGTGAGTAGCTGTATCAGAGAGGAAAACAGTCCCTGACCTTTAGAGAATGGAGAGGCAAGAGGGGAAAGGAAGCCTCTTTGGGAATGTCAGAGGTGCAGGGAGTAGGATGGCACCTTTTAAGGGTTTGATAGAATGCCAAGGAATACTTGGGTTCAGATCCAGCCTCAGATATTTACTGGCTTAGTAACTTTGAGCAGCTTACTTTCCCACTATGAGCCTCAGTTTCCTCATCTGTAAAAATGGCATTTAAGTCTCTTCCAGCTCTCAATCCATGATTTTATGACAATCCTGAAGCCTAAAGGGGTCTGCAACTCCATGGATCAAAGGAACACTAAGGCTTTTGGTGACAAGTGGGAGAAGTGCCCCAAGCCTGCTCGTTGCTAAGGTAGTGACCGGTGGGTTTCAGGACCCTGAGCTTAAGAAGTAAGAGCCCTGAGCTGGGAGTCAGGCAGCCTGGGGTCTGGTCCTGGCTCTGTCACTCACTGGCCAGATGACCTTGGGCCAGTCACTGGGCCCTTCCAAGTCTCAGTTTCACACTGGGGCAAATGAGGGTGTTGGACCAGATCTGTGAACTTGTTTAATGTTTTGACAAGTGTATCTCAATATAATTGGTTTGTAATCTTATGGGTTTATTTTATGCATTTAAAACATTCTGAGGAGACCACAGGCTTTATCAGACTGACAAAAGGATCTCCCCAAAAGTGGGGGATCTAAGAAGCCCTGAAGTAGATTTTCTCAAAGGTTAGAAATTTTCAATCTTGACTAAGGGTCCCTGGGACCATGATTCCACCCAACTTCACCCTCCTTCTCCTTCTTTCTCTTGGAATGGAAATCAGGTCAATGCCATCATTGCCTCTGAGAAACTCATGTCAATGGACTGCCCTAGGACTCCACTCACTGATGGAGGACAGTGTTGTCTAGTGGATAGCTTACTGGTCCTAGAGTCAGGAAGACCTTGATCCAAAGCTCACCTCAAACACTTACCACTTGTGTAACCCTGGACAAGTCATGAAAAAAACATCTTTCTGTGCCTCAGTTTGTTCATCTGGACAAGGGAAGGGTTGGATTCAGTGACCTCTAAGGCCCCTTTTGGCTCTGAATCCATAATCCTACAGTACATCCCTGTGGCTCCCAGAATAAAATTCCCTTCCCTGGCCATCACACCCCGATGTGTGCTGTCTTCCACTACCTGAGGGTAGGGGCTTGTCTTACTTTTTTGTTGTGTCTGCAACACTTAGCACATGTGGTGTTTAATAAAATCTCATTCATCCACCCATCCATCCCTGGAAGTTTAGGGGAAAGGCTATACATCATTTTATTAAGGTTCATTGGGTGACTTTTGGGAACAGCTCTGTTGAAATAAGACAGCTCAGAATACTAGGAAGAACCAGCAGGTGGCAGCATTGAACACTTACACTAGCATAGCTATATATCTAGAAAGAGAGATATAAAGTTAGAAATATAGCATATATTAGCTGTTCAAAGAGGCAGGGCAAGACTCAGACAATGACAGCGAGGAGAGGAGGACCACACAGAATGTTAGAGATGAGAGAGCCTTAGAACAGGGGATGTCAGGCCTGGGAGGGGCCTTAGAACAGGGGATGTCAGGCCTGGGAGGGTCCTTGGAACAGGGGATGTCAGATCTGGGCGGGGCCTTAGAACAGAGAATATCTGAGCTGGGACAATGTTAAAGCTGAAATCAACTTTATAATCCCCAAACTAGTAAATATCTAAGGTTAGATTTGAACTCAGGCCTTCCTGACTTCCATCCAGTCCTCTATCTACTGCACCATCTAGTGTGATACAGTCATATGAGTTCTCTACCTGTGACCTATCCATATATTATGTTTACATCTCTTTTATTTCTGAATATATTTCCCACTCCTTTACCCAATGAACCATCCACTGTAACAAAGACTAAAGAGATATGCACACATACATACGTGTATGCATGTATGTATATGTATATATCCTTATGCCAGTAGGAGAAGTAGATCTCATGTGTACATGATGAAGGAAAATCTTTTATCATCACTTAACTTGCTACGTTGTTTGGTTAAATGACTTTGTTTTGACCGCCTAGATCCTATGGCTGGCAGGTAAAATCCAGCACGCTGGTGGGGGCTTCTGAACCATGCCTCTGAGTGCCTACTGACCCAGAGAATCCCGTGACCATTTGTGGGGTAGCTCTGTGTTAGGTGGGACCCAGACTTAAATCATTTTACAAACTTGAAAACATTTGCTAAATGTCCATTTTATACCCACTTACCCCAATCTTGCCTGTCTTGGCAGCCATCATCAGGGGTGAAAGGCCGTCGTTATTGACCACAGCCTCCAGATTGCACTCGGAGAAGAGTTTGGCGCACTTGATGAGCAAGAGATCATACATCTTGGTGACGAATTTGGTGTTCTCCCGGGTGTTGTCAGCAATCGCAACCAGAGCATGCAACACCGTGTTGCCCCGAGAGTCCTGGCGCCTCATGTCTGCCTTTTTGTGAGGGTTCTCAGTCAGGTAGTTCACAATGTGGGGCTGGTTGGTACAGGCGGCCAGGGACAAGGGCAGCTCACCTGACAGGGGAGGGAAGACCTATGATTTCTGTTTTCGATGGGGATATGACCAGGGAGGGATATGAGTCAGTCTGGCTGAGCATCCCTCCAATCTGACCCCTCTCCCACCTCTTCCTCAACTGGACCCCTCCTTTACCAAAGTAGAAGTAGCCACCCTCATCTTTGGGCTGGAAAAAGCGCCCTCGAGCCTGTGCATGGACATCGGCACCTTGGGCCACCAGGAGCTCCACGTAGTGCTTGCAGCGGCGTTCGATGGCGATGTGCAGGGCAGTCTGACCTAAGACCAATGGGGATGTCACCAAGAACTCCAGGATTCCAGCATCTCTTCATCTGCCCTCCTTGCTCACCTCCACAATAGGGAACCACAGACCCCAAGAGTCCCGAGGAAAGGACCCTACAGGTCAAGTCCACCTCCTACCCAATGCAGGAGTCTCCTGTATGGTGACCCTGTGGCACATGGCCATCCAGACTTTGTCTGAGTCCCTCCACTGATGGGAAGCTCACCACTATGAACACCTTCCAATTGTATCCTTGGGCAGTTCTAATATTTTAGAAAGCAGTCCTCTCATTGTATATATACTGTCAGACTCAGTAAACATGCTGAATTGATTTTTTCCCTTTCTTTTTTTAGTCTTTGTTATAACGGATGGTTCACTGGGTAATGGAGCAAGAAATATGTTCAGAAATTAAAGATGTGAACATAAAAGATAAAAAGATAGCAATTTTAATAAGTGCCACCAATATTGGACTGAAGCCCGCCTCTCTACACCATTCATCCACCTCTTCACTCATGCACCCACCAAGCATTTACTAAGTATTGAGTATGCATCAGGCACTGTCCTGGGTACTGCTAGTTTATATTCCCCATGCTCTTCCAGACCCCTACATGTTCCCAGTGTGCAATGCCAGGATGGGGAGAGGGCCTGGCCTGCTCCTCCTCGGGACAGAGTTCCTAAGGTGTCGAGCCCTAGAGGCAGTCCAGCAGCCATGCAACTAGACCACTCACCCACATTGTAGGACCATAGATTTGGGTCAAGAAGGGCCTTAGAGGTCAGCTAGTCTGTACCACTCATTCAACAGATGTGGAAACTGAGTCCCCAAGAGGTTAAGTGATTTTCCTGAGGTCATAAAGCAAGTAAACAGCTGAGCCAGGATTGAAACATAGGTCTTTGGATCACAAATCACACCTATAACTTTCCAGACCAAAGTACCAGGGTCTCATCTGGTCCCTGGCCACCACTCCCTTATCTATGTGGTCTCCCTCTATAGGAATATAACCTTCTCAAAGAGAAGACCCATCTTTGCTTTTCTATCTGCCTCATCACTTAGCATCACACTTGGTGCAGAGAGTTTAATTTCTTAATTAAAGTCAATGTGTTTTTCATGAATTCATTCATTCATTCGATTCCTGGCTGCCTCTTTGAATTGGATGGATTCACTTTCTTTGCTCCTCCCACTTATTTCTTTCCCCTCCTTTGAGATCCGGGAAAGGAGGAGAGCTTGGTTTCAGGGCAGCCCAGAAAGTCTGGGGAGATAAATGGTCAAAATAATTGGAACATTGCCCCCCATCCCCTCCCTCCCACCCAACTCGAGGGGCCCTACCTCGGTAGTAGACATCTCGGAAGGGCGAATTAACGAACTCCCGCATGTTGCCAGTGCGCTCAGCGATGTCCAGGAGCACTGGGATGGTATCATTGCGTCCACCGCTCAGGTTCAACAGGGCCTTAGGCAGACACGTCTTGCCTGTGGAAGGTTCTGGAAAGGTAGAAGGGACCGAGGCCAGGCAGATGAGCAGCTGCCCAGAGGTTCCTGCCTTGTTGCCCCAGAGCTGGTGGGGGGGCAGCATGGTTGAATGGAATAAACCCCACTGAAGGAGAGAGATCTAGAATCCAGGTCCAGTTCCTCATTGGCTTCAGGCCCTTCAGCAAGACAGTCCACCTGCTGAAAGCATCCAACCAAAGGGGCTGAGGATGCCTGGCCTGCCAACTCTACAAAGGGGGGTAAGTGCTTTGGAAGGCAGGTGGTGTACAAATACAGGTCATAATTATCAGGGAGAAAAGGAAAGGCCCTGATTTGGGAGCCAAGGGGCCTGAGTTCTAGTTCAGACAATTAGCAGCACAGATGGAAGGGACTTGAGATGTCACCTCATCCAAGTCATACCCAGACAAGAATTCCCACCAGAAAATACCCAACAACTGGTCATACGGCATCAACTTAAGACCTAGAAAGAGGAACCCACCACTGCCCAAGGCAGCACATTCGACTTTGGGGTGACTTTCTGGGAATGTGTGTGTGTGGTGTGGGGGGGGTGTGTGTGTATGATGGGGGCTGCAGTGGGGTATATGTGGTGTGTGTGTGTGTGTGTCCTGAAATCAAACCTAAACTTGCCTTTTCACAACTATCACTGATTGCTCCCGGGTCTGCACTCTGGAAGCCAAGCTGAGCCTCAGTTTCTAAGGAGTATGGACACTGCCCAGGGACTGCTGGACCAGGGAGACCCAGGGGAAAGGGGAGTCAAAGGCAGAGAGAAAGTCAGGCAGGGGAAGAGAGGAGGAAAGGCCCGGCCCAGGAAGGCAGAAGGAGCCCAGCCAGCACCACAGAAGGGACGGAATCACAGCATTTCGCTTCAGGTCCATCACCCCTCCTCTCATCATGCGGCCCCTTCCCACGGCTCACCCCGAAACTCCTCATCTGTCAGGCGCTTCTTATGGGTGAGCAAGAAGGAGAGCAGCCCGTCCAGGTCAGCAGTGGATCCCCGGGACACGATGTCGAAAAGAATGGGTCGGTTGAAGACTTTGAGGATGGGGGGTGGATCAGGAGCTGGGGCTTTGACACTCTGGGACTCTTTCCTAGAAAGGGAAAACAGGGTTTTCTGAGCCCCTGCAGAGAATGTCCGGGCATCTCGCTGCCCCCACACATAAAGACTTCAGCCTGCACAGCAGATCTGCTCAGGGTGGTCTGAGTGAACAGCCAGAGGGAAAGGGGTGAGAGAAAAACAGGAAGAGATCTAAATGAGGAGAAAGGTGGGGCAGGGTGGGACAGACAGGGAGACCAAATCACGGATGGAGAGACAGACAAGACTGATAGAGATACAAAGATAGACTCGGGGAGGGGAGAGGAAGAATGGGAGAAAGAGAGAGAAACACACAGAGATAGAGAGACAGAATGAGAGACAGAGAATGGAGAGAGGAGAAAGAGAGACAGAGACAGAGGTGGAGGAAGAGAGAGAGACAGAGAGAGACAGAGACAGAAGTGAAGGGGACAGCACAGAAAGACAGAAGGAGAGACAGAAAGCTAGAGAGACAGACCTATGTCAGTCAGAACAATCATCATTTGGAGTTAGGAGACCCAGATTCTAATCCCAGTTCCACTACTTACTGTGTCACCATGGACAACTAAGTTCACCTCTCTAAGCCTCAGTTTCTTTACCTGTGAAATGGAAATAAATCCACTTACACTGCCATGACTCAGGATTAGTTTCACTGAAATGGAGCGGGGAAGGTATACTAGGGTGCACTGGCAAAAGCACAAGATTTGGGTCCAAAAGTCTCAGCTCTGTGTGACCTTGGACAAGTCACTTCCCCCCTTTGGGCCTCAGTTTTCTTCTCTGTAAAATGAGGGAATTGGACTCTTCTGGAGTCGTTTCTTACTAAAATGCTGTGACTGTAGGATTATAATGATCTTATAGAAAGCACAAGAGAGAAAGCAGGAAAGAGGAAGAGAGAATCAGACAGGAAGAGTCAGACTAAGAGCTGGGAAGAGAAGAAGGGAGCAAAGGGAGGGAAGGAAGGGAGGGAGGGAGGGGAAGGAGGGAGGTAAGAAGCTTGATTCCTGCTTGCTATATGCCAAAAACCATGCTGAGCTCTGGGGAAACAAGGAAAAATCCTTGCCCTCAGAGAGTTTACAGTCTAACAAGGGAGACGACACGTCCAAAGACACTGGTATGCTCCTACGAAGTAGATAAAAGATAAAGATTGAAACCAATGAAGAGGCAGAAGAGAGTCTAAGACAGAGTGATTTGGGAAAGAGAGCAGAAAGAAAGAAGATGGGGAGGAGAAGTAAGGAGAGAGATAATCATCACAGTCATGGAAATGGATACAGCACTATAAAGGCAATGCAAAAAGAGCCCCTATTTTTCATCTGGTAGAATGTAAACTCCTTGAAGGCAGGGATGCCTCTTTGTATCTCACCATGCTGGTATGCAGTAGGTGCTTAATAAATGCTTGGTTTGATCTCATAAGTTAGTTCTACAAGTGTCATTACCTTCATTTTTACAGATGAGGAAATAGCTCAGGAAGAAAGTGACTTGTTAGTCATTGAGACAATCAAGATCCAAGGCTAGGAGGAATCATCCCTGCCCACCCAGCCCCCTCAGGGCCAAGGCAGGCTGGACTGGCTGGGGGGGTGGGGGTGGGGAGCAGGGACCTGACATTATTCCCTACACACACACACACACACACACACACACACACACACACACACACACACACGCATGCACGCACGCATGCACACACACAAATGCATGTTTACACATCAATACATACACAAATAAACACATGTACACACAAATACATACATAAACACATGCAAATACACATACAAATATCTGCCTATGCCATATATGCACAATACAAACACACAAGTACACACAAATATATAAACATATGTAAATACACATATAAACCTACACACATAGAAACACAAAAATACACACAAACACATACACACACAACTATCTATCTACATGTATAGACACAACATACATAAACACAAGTACACATGCAAATACATGATATACATGTAAACACACACATGAACACACATACAAATATACATGGTGCACATGAACACATACAAATATACACACGTACCTACACATATAAAGAGACACATATAAATATACGCAACACACTGGAATACATGCAAGTATCCTACAAGACACACATGTATAAAGACACATACATATAAACACACATACACACGTGCAAATGCACACATACACTTATAAATACACATTATCCATAGTGCATACAGACACATAATACACACATATACACACATACAAACACACATACATACTTACACACACCAACACATGTGCACACACGTCCAGAATAAGGGACAGCCCTCTGAGGAGTGGGAAGTCAGGTGGCCCAGGTATGTTTCTTCGGAGCTTGACCCAAGCCCCCAGGCCCCGTTTCCCAAAACTAGCTGCCTGCCTACAAGCCCTGGGCCTGCTCCCCAGCCCAGCCTCCACTGAGCAGGCTGAGGAGGAAGCATCGGGAACAGCCCCAAGCCACCTGTGTATTAGTTCCCAGAAACCAGCGAGGCAGAGCCGGCCCTGGCCAGACGGTCACAAAACTGGCTCAGTGCCAGGCTGTGAAGCAAGGAGCCAGGAGACAAGGGTTCAAGTTCCAGCTTCCCTCTTGTATGACCTTGGGCAAGCTGCCTGCCCTCTCTGGGCCTCAGTTTCCCCATCTGTCAAATGAGAAACTAGAGGAATCTCAAAGGTTGCTCCTGGCTCCGAATTCTTACAAGACAGAGGAGTATGGCAGCACCCAATTTCACAAGGATGGCTCAGAGGCCAGCCCTGCTCCCAGGCCCCAGTTCCCAGACTTGGGGTCCTGAGCTCATTCTAAGAGGCATCTTCATGTTCCCCCCAAAGTAAAAGGCAGATTAGCAGGACCAAAGCACTCTCAGCCTCACCCCACTTTTTCCTCTCCAGGGGTTCTCCTGGCCTGAACTAAGTGGCTCCTACCAAGGGGGAATTCCTGGAGAGCAATGAAGCACACCGTGTGTGTGTGTGTGTGTGTGTGTGTGTGTGTGTGTGTGTGTGTGTGTGCCATTTTCCTACACTGGGCCAGCCCTCAGCCCACAAAGGAGGAAGAGCTCAAGGATGCAAATCACAAGCAGTGTCTACAGGCCCAGACATCATCCCATCACCAGGCAAGCATCTATGTAAATGAATACAAACTATATGCAAATTAGATGCAGAATGTTGTGCCCCCAAAACATCTCTGTATCAACAGCTTCCATGAATGAGCCTGATAGGACTGAAGGACCCAGGACTGTGGAGTCAGGAGACAAGCTCCAGGCCCAGCTTTGTGACTACTGTGCTGTGTGACCTTGGCCAAGTCCTCTCCAAGCCTAAGCTTTTTAGTTGTGGTTTTTTGTTGCTTTTTTAAATTTCTAAAATAAAAGGATTGAACTAACAGAGGCTCTCCACTGATTCTAACTGCAGTGTTCCTTCTGCTAAAAGTCACCTGATCTGAGGCCCCTCCCAGACCTGACAACCCCTGTTCTAGACCCCCTCCCAGTCCTGACATTCCCTGTTTTGAGACCTCTTCCAGCCCTGATATTCTATGTTCTAAAGGTCCCTCTGACTCTAAATGTCTGTAAGTCTTTGTGAAGTTGCCAGCTACAGAAAGGAGCTGAGGGCTGGGCCCTCTTGGGCCTCTCCCAGACCCCAGGAGCACACAGGTCTCATTCAGGTTGGAGGCAGACCTGGCCAGCATGGGCAGGGGGCAGCCAGGAGGTGCCAGGGGGAACTCACAAAGCCAAGCCTGTTCTTGGTGTTGGGTGGGCCATCCCTAGAAAGCCACATGGCAGTCATTAGGGTGGGTCCAGAGAGAGCAAAAGAACAAGTTCCCTTGGCCCTGTCCTCTCAGGACGTGAAGAAGGGGTCTCAGAGCACCTCTCAGTGCTAACCTGCCAGCTTCCCGGCAGCCAGCCGGCTCCAGGAGCCAGCTTCTTCCCATGGTCAGCACCTCAGAGAGTGGAGGTCTGACAGAGCCAGGAGAAGGATGTTCCTGCCTCAGGTCACCAGCTGGGCCTTCCAGTGGGTCAGCAACTCCTATAGCCAAGGCATATTTGGGAAGTCATGAAAACATTTCCCTGCCCTTTCCTAGTCTCTCCAGATGCTCAGGGCTCCCCCATCTCAGACCACCTTACACACACTATCTATATCTTCTATTATTTACATGTTGTCTCCCCCATTAGAACATAAGCTCCTTGAGGGCAGTGGTTGGTTTTAAGAGCCCCAAGAAGGCAGGATCACTTGATGGGGGGAGGAAGGGGCTTGAGGATGGATGGAGGGGCTTAGGGAGGAGTTCCAGGAAGGCGGGGTTGCTGGATTCCAGAGTCCAGGGCTTGGGAAGTGAAGAAATGGAAAGGCTGGAGGTGGGAGGAAGAGTTTAGAGAGAGCTACAAACCAGATTTTCTATCTGATCCTGAAGGTGACAGAGAGCTCCTGGCGTCTATTTAATGGAGGCTGGGAGGGAATGACACAGTCAGGGAAATCCTTTGTAGCTGAAGATAGGAGGAGAGACAGTAGGGAGAGACTTGAGGTAGGCAGACCAACCAGTACACTATTGGAATAAGGAAGGAAGGAAGGAAGGAAGGAAGGAAGGAAGGAAGGGAGGGAGGGAGGGAGGGAAGGAGGGAGGAAGGAGGGAGAGAGGAAGAGAGGAAGGGAAGAAGGAGGAGGGGGAAGGAGGGAGAGGAAGGGAGGAAGGAAGGGAGGGAGGGAGGGAGGGAGGGAGGAATACCCCACCCACAAGGTCCTTTACAGTTTCAAATCTATGATCCTATGATCTTGCTGCATTTCCAGTATTAGAAGGATATGGGTTTCCCAAACCCCAGTTCTGAAACCTCAATCCCCATGAAATATCTGAAAAATGTATTTAAACTAAGGTGTAAAGGAGAGAATGTGTTATTACCCCTCTCAGGATGCTCCGATCACAGAGAGAGAACAATGCTTCATCCAAAGAAATGAATATCAGATGGTTAAAATTTCAGATAGTGCAATGGGGAGAATAAGCTTGAATGGAGAGGCCTTCCAGGAGCCCCCAAATCTCATCCTCTCTGCTGTTTCCTCGTGTCTTCATTCCCAGGATCACAGCATCATACCTCCCACACTTCTGCTCCATAAATGAGCCTGGTGGAGCAGAGAGAAGCCAGGACTTCAACGTCAGGAGACCTGGGTTCTAGGCCTGGCTTGTCCCTAATATACACAGTGTGACCTTGGTCAAGTCCCATGACCCTTTACAATGTGTACAATGAGCATTCTTCAAAACAGTCCTATGGGGAGGGAGGGAGGGAGGCTCTGTATTCCCATTTTAGAAATGAAAAAAATTGAGAAGTAAAGACAAAGAGAACTGGGATTTAACCCAAGCTCTCCTTCTTCCTAGGAGCCCCCACCCACAGGGTCACAAGATTTAAAGGAGTATATGGCCTTAGAGGTATGTAGTCCAACTCTCTCATTTGACAAATGGAGAAACTAAGTCAGTCTAGTCCCACCCCAAAATTTGATAGATGGAGACATCAAGGCCCAGTGGATAGAGTGCTGGGCTCAGAGTGAGGAGGGCCTGAGTTCAAATCCAAAGTCAGACACTTCCTAGCTGTGTGACTCTGGGCAAGTCACTTCACCCTCATGTCTGCCTCAGTTTCCTCATCTATAAAATGATCTGGAGAAGGAAATGGAAAAATACTCCAGTATCTTAGTCGAGAAAACCCCAAATGGGGTTACAAAGAGTCAGACACAGCTGAAAAATGACTGAACAGGAAGAGACTTACCCAAGGGCACGTGGATAGAATGTAGCATTGAAAGCTCATTCTCTGGCCTTAGAGACAGGAAGACCTGAGTTCAAATCCCACCTCAGAAACTTACTAGTTATGTGATCCTACATAAGTGCCTTCAGCGCTCTGGGCCTCAGTTTCCCCCTCTGTCATGTAAAGGTGGCTGAGCTCTAAGATCACTCCCACCTCTGAATCAGGCTAAGTCCCAGGCTCTCTCCATTGCGCCACCCACCGTATGCAACACAGCCCTCCGAGTCCCCATCTGGGGGACTGCACTCAGACCAGGAGCAAAGAGCTTTCCCCCCAACCTGCCCAGAATTCTGTCTTCTCTGACCTCCTTCCAAGGGGGCAAATCTCACCAAGTCACAGGCTCAGAGCTCTAGCTCAGAGGCCATCAAATCTAGCCCCTTCCCTTTGACAAAAGGGGAAACTGGGGTTAGGTATCTTGTCCCAGGGGACACAGGAAGCTGCCCAGATTTAAAGCTGGAGAGGCGATCAGAGGCCAACCAGCTGAGCTCTCCTCACGTTACAAGGGAAGGAATTAATGCCATGGGAGATGAAATGACCTGCCCAAGGTAACACCCATTAGAGACACCAAGAAGGGGCCACCGGGTCAGAGGGTGTCAGATACTCACTCCCCGATTTTCTTTCTTCGCCGTTTGTTGTTGTCGCTGGGGTGGTGCCGATAGGTCCCATAGTCAAAGAGAGAGTCCATGGGGGCCTTCTTGGGGCCGGGAACGACGGAGGACTCATAAATGGTGGACTCCAGCAGGTCCATGGGGTTGGGCATGCCCTTGCGGAATGCCCCATGGAATTTCATGCGCAGGTTCTGCCGGCCATCCCCCTGGACAGGTGGACTTCGGGTAGGCTCCCCTGCCGCTGAGGGTGAGCCATCCTCCCCTTCAAACAGGTTGGCCAAGGAGGAGAGGGGGAATGTCTCTCCTGGAGGTCCACTCTCATCCCCAGGGGGCTCGCCCGATTCCCCAGGGCTGGGTCTGGGGGAGTCTTCAGGATCTGTCATGCCTGGCACCTGGTTTCTTCCCACCAATGGCTTACTCTACAAAAAAGAAGACAGAAAGGTAAGCTGAGGTGGAAGTGGGGGGTGAACAACATCTGAGAGGACCTAGACCCAGGGCCACCCAGGGCTTTGGAGAAACCCTGCCCTTCTGCTGTGGGAGAGGCCAGTGCCTAGGACCACCCAGCCCCTCCCCCCAAGAGGGAGCCAGGGGATTGAGCTAAAGGTCCCCTGCCCAGGCAGCCCATGTCTGCAGACACTGGGACTAGGGCTGGCTGTTGTCTCAAAGAAGCCGTTGTAATTAGAGGGGACTTCAACCATGGGACAGGCGGCCTCTCCTAGATGTGGTTGTGCTTGGCCAGCCCCAAGAGCGGGGCACAGAACAGGCCCTTCTTTCATAGAACCTATAAATACTGAGTGGCCATAGGAGCCCAGCCCATGAGCCAAAATACACCAAGGAATTGCTAGTATTTAGAGAAGGAAAGCTTAGCTGCCTCCCACCCCCACTCAGGACCCACATTGAAAGCCCCCAGACTTGGACACTTGACAAGAGGAGGGTGGAGCTCCCCTAAGGGAGAGGGGATAAGGATGGGAGCCAAGGCATGCACAGGCAGTGGGCAAAAAAACAGAAGACCACTGGGTTTGGAGCCAAGGAGCCTGGGTAAGCCCCTGGAACATGACATGATGTCCCAGGTTCAAATACTGCTTCTGACGCTTACTAACTAGGCGACCCTAGGTGAATTATAGCTTCTCTGTGCCTTGGTTTCCCCAGTTGTAAAATGACGGATATAGACTACATGAGAGATATATTGGCATAGAATATAGAGGGGTGAACTTGGAGACAGGAAGATCTGAATTCAAATCCTGCCTCAGTCACTTAGCTTTGTGATTGGGCAAGTCCTGAGCCTCAGTTTCACTATCTGTAAGATGGGGGTGGGGGATTGGATTAGGTGATCTCTGAGTTCTCTTCCAGGTCTATATCTATGAAACTATGAAATTACTTCCTGTTCAACCAGAGAGTTTTGCCTCTCTGGTCCTCAGTTTCCCCTTTTATAGAAAAGTAATGGGTTGGACTATGGTCACTAGATCAATGAATCTATATAGGATGCTTATATCCTTGAACTGAACCCTCAGAAGCTGAGTCAGAGGGGAGGCTAGGTGGCACAGTGAATAGAGCACCGGCCCTGGAGTCAGGAGGACCTGAGTTCAAATTTGGCCTCAGACACTTAACACTTACTAGCTGTGTGACCTTGGGGGAGTCACTTAACCTCAATTGCCATCCAAAAAGCAAAAGAAAGAAAGAAGGAGGAGGAGGAGGAGGAGGAGCTGAGTCAGAGTGTTGAGAGAACAGGAATAGGGGAGACAATGCAGGGGGTGAGGGAAGGTGGGCACAGAAGGGTAAGAACTGAGAGTTGTATAAAATTTGGAATCAAAGCTTAATTTGGGGTCAGAAGATCTGGATTCAAATCTTTACTCTGCTACCTACTACCTGGGAGACTTTGGACAAATCTTCCTGAGCGTCCGTTTAATCCTCAGTAAAAATGAGAAGGCTGAAAAAAAAAATATATATATATATATTGCTTTTTGGAGGGCATTTGGGGTTAAGTGACTTGCCCAAGGTCACACGGCTAGTAAGTGTTAAGTGTCTGAGGCCGGATTTCAACTCAGGTCCTCCTGACTCCAGGGCTGGTGCTCTATTCACCTAGCTACCCAGAAATGGGGGTATTAACAGCACCAAACTCACAAGGTTGGTGTTCTATTCACTGCACCACCTAGCCACCCCCAAAAATAATTTTTTTTAAATGAGAACACGAAATTTATAGAGAATTGAGCCAAATCTATAGGAATACAAGTCATTCCCCAATTGATAAGTGGTCAAAGGATATGAACAGGAAATTTTCAGAGAAAGAAATTAAAGATATCTATAAGCATATGAAGAAATGCTCTAAATCACTATTAATTAGAGAAATGCAAATCAAAACAACTCTGAGATACCACATCCCTCCAGTCAGATTGGCTAAGATGACAAAACAAGAAAGTGACAAATGCTGGAGAGGATGTGGACAAATTGGAACACTAATACATTGCTGGTGGAGTTGTGAACTTATCCAACCATTCTGGAGAGCAATCTGGAATTATGCCCAAAGGATTATAAATAATTTCATACCCTTTGACCCAGCCATACCACTTCTAGGGTTATATCCCAAAGAGATCATAGAAGTGGGAGGAAGACCCATATGTACAAAAATATTTTTAGCAGCCCTTTTTGTGGTTGCAAAGAATTGGAAACTGAAGGGGTGCCCATCAATTGGGGAATGGCTAAACAAGTTGTGGTATATGAATGTAATGGAATATTATTGTGCTATAAGAAATGAAGAGATGACGGATTTCATAATTACCTGGAGAGACTTATACAAACTGATGCTGAGCGAGAAGAGTAGAATCAGAAGAAATCTGTATACAATCACAGACATACCATATCTATGATGACCAACTATGACAGACTGGACTCTTTTCAGCAATGCAGTGATATAAGCTAATCCCGAAAGACTCAAGAAAGTGAGAAATGCGCCATCCAGAGATATAACTAGAAAGAACTGAGCCTGAATCCTGATGGAAGCAAACTAAATGATCTTGTTCTTTTCATTGTTTGGTTTTATTTCTTCCTTACCATCTTTCATCTCACCTAGTACAATACGCCTTTGTAATTGGAATAATGTCTAATATGAATGCATTTGCAGATCATATACTGGACTATATGCTGTCATGTGGGGAGGGGGGAGGGAAGTAAAGGAAATTTGAAAATCAAGGAACTATGGAATTGAATCTTGTTAACTGAAACTAAACTAATAAATTAATTTAAAAAAATAAAATAAAATGAGAACACGGTTGTAAGAAATAATGAGCAGGATGATTAAAAAAAAAAAACCCTAGAAAGACCTACATGAACCAATGCAAAGGGAAGTGAGGAGAACATTGTACACAGTAACAGCAACATTGGAATGATCAACTGGGAGTGACTTAGCTGTTCTCATCAATGCAATAATCCAAGACAGTTCCAAAGTACTCATGACGAAAAACACCATCCACACCCAGAGAGAACTGTGGAGTCTGAATGCAGATGGAAGCAGACTATTTTTCACTTTTCCGTGTTTTTTTTTCCTTTTTGTCTGTGTCTTCTTTCACAACATAGCTAATATGGAAACACATGTTGCACGTGTATAATCTCTATCAAATTTTCTCCCTTCTCAAGGAGAGAAGAGGGGAAGGAGGGAGGGAGAGAATTTAGAACTCAAAAAATTTTTAAATGAATGTTAAAAATTGTTTTTACATGTAATTGGAAAAATATATATATTTTTTAAATGAGAACATGAAACTAGATGGCTTCTGAGGTCTCTTCTAGCTTTCAATCTATGATCCAAGTCATTTCACCTCAGCCTCAGTTTCCACATCTGAAAAATGGGGGCAATAATATCCATTGTACCTGTGTCATAGGGTTGTTACAAGGATCAAATGAGACACTGCAAAGTGTTTTGCAAACCTTAATGTGCTATTGACACTTCAGCTATTTTTATTATGGATATAAAGGAAGCACGGTTAGAGGAGTCAGAAAGACCTGGGTTCAAGTCCTTCTTCTGACAGATGTTGGTTGTGTAGCCCTGGGCAAGTCACTCAAGCCCTCAATGCTCCAACAAGTCTCTAAGACTGCAAGTTACTGTGACTTATCTGCACCAAGAAAGGGAATTTCCATATTTGGAGTCCATTCCCTTCCTCCCCCCCCAATAAATTCACATGTCTAGACCCAAAAAAACTAACAACAAATCCTCAGGCAAGTCATTTGCCCTTTGTGCGCCTCAGTTTCCTCATCTGTGAAATGAAGAGTTTGGGTTATTTCAAAGGACTTGGTCAGCCCTAGATCTTATGGACCTGTCCACATCCTCCCTTGACTGTTAGTGCCACCCTCGTGGCCCACCTTCAGGAAGGGATTCCAAGCCAAGGTCGAGAGCAGGCAGCCCTCTATGGACAGTAGCCTGAAAAAATGCATCCTCTTGGTTAGGCAGCTTGGCGCTGGGTGCAAATTTCCTGGACCTTCCAACCACCCCACTCTGGGGCTTGTGTCTGAAAATTCTTTGCTTGTTTTTCTTAATCGGCACAAACACATTCCCCATGTCTCACTCTTCCCCACACATATACACAGTCATAAATCAATAATTTGGTTTTTGTTTGCCCTGTGGTCAGCCAAAGACAAAAACTGCTAAGAGCCCCTGGGTCAGACGAAGAGTTGAGGCTCCCCCTAAGGGGGACCTAGTCCAGGTGGTGCACTTTAGTGAGGAAAGCAGTATATGTTCCCTAACCTGGAAGCACCTTCCCCCAGAAAGAGGACGGGAAGGGGGCGAGGGAAAAGGAACGAGCATTTATTAAGTGCCTACTATATTCCAAGGCACCGTGCTAAGTGCTTTACTAATATTCTTATTTGATTCTCACACCAACCCTGCTATTATTATCCCTCTTTTATAGATGAGGAAACTGAGGCAGGCAGCAGTTAAGTGACTTGCCCAGGGTCACATAGCTAATAAGTATCTGGATTTGAACTCATTTTTTCTTGAATCTTGGCTCTGTTAACTGGGCCACCCAGCTACCAGGATAGCTGGCCTGGAACCACTAGACTTGGCTTGGTGGCTAGTCATTCTGGGAATGGACCAACCAGTCATTTTGGGAATGGACTGGCCAGTTCATCTCTGATATTCAACCATCCTCCTTCAGGAAAAGTAGATGGGGACATCAGTCATGTCATTAACAGGAATAGTCTGTTAATTATATATCTTTGCATTTTCTTGGCAGCCAAGGAGAGCCTAGAAGGGGCACTGAGATGTTTGATATAGTGCAGAGACCACTACAATTGTGTAATTTAGATACTGGAGCTCTGAGTCAGGGCAAGGTTCAACTCCTAGGTGGAACCCTTCCCCCTAGATATATACCCAGCCCCTCAAGAGTCCCTCATTCAACAGGAAAGAATTCAAAATGGATCCTCTGTATAATAATAGTATTAATATTCCAAGCCACAAGAGCCTTCCCTATCAATGATACTTTGTGTCTAATCTGTATAATATGTCTTGTATAAACCTGTTAAGCTCTTCAAGGGCAGGAGTTGATTTTGCTTTCTCTTTGTGGCCCCAGTGCTTAGCACAATGCCTGGTATATAGTGGATAATGGATAAATGCTCATTAACTAATGGATTGTCTGATTGATGCTTGATAGAATGTAAGTTCCTCGAGGGCAGGGACTGATTTTGCTTTTATTTTGTGTCCCAATTCTCAGCACAGTGCCTGGTACATAGGTGGCAATTAATTAATGCTTATTGGTTAATGGATTGCTTGATCGGATCCTTGATAGAATGTAAGTACCTTGTGGGCAGGGGCTATTTAATGTTTTGTCCTGGTATTCCCAGTGTCTAACATGGTGCATAGCACATAGTAGTCGCTTAATAGAGAATGTGGATTGATTTGATTCTCAAGCCAAGTAAGCTCTTGGTCACTTTGACTGCCTCTAGTCCAGGGACCAAAATCCCTGTCTGTCCTTCCACAACTCCAAACCCCCAGTGATTCCCACCCAAAAGTAACAACCCATGTCCTCAGCCAGAACACAAAGTCCTGGATTCGACATCAGAAAACTTGGGGAACTGGCTTGGTAACTTGGCCACAGAATGTCTGAGGTTAAAGGTACCTCAGAAGCCATCTGGTTGAGTTGGAAGTCCAGTGTTCACCTGAAGGCCCCCAGTGAGGGAGATACACCACCCCCTCCTGAGGCAGCCCATTCTGCATGGGACAGTTCTCTGGATTGGCATCAAGTCAAAATTGGCCTGCTTGCAATTTCTACCTGTTAATCCTAGTTCTCCCCTTCAGTTACATGCCCTAGATATCTTGTAAGGTCCTTCAAACACTGGCCCCTAAGTTCCTCCCCATGGTGACCATCACCAGTCGGTCTCTATCTACTCACCAGGTTAGGAAACACCCACTGGGAGTTTCAAACAAAATGGCATCTTCACTGTTCTGCTCACACACCAGCTGCACCCCTGTCCTGAAAATCTTTGCTCACAGCTCCTAGATCTGGTTTTGGAAGAGGGCATCTCGTCCAACTACCTCATTGTAGAGATGGAAAAACTGAGTCACAAGGAAGCACTGGCTCGCCAGGTCACAGAGACAGTAAGGGGCAGAGGCGGGATTTTAACCCAGGACCTCTGATTCCACGACCAATGCTCTTTTCCCAAGACCACACTGACTGCCCTTTAGGCTCACAGGCTCATAAATATGGAACTGGAAGGGCCTTATAAGTCATCTACTCCAATGTCCTCGGTTTCAGAAGAGGATTCTGAGGTCAAGAGATAACTGAGAGGAGCCGCTAGGTGGCACAATGGGGAGGCATCAGCTCTGGAGTTAGGAGAATTTGAGTTCAAAGCAAAGCCTCAGACATGTACTAGCTATGTGACCCTGTGCAAGTCACTTAACCACAATTGCCACCAAAAGAAAATAATAGGTTTAATGGGTGCCATGCTGAACTTCAAATCAGGAAGGCCTGTGTTCAGGTACTTCCTAGCTGACCTAACTCAAACATTTCCTAGCTGTTTGACCAGCTCTCTGTGCCTCAGCTTCCTCATCTGTACCAAAGAGATAATAAAGGTACCTACCACATAGGGTATGAGATACGTACAAAAAATGCTTTGCAAACCAAGAAATACTATTATTGATATTGTTATTGTTAGAAGCAATTTCCCCAAGGTTACACTGGCAACAAGTGATACAGTCAGGATTTGAACTCAGGACCTCCAGTTCCAAAGTTGACATGATTGATGTCTCATGCCATTCCCATCCCTCCCTAGAATATCTTCATCCTTCCTCTTTGCTTCTCTAAATGGTCCCCATACTTCCCAGCCCAAAACAAAACCTATCTCCTCCAGGGAGCCTACCCAGATTGCTCCAGTGCAGGACTCCCACTCTTCCAGGCCTTACTGTCTGTACCATACATTAAGCTCTGTGCATAGACTGGCCTTCAACGGAATATTTGGAAGAAGTTTAAAACTGGAGTCCAAAGAACTGGCTTCGAATCATGCTACTGACATTTACAATCAATGTGACTATAGCCATGTCTCTCTGAGCCTTGGTTTCTTTAACTGTAAAACGAGGGGGTCAAATTCAATAGCTTCCCTCTAAATCTATGATCCTATGAATAAAAAGCACCCAAGTCAGTAAGACCTGAGTTCAAATCCTGCCTCAGACACTTATTGAAAGTCACTTTGCCTCTCTGCCTCTGTTCCCTCACCTATAAAATGGAATAATAATAGCACCAACCTTCCATGGTTGTTATTAGGATCAAATGAAACAATACCCATAAAACTCTCTGCAAATCTTAAAGCACTATGGAAATGCTGGTTATTTTTGTTAAGAACTAATGTTTGAACTGGAAAGATTTACATGAACTGATGCAGACTGAAGTGAGCAGAACTAGAAGAACAGTATACACAGTATCCATAATATTGTAACAATGTTAAAACTGTGAATGACTTAGCTATATTCTCAGTGATACAAAGTTCCAAGACAATCCCAAGAGACTCATGATGAAAAATGCTATCTACCTCAAGGGAGAGAACTGATAGAGTCTCAATGCAGACTGAAACATACTATTTTTCACTCTATTTTATTTTATTTTTTGGTTCGGGTTTTATTCCACCAAATGACTAATATAGAAATACATTTTACATGATTGCACGTGTATAATCTATATTGAATTGCTTGCCATCTCAGGGAAGGAGAGAGAGAGAGAATTTGGAACTCAAAATTTATAAAAATGAATGTTAAAAATTGCTTTTACATGTAATTGGGAAAAGGGATAGCATTAAAAAAAAGAACTGCCATTTGAGGAAAAAAAATTGGATCTCTGGATCACAGATTAAAAGTATAGGAATAATCAGCTTTTGGCTAGGATTCTGTTATACCTAAAAAGAACTTGTATGAATGTATCATCCTAGAATCTGCTGATCTAATTGAACAAAGCCGAAACTGAAAAAGAAGTAAAGAAAATTGTTGACATACCTTCCAAGGAAGGTAGGTGACCCTGAAAATGAAGGAATTTACAAGAAACAAAAATCAAGAAAAGAACCAATAATAATCAAAATCCACCACACACTAATGCATGGTTGGTTTTGCCGTGGACTCATCTAACCACTCTGGAAAACAAATTTGAATTATGCAAAAAAGTGACTAAAATGTGCATATCCTCAGATCCAGACAATGGACAGCTTAACATGCACTCCAAGGAGGTCAATGATAAACTTGATCAAAGAAAAGAAGGAGCATATCTATACCACAGTATTTAGAGAAGCATTTTTTCCTTGCAACTAGAAACCAAACAGATGTTCCTTGATCAGGGAATGACTAAATAAGCTGTGGTCCACGAATAGACAGAAAGTAACTGTGCTTTAAGAAATTAATATAGTGAAGAAAAAGGAACATAGGAAGACTACTAAGAACCAATGTAAAGTGATGTGAGAAAACCTGAAACAAGGACAACAGCACACCCAGCACCTACAACAACCCAATAACCAAAATGGAATTTTGTAAAACTGTCCTGACCAAGGTTGGTACCAAAGAAGAGATAAAAGAAGGAATCTCTTTGCAAAGAAGGGCTTCTTCGCAGAAGTGGGGGCCTATGGGTCTGGAATATCATATACAATGTCAGACTTTTCAAATATGTTGACTAGTTTTGATGAACTTTTTAATTTTTTCTTCTTTATTATAAGGAATGGCTCTCCATGGATTGCAGAAGATGTAAAAACAAAAGACATCAATGAAAATTTATTTTAAAATAAAGAAAATCCTAACCTTTGGCTGTCTACATGCAAATGTATAAAGTATAGATAACCAGAGAGAAACAGTGGCAATTCAAAGGTCTGAAAGCTAATATAACCTCAGAGGTGTCACTGAGATTGAGGGGGAGCATTCATCTTTAAAAGCTACAATGTATAAGGCAGGCAGCTAGGTGGCACAGTGGATAGAGGGCCCAACCTGGAGTCAGGAAAGCCTGAGTTCAAACCCAGCCTCATATACTTACTAGCTGTGTGACCCTGGGCAAGTCACTTAACCTTGTTTGCCTCAGTTTCCTCATGTATAAAATGAGCTGGGGAAGGAGATGGCAAACCACTCTGGTATCTTTGCCAAGAAAACTCCAAGTGGGATTATAAAGAGTTGGAGATGACTGAATAACAAAAATGTATATAGTGCATTCAGGTTTGCAAAAAAAAGAACATATGGTTGATTTTCTTATTTGATCCTCAAGACTACCCTGTAAGACAAATGCTGCAGATATTATAGGCTAGGAGATAGGACCTGGACCTGCCATTTCATTGCTACGGGGAACTCCCCAATAAGGAACTCCCTTCACCAGTGCAAGTCAGCACCCTCTCTGCAATTAGAGTCTGAGAGCAGGGGTTCCTAACCTGAGATCAAGTTTTTTTGTTTAACAGTTTGATAAATGCATTTCAATATAATTGGTGTCCTTTGCAATCCTATGTCTTTTCTTTAAGGCACCCAAAATCATTATTCTGAGAAGGGGCACACATGTGCCATCTAACTGTACCCAAAGGTTAAGAGCCTGGGCAGAGTTGCCTTTCCCAGGGTCACATGGCCAAAATGTGTCACAAGCAAGAACTGAACCGAGACTTTCCTGTGTCAGCCACCATGCCACACTCTTACAGATGTGGAAACTGAGGCTCAAAGAATAAATGACTTTCTGTTGAACTGTCAGTTGAGACAGTGTATAGAGTACTGGACCTGGAGTTCAAATGTTATTGATACTAACTGGGTGTGTTACCTTGGGCAAGTCATTTAACTGCTTCCTGCCTCCATTTCCTCAACTGTAAAATGGGGATATTTTTATTTTGTCTTGTTTTTTGGGGTTTTTTTGGAGGCGGAAAGGCAGGGCAATTGGGGTTAAGTGACTTGCCCAAGGTCACACAGCTAGCAAGTGTTAAGTGTCTGAGGCTGAATTTCAACTCAGGTCCTCCTGACTCCAGGGCTGGTGCTCTATTCACCTAGCTACCCAGAAATGGGGATATTAACAGCACCAAACTCACAGGGTTGGTGTGAGGACCAAATGAGATAATACTTGTAAAGCACAGTGCCTAACACATAGTAGGTGCTATATAAATGCTAGCTATTATTGCTATGGCTTAGGATCTTACAGCTGGTGAGTATATGAGGTTAGCTTTGGCCCCAGTTTTCCTCTGTGTTCAAGTGTATCACTGTCCATTCTTCCTGCTGTGTCTCAGGAACCCACTAGAGAAATCAAGCTTACTCCAAAAGAATCCAACTGGTTCAATCCAGGGGGTTTCAATGGCACCAGGAGGAGAAGCTGCCGCCCCTCCCTGTGGTGGCTGGCACCCATGGGTGCCATCTGCACTTTTTACCAAGAGAGCCAGGGGAGCCAAACCTGGGGAGCTGTTGGCACTGACCTGGCCCTGGCAAAGACTCGTCAGAGCTTAGAAGAGTGTCCGGCACATAGTAGGAGCTTAATCAATGTTTAACCAATGGACTGATTGACTGATGCAGAAAAAGGTAAGTGAAGAGAGTTCTGAGTACATTGAAACAACCCTTCTCTCCCACAGGGAGGCGTGGCAGCTGCGGGCGGGTGCCAGCTTATTTCTTGTTCACATCAGTCTTCCAACCATGTAATTTTGCATTCCTCACTGGAGCCAAATGGCAGCTTAGCAGGGGTGTGTGTGTGTGTGCGTGTGTGTGTGCGCGCGCGCGAGCGTGTGTGTGCGTGCGTGTGTGTGTGCGCGCGTGTGTGTGCGCGCGCGCGTGTGTGTGTGCGTGTGTGTGTGTGTGTGTGTGTGTGTGTGCGCGCGTGTGTGCGCACGCGCGCACTCCTGAATGGATGTTTGTGTTTACATGGGTACAATCACATATGTGGGCATAGAATCATGCAATTAACAATGAGAAGGGACAGAATTACAGAATCTCAGAACTAGGAGGGAAAGAACATAGACCCTGCAGACTGAGAACCTGAGTACAAATTCGGTCTTTTGCCACCTATTAGCTCTGGGAGCTTATACAAGTCACTTCCTCATTCTTAACAAAAAAACCTTTAAGTGCTGGGCTAGTTACTGTGTATAAAGCCTCTGCCTGCTAGGAATTTATCATCTAACAGATGTCCTGCTAATGGCCATATATGCAAAGAATATAGTACAGACCTTAGAACATAGAACAGGGAATGTCAGGGCTGGGAGGGGGGGGCTTAGAACAGGGAATGTCAGGGCTGGGAGGGGCCTGAGGACAGGATGTCAGAGCTGGGGGGCTTAGAACAGGGAATGTGAGGGCTGGGAGGGGCCTTAGAACAGGGGATGTCAGGCTGGGGGCGGGGCTTAGAACAGGGGATGTCAGGGCTGGGAGGGCCTTAGAACAGGGGATGTCAGAGCTGGGGGCTTAGAACAGGGAATGTCAGGGATGGGAGGGGCCTGAGAACAGGGGATGTCAGAGCTGGGGGGGGCTTAGAACAGGGAATGTCAGGACTGGGAGGGACCTTAGAACAGGGGATGTCAGGGCTGGGAGGGGCCTTAGAACAGGGGATGTCAGAGCTGGGGGGGGGGGCTTAGAACAGGGATGTCAGAGCTGGGGGGGGCTTAGAACAGGGGATGTCAGGGCTGGGAGGGGCCTTCATAGAGTATCTACTCCAGTTTCTTTTTGTAAAGGAGGAAATTAAGACTTTCTTCACAGGAAGGGAAATTGACTTGTCTAAGTTCACACAGCCTCTTTTTGGTGGATTTCGGGATATAACACAGTTACTTGACAACTCAGTCGTCTTCCACCCTTGTTCTACTAAGGAATGTACCTAGAACTACCTTATGTGATTTTTCAACATGTTCGGGTGAACTTAGAAAAATGGTTCTCTTCCTAGACCAATGTTTGTCTAGATCTAGAATGATGGGTTCTCAATCTAGAATGGTACTTGGATCAAGGACAATGTTTTGTTTTGTTTTGTTTTTTTTCATATTAGAGTCTGGGTTTCTAGGTTCCTAGGCTGGTGCATCAGAAAGTGGGGAGCTGAGAACCTCCCTTCAAAGGAACTTTCTCAGTCCAGATTTCTAGGAGGGGATCTTTGTAGGTCACTTCTGAAAATTTTCTTTCCCAGCCCAATTCATTATCACTCATTTTCTTGGACCATCTCCTAGATGAAGTCAAGGAAGACCATCCCCTCCTCCCACTTACCAGTAAAAGATGTCTCCCACAATGATTTTATGCTAGAGAAGAGTGATATGAGAGAGAGAGTGACCCAGTGGACAGCTTTGAGGAAGTGGCTTGGCTTTCTTGGGCCTTGATTTCCTCATCCATAAAATGAAGGGGTTGGCCTGATGGCCTCTGAGATACCTTCTGGCTCTAGATAACATCAATAATAAATCTGATCCATGATCATGAGCAAGTAATTTTCTGAGTCTCAATATCCTCATCTTTAAAATGGGGATACTAATGCCTCTCACAAAGTCGTCATGGAGTTCAAATGATAGCGATCTTTCTGTGCCTCCTTTTCTTGTTACCCAGTCATGTCTGACCCTTGGTGACGCCATTTGGGGTTTTCCTGGCAAAGATACCAGAGTGGTTTGCTATTTCCTTCTCCAGCTCGTTTGACAGATAAGGAAACTGGGGCAAACAGGGTAAAGTGACTTGCCCAGGGTCACCTAGCTAATAAGTGTCTGAGGCCCGATTTGAACACAGAAACATGAGTCTTCCTAACTCCAGGTCCAACATTCTATCCCACCTACATGCCCTAAGCCTCTGTTTCCTGGGTGTGGAATCAGAAAGACTCATCTTCCTGAGTTCAAATCTGGCCTAAGACACTTACTAGCTGGGTGACCCTGAGCAAGTCACTTTACCCTGTTTTCCCCAGTTTCCTCATGCAAAATTATCTGGAGAAGGAAATAACAAAGGGCTCCATTATCTTTGCCAAGAAAACTGCAAATGGGGTCAGACATGACAGAAAATGACTGAACAATAACAAAATGAGGGGGTTGGACACAGCAGCCTCTAAGGTCCCGTCCAACTCTAAACCATGATCCCAGGACAGAAATCCTTGAGGCATTATGTCATCGTGAGTCAGGAGACAAGAGAGAATAGGATGGGGGAATCCAAGGAGTTCCCTTTGGGGATCACGTGGAAAAGTTTGGGGACTGCCATCTTAGAAGAAACCCAAAACTCAACCCCAAACCCAACTTTCTAACAATTCCTCTGCTTGTTGACTTTCTGAACTGATTCTCCCTCCATCCCATTTCACTGCTAACCCTAGTCACCAATTCAACTCATGCCCCAGGGCCAGAAACCAGCCTAACCAGTCTTTGTGAGAGCAAACCAGGGGCAAGGAAGCAAGATCTCCAGCCTCAAGGCTATTTGAAATTTCAAGATCTTATTTCATCTCACATCTCACCCCAGAGCTGGGGAGCCCTACACTGTTCTAGAAGCAGAAGAGACTTTAGAGGTTGTCTATCCGAAACCCCTCATTTACAAATGAGGAAACTGAGGGGTACCCAGGAAAGTGATATGACTTACCCAAGGCTACACAGCCATGACTGGCTTTCCACTGTAACCACCCTAGCTCAAACACCTGGTGAGCCTTTGGACCTGGTACTAGGGGAGAGGGATCTGTATCCCAGCTCAGGCTAAGTCTTCCTCAGGCTATATCTGCAATAACTGTTATTATTATTCTCTATAATTATAATGTATCATATAACCATAATAGTATATTACATACCTATATCATATTACATAGCTATATTATACTTTATAACTATATTACATAAAATAATATGTAATTATAGTATACTATATAACTACAATATATTGTATAACTATAGTATATTATTATATTGTATTATTATAATATTAACAATGAAAATAATAATAACCAATATTATATAATGCTTTAAGGTTTGTGACATGTTATCTGATTTGTTCGTCACAACTACCCTAGGAGGGTTATTATTATCCCCATTGGATATAATCAACAGAAGGAAGAGATTAGTATAGGGAAAGGATTCTTTGCAGAAGGTGAGTCTTTAGCTGGGATTTGAAAGTCCAACAGCTGGTAAGTGGCAGCTCTGGGACCCTCTCCAATGGAGATCTTCCACCATACACTGTCTCCCATGTTTACACATATAAACATGTCTTGTTTCTATATTAGCTGTTTTCATGTTTTCTCCCACATTGGACTGTGTCCTCAAGATCAAGGAATTGTTTTTTGCATTTATTTGTATCCCTGGAACTTAGCACAGTGCCTAGCATACAGTAGGCACTTAATAAGTGCCTTAACTTGACACAGCATGGTGTAATGGAGAGATGGCTGGATTGAGAACCTGAAGATTCTGGAGCTGCTCCTTCCTCCCTATGGGACGTTGGTCAATTCATTTGAAAATCCATTCCAAGCTACACAGGACCTTTGAGACCTCTACACTAACCATTTCATGATACAAAAAACATTAGGGTCTCTAACCCTGGAGACATTAAGTGAGAGACTTGTTCCAACAGGTAGGAAGTATTCAAGGCAGAAATCACATCCCCATTCTTTGATGGCAGAACTAAGTCTCTTTCCACTTCATCCCACTGTGCCTCCCACCCAGCCTCAGTCACTTCTTTAACATGGTCATGGGCTCATCAGTCTTCTCATCTGTCAAATGGCCATAATAGTATTTGTACTCCCTCACAAAGAGGTTGTTAGACTGAAGTGAGATAAGAAATGTAAAGTTTGCTTTGTAAACTAATTAAACCCTAGCAAAATCTAAGTTATTCTTTTTATTATCAGGCAGCTAGGTGGTGTAGAACATGTATAGAACATGGATCTTGAATTCAAGAAGACCTTTATTCAAATCCTGTCTCTGACACAGTAGCTCTGTGACCCTGGATAAGTCCCTTATGATCCTCAGTTTCCTCATATATAAAATGAGAGTTGGGACTTGATCACTAAAGGTCCCTTCTGGCTCTAAAGCTATGATCCTATAACCCTAGTTCCTCTTCAGTCACTTCAGCTGTGTGACCCTGGGCCATACTGTTGTTGCTACTATCATGTCAATCATGTCTTACTCTCCATGACCCCATTTGGGGTTTTCTTGGCAGAGATACAGGAGTGGTTCACCATTTCCTTCTCCATCTCATTTTACAGATGAGGAAACTGAGGCAAGCAGGGTAAAGTGACTTGCCCAGGGTCACACAGCTGGTACATGTCTGAGGCTGGATTTGAACTCAGGTCTTCCTGACTCCAGGTCCACCACTCTATCCAGTGAACCACGTAGCCACCCTCTGAGCAAGATACGTCACCTCTAAAATTAGTATAATGGTATCTATATCCCAAGACAATCAAATGGGCTAACCTATGTAAAACACTTTGTAAACTTTAAGGAGTTAGAGAAATCTGAGTTATTATTATTCTTGCTATCATTAATCTGAGGCCCTCTGCATGTGCTGGTGAATGTGTGTTCAGGGAGGATGCTTCATCCCCCATCTCCACTCTGGGCTAAGGAAAGGCAGTCTGTCTTCAACAAAGAACCATCAGGGTTTGCCTGATCTCATGCTAACGTTGGCAAGAATTTATGAAATCCCTCTCTCCTGATGACGTGATGGAGAAAAGCTCCTTAAATCAGGGACAAGTTCTGACACGTCTAGAGCCCCACAGCCCTAATGAGGGAAGATGCCAGACTCATACTAAATCCATCTTGCGCACCCAGTCAAGTACAGACCACTGCTGGGGATGGGATCATAAGCCTCCCCCCCCCAAAAAAAAGAAGGCAGCAGCCCGTGCTGAGCACAGCTGCTCCATAACCCAGGCTCCTGAAAGAGCTGGTGATCTCTGAAAGAAAGACCATGGGGTCCTGAATGAGGCAGCATGGGGTAGTGGAAAGAGTGCCAGTGACATAATCAGAGAACTTGGGTTCAAATCACACTTCCTATATCTACTACCTGTGTGCCCTTGGACATGTCATTTAATTTTCCTGAGCTTCAGTTTCCTCATCTGTAAAATAAGGGGGTTAGACTGGATGGCCTCTGGGGTCCCTTCTTCTAAATCTATGATTTTCAAAAAAAGGAAGAAAGTATGGGCCAGTGATCTTGATTTCTATTCTTGAAAAACAAATTCTAGAGTGTAATATTAAAGGGATGGTCAGTGACTATGCAGAAAGGGAAGCAATGATCAAGAACCAAAGTGTTCAGCACGACATTGTCAAGACCAAGTCATGGAGGAAGAATGGATCAGGAAAGAAAATAAGCATTTGCTAACTGAAAATAATGTTGTTGCTGTTGTTGTTGTTGTTTTATTTTGAAAGAACGGATCACACTAGACTAACCTCAGTGCCTTTTTTGACAGAATTAAGAGACTGGTAGAGCAGGAGAAAGGCTCAGTGGATAGAGCACCAGCCCTGGAGTCAGGAAGACCTGAGTTCAAATCTGACATCAGACACTTGTTAGCTGGGGAACCTTCAGCAAGTCACTTAACCTTTTTGTCTTAATCCACCGGAGAAGGAAATGGCAGAGGACTCTAGTATCTTTGCCAAGAAAACCCCATGGACAACATTGGCATACTATGGTCCATGGGATCACAAAGTCGGGCATGACTGAAAGACTAAACAACACAGGTCAGGAGAAAGCTATAGCTATCACTCATCTAGATTTCAGCAAGGCATTTCAAAGTCCTTCATAGCATTCTCATGAAAAATATATGGGCTAGACAATAGGATAAATAGGTAGATATGGAATAATAGGATGAATGGCCAGACCCCAAGAATAGTCTTAAAAGGTTTAATATAAATTTTCCTTCCTCCACATGTCTTAATTCTTATCCCTTTGGTCCACGAATTCAGTCCTGTCTTGCCGTACTGATCTCCCTGCATCTATTCCAGTCTCCACACAAGAGTCTTCCTAAAGTCTTCCTAAGGCACATGTTCAGCCATGTCACTTTCCAGCTCAAGAATCTTCAGTGGCTCCCTATTATCCCTAGGAAAAAATACAAACTTCTTTTGTTTAGTGCTTAAATCCCTCCACAATCAGAAGCCAGCTTACCTTTCCAGATGTCTTTCACATTAACACTCCCTTTACACACAATACACTCCAGGAAAAGTGGACTATTAGTTGTTCCCTGTGCATGAATTTCTACCTCTCACCTCCATACCTAACTCCATGCCTGGACTGCTCTCCCTCCTCACCTCTGACATGTAGAATCCCTAACTTCCTTCAAGGCACAACTCAGATGCCAGCTCCCAGCACTGCCTTTCCTGACTCTCTCCCACTGTTCTTTGGCACTTCCCTGGACACTTCAAAATTACTTTGGATTTTGCTTTTTCTCCAATCTCCCTTCCCCCAGTAGAACGTGAGCTTCTTGAGAACAGAGACTGTTTTCATTTTTGTCTTGTCTCCAGAGGCTGGCACATCATAAGTGTTAAATCAATCAATCAATCAATGAACTAGGAAGGAGGTTTCCTATAGAGCACCCAAGGAACTTCTTGATACTGCACTATTTAACATTTTTCTCTGTGGCTTGGATAAAAGCAGCCATGGCATGTTAATTTATAAGAAAGGCTATACTTTAGATATTACTTAGATGACCAACTCATTGAATGAGAGAGTAAGACTCTTTAAAAATCATGACAGTTTAGAACAGGTTCTGAATCTAATTAGATTAAATGCAAAAGGGAGATGAAGCCTTACCCTTGGATTTGAAAAATCAACTTCACAAGAACAAGATGGTGGGAAAACTGCTAGACAATCATTCATTGGAAAAGATCTAGGCTTTTTAGGGGACTAGATGGATTTGGCCAGCTGTGTGACATGGTAGCCAATCAAAGCTTTAAGACTACATAAAGATAGACAACATTCAGGAATAAGGAGGTGTGAGTCCTCCTATAATCTGCTTTGACCAGACCACACCTGGAGAACTGTGTTAAGTTCTGTGGGCCACATTTTAGGAAAGACATTAATAAGCTATAGAGTACCCAGAAGAGTGGTGACTAAGTGATCTGGAGTCAGGAAGACTCATCTTCCCAAGTTCAAATCTGGTCTCAGACACTTAGCAGCTGTGTGACCCTGGTCAAGTCATTTACCCTGTTTGCTTTAGTTTCTTTATCTGTAAGATGAACTTGAGAAAAAAATGGCAAACCACTGCAAAGGAAATCCCAAATGGGGTCACAAAGAATCAGACTTGACTGAAAAATGACTAAACAATAACCCAGAGGAAAATGGCCAGGAAGCCTGTGTTTGTGTCCTATCATCCCTCACTAAGCATATATTAAGTACCTACATTCTCTGTCCTAAAGTCTCTTCCAGCTCCGATAGTCTACATTTAAAGTCTCCGCCAACTCTAAGTTTCTGGGCTCCTTCCAAGCCTCTGCTCTGGACCCTCTTGTCTCTCTCTACACTCTTGGTGATCTCATCACTTCCCATGGGTTCAGCAATCACCACTGTACATGCAGACAGTTCTCAGATCTATATAACCATCCCTAGACTCAACTTCCCAAGCTCTAGGCTCCCATCACCAACGGCCTCAAGTTCATATCTGAAACGGAACTTGTTATTTTTTCTCCAAAATCCTCCCCTCTTCTTAATGTCCCTATTTCTAGGGAGGGCTCCAGCATCCTCCATTCCTCTCCAGGGTGCACTCCTGCCTGCCTCTGTCAACAGAGTATCTTTACAGTGCTCCAGAATCTTCTCCACCCTGGAAGTTCTTACCACGCCTAGACTTCCCACATTGGAAATACCTGGCCAACCCTGGAATCGTCCCTCTGATTGACTGGATCCTCCTAGAACCTCCATTTTAAGGAAGCCGTCTGGGCTTCCCTAGTCTTCACTCCTCTCCTGACTCACTTCCCATCAAAGCCCTCTCCAATCCTGATTTCCAGCTCTGTATTCTCTGTATTCTTCCCCCCTTAGAGAGTAATCTCCTTGAGGGCAAGAACTAACTTTCTCTCTACTTGTATTTGTATTCCCAGGGATTAGCATCCGGCTTGACCATTGGTTAAAAAAGAATTGTTGGCTTGATTTAGGATCTTGTAAATTCACAAGTAAGTGGTTCTCAACCTTTCCCTCTCCCTCGTCCCCTATATTCTATCAGTTTTCACATCTTGTCACTTTTTCCCAGAACATCTCCGGTAAAAGTCCAGTGCTTTCCACTCCTCTGTCACCATCCTTTATCAGGATCAATCACCTCAAATATGGGCAGTTGTAAGGGTCTCCAAACTAGCCTCCCGGCCTCCGGTCTCTCCCAGATCCAATCCATCCTGCACACAGCTGATTTTCCTATGGCACAGGTCTGGCCACAGCATTCCCCAGCTCAAGAGCTCTAAGGGTTCCCTCATGACCAGGAGTTTCTAGGTGTTTGTTTTATTTTTTAATACAGGGTGTCTCAAAAGTCTTAGTGCAGATTTAAGCTTCATATTGTCTCTTCCATCAGAATATAAGGTCTTGATGGCAGAAGCTGTTTTTACCTTTTAATTTAAAAAAATTTTTTTGAATCCCCAGCACAATGACCAGGGCACCTACTAAGCTCCTCCATCCATGCCTGGTTTTCTAAAGCCCTTTAAAATCTAACTCCCAACCTACCTTTCTGGACTGATTGTGCCTGCTCCCCCTTTACACACTCCACTCCAGCCAACATCCAGCCTATTTGCTGTTTCCTGTCTATAACAGTCTATTTCCCACCTCCATGTCTTTGCAGAGGAGTCCCCTCCTGCCTGAAATGGAGAGGCCACACTCCCCTCTCATCTCTGCCTTGGAGAGAGCTCATGTTCTACCTCTCACCCGGGGTTCCAAGGAGCTATAACATGCCAAGTGATCACACCCTGGACTCAACCAGGTTAACAGGAACTGACAGGCAGTGAGTTAGGGGAGTGTCTACCCCAAGCATGAGAAGAGTTTCCCCGTGGAATAAGTGGATGAGAACAATTTGTTCCAACAGCCACGAAGGTGGCTGAAGTAGGCTCCGGGAGCGCTGAGGGCTTGCTCAGACCCCCACCGCACCCGGGGCCATGGCTGGCCATCCTGACTTTTGTCCTAGCACTGGGCTTCGATGACTCAGGAAGAGAGAGGGGAGGCTGACGCCTTTGTGCCGCTCTGCTTCACTGAAAGCCAGGTCACGCACAAGTCAAGACGTCACCATCTTCATGGAAAACGGACGAGCATGTTCTCTTCCAGTGGCTGTTCTAACCCGACCTCCTGGATTCCTCGTGCCACTCTCTCTAGGAAAGCACTTTGCCAAACTTTTGCATTGATTTTTCTGGGCACATGCTGCCCCTCCTGTCCCTGGAGGAATGTAGTAAGCTCCTTGTGCCCTGGGACTGCCTCAGTCATCTTTGCATCCCCAGCCTCTTACATATAGTCTGGCACATAGTAAGTGCTTAATAAATGTTTATGGAATGAATGAATGACTCACATTACAACCATCATATCTCCAAGCACATTCCTGGACCGTGTGCTAATTTTCATTAAAGAGATGTCTTAGATCAGTTATGCTAAAGGGAGCAGAGAGGTCATGACCCATGGGAAAGAGATGTGGAGGAAGGAGCGCTGAATGGCCCTCTAGCACTGAGATCAGGGCCAGGCACATTCTGGTCATGTGCTCTCAGGGATATAGGGAGCTCGAAGTAATGACACCCTTTACCAGTGAAGATCAGCATCTTCATGGCAGTATACAGACTCAGAGGGTTACCTGAAGAACTGAAAAGACATACCCAGGGTCACACAGCCAGTGTGTTCCTGACTCTGAGGCCAAATCTTTGTGTAATCAATGTTTGGTGATTGACTGATTGATTGCTGAATGGGCCAGGGCTGTGTGCATTAATACTCAGCTCTCCTGGGCCATTCATGGAAGGGACATGCTGACGGCCATCCCTCCTGACAAGGTGGCGCTCAAACTTCCTACTATGCACAGCTCATTCTATGTTCAGTTCACTGTGTGCCCATCCTGCCTTTATCTTCCCACAGGCTCTGGTGGGAAGTCAATGCAGCGGGGGGGAAAGGGGGAAGTCTATAAGTCAGACAACAAGCATTTGTCTCATAATTACTGTGTGCCAGGAACTGGGCTAAGTGCTAAGGATACAAACAGAGGCACATTCCCAGACCCTGCCCTCAGACAGCTCACTAATGGAGGTGACATCCCGCAGACAAATCGGCTCGCACAGGATACACCCAGAGTAGATGTAAGGCTGTCTGAGGTGATGGGAGACTGCGGGAGCCCAGCAGAAGAGCCTCCAATAAGAAGGCCCCTTACTGTTGACCTGAAGCTGGTCCCCTGTGTCCCCCAGGGAAACGAGCTTCCCCAAGGGCCTGGACCGTCACATCAAGGGCAGCCTTGCTGGGTCAGGAAGAAGCTTAGCTCAGTAGAAGATGCTTTCAAACTGAAGATGGGGATGGCTTCCCCTGGAAGGATGGAACATTGGCCCAGGAGCCAGGGATGAGGAGAGTTGGGAAGCTCCCTTCAGGGCTGGGCAGGGGGGTGGCTGCAGGATCACGCCATCCCTGAGCCCAGACTGCCTTTCCTTCCTGGGCCCACAGGCTTATTTACCTAGTAGAGCTCAGGTTCTGCCCGCCCTGTCAAGCTTCCTGTTTGCTCAGACACAGAAGCTGTTTGTCCTGGGTTGCCCGTTACAGAGATCCCTCCTCACCCCACCCGCAGCCCGGGCCCAGGGACATCCTGTGTTCCCTCCAAACGGCCGCTTCTCTCACACAGAGTCCTGTGTGTATGCCCCTGCCTGGCCTGGCCCGGCCTCTGAGTGCACCTTTGAGAGGGACCTGCCCAACACAAACAGGGCCCTGCCCAGCGCCCAGCTCCAAGCTCTCTGAAGCAATGCTGCTATTCTGTGGGAGTGACTCACTGGGATCTGAGCCATGCTATACACGCCACACTGAAAGCTGTGAGCTCACGGGCTGGGCAGAAGCCTCCCCGGCCAGGGAGGGAGGCAGGGGGGCAGGAGGAAGGGCAAAGCTGGAGGAGATGGGGGCCATGGGAGAGCAGGGGCTGGAGAGATTTCCGAACGCCTCCTAGGAGGTCCACAAAGCTTTCCACCAAATGCCTTCCTTTTTAAATGCCCCCCAGAACCTGGGATGGGGACCTAAGAGAAGGAAGAAAAGGAAGAAGAGGAGGACAATTTAGTCTTGTCCAGGGGAGTAAACTTTGAATGTAGAAAGTATTTTCATTTTTCCTTTGGATTTCCTTTGTCATAAATATCAAACCTCTATCTGATACCTCCTGGTATGATAGGGCATCACTCTCCATTTCCCCACTCCTCCCCATCCCCTCCCCTTTTGCCTCTCTGTCCTTCACTCTGATTGCCTTCCTCTGAATGATCCTGACCTGGGGAAGACAAGGTCTGATGTGGATAGGAGGAAAGGAGAAAACAAGGGCAGAATTTATTTAATTCCCACTTATTCTCCTCCTTTTCCACATAGCTGCCAAACTGATTTTCTTTCTACCAGATCTACCCTCTCTTACTCAATAAACTCCAGGGGCTCCCTAGTTCCTCTAGAACCAAATATATATTCCCACTTGACATGTAAAACCCTTCACAGACTCTGAAAATCCACTCTACGATACAGTCAAACTGGTCTTACTATTCCTCACACAAGATTCCATCTCCTATCTCCAGGCCTTAGCACTGCCCCGTGCATAGAATGGGTTTCCTCCTCACTCTGCCTCTTAGAAACCCTAGTTCTCTTCAAAGCTCACCTCCAAAGTCCCCTCCCACATAAAGTCTCTCCTGGTCTTCCTAGCTGATGGTGCCTCCAGACAAAAATGCACTGTATATATTTTGCATAGACTAAGAAATACGTATTTCTCCTCTACCCTCAAATTTTCTGAGGCTGTTTCTCAGTCTCTCCCACCCTACACACACCGGGCTGGGTTTAGATGTGACTTGGGAGCGGTGAGGTTGATACCAATTACAACTATGTCTCCCTAAAAATCTGCTGAAGAATATTCTCCCCTTCCCCACAGTCCCCCACAAAGTTAACCCTCCTTCAAATTTCTGAGACTGCCATCATCCTTCTAAATACCCAAATCTGAAATGTTATTCATCCTTGACCCCTTCTTCACCTTTGACCCCCATATCAAGGGGGTCAAATGGCCAAAGGCAATGGCCAAACCATCATCTCTCTCTCCCCACAATTTGTCTCCCATCTGTTCCTTTCCCTTCCCTCACACAGCCAGCACCATGAGTTCAGGGCCTCTTCCCCTCCTGCCTGGACTACTGCAAATCTCCTGAGTGGCTTCCCCCTCTCCCCTCTCTAATCCATCCTCCACACAGCTGCCAAAATCATCTTCCCAAAGCTCAAATCTAACCAGGCCAGTCCCTAGCTCAAGAAACATCAAGGAGGGGCGGCTAGGTGGCTCAGTGAATAGAGTGCTGGCCCTGGAGTCAGAAGGACCTGAGTTCGGAGCCGGCCTCCGACACTTAATCCACACAAACAAAAACCTAGCCGTGTAACCTTGGGCAAGTTACTTAACCCCAATTGCCCTAAAGGGGTGGCTAGGTGGCGCAGTGAGTAAGAGCGCCGGCCTCGGAGTTGGGATGACCCGATCAGATCCGGCCTCAGAAAATGAGCACCCACGCATAAATAATGACTAGCCGTGTAACCTTGAGCAAGTTACTTAACCCCAATTGCTTTTTAAAAAAAAAAAAAGAAAGAAACATCAAGGACTCTCTTATCTTCAAGGATAAAACACAAACTTCTCCATCTGTAAAATCCTTCACCACCTGGCCCCAGTCTACCTTTCCTTTATATGTGCAATGTTCCAGTCCAGTGGTGTCAAACTCAAGTAGAAATAGATTCCGGTGAGTCCATGTTGACTCAGAAAACCACAAATTAAGATTATCTTTGTTTTACTGTATTTTTATTTATTTTGTTAAATATTTCCCAAATGCAGTTTAATCTGGTTCAGAATGCACCAGGCTGTGTTTGGGCAAGAGGCCTTTTGTTAGACTCTGTTCTGGTCAAACTGCCATACTTGCTGTTCCCAAGAATTTAGAACTCCCATTTTCAGCCATTCTCTATCTCATTTCTTACCTAGCCTTAATCACTGAATGGGTGTTGCCTCAGTCAAACTGAGACCTGTTAAAGACCTTAGTTTCAAAAGGCCAAGATCTCCCACTGCTTCCATGCATCCAGGGCCATCTCCAGTCATCCTGATCCACTGGACCCAGATGACTGCTGGGGAGAGAGTGAGGCTCACAGCTTTGTACAGCTCTGCCTCACTTAAATCCAATTCACTTTTATGTCATGATGTCACCTCCTTGACATCATGGTCCTCTTCAAGAACGAAAAACAGGGGCGGCTTGGTGGCACAGTGAATAGAGCACCAGCCCTGAAGTCAGAAGGACCTGAGTTCAGATCCGGCCTCAGACACTTAACCCACACAAACAAAAACCTAGCCGTGTGACCTTGGGCAAGTTACTTAACCCCAATTGCCCTAAAGGGGCGGCTAGGTGGCTCAGTGAGTAAGAGTGCCGGCCTCGGAGTTGGGATGACCCGAGATCAAATCTGGCCTCAGAAAATGAGCACCCACACATAAATAATGACTAGCTGTGTAACCTTGAGCAAGTTACTTAACCCCAATTGCTTTAAAAAAAAAAAAAAAGAACGAAAAACAAACAGCAATAATAGCTTTCCCGTATACCTGGAATGCACCCCTTACTGCAAGCACTAGCTAGTTTCAGAGCTCATCTTAGCTTCCAACTTTCTATGGGGAGTGCTTCTTAATTCCCTTAGTCATTAGTGCCCTCTCTGCTCCTCCTCAAATTGAAGATTTATAATCTATATGTTCTATTTCTGCAATGAATATAAGATCCTTGAGGACAGGGGACTATTCTCCATTTTTTTTCCTATGTTCTCAATGCCTCTCACGAGGAAGGCACTTAATAAATGGTTGTTGGATTGGACTGAATTGGGTTGGACTCGGTTGGACTGGATTAAATCTGGACTGGGTTAGGTAAAAGTGGGTTGTTACGGTGGGTAGAATGAGACTGAGTTGCATCAGGTTGGACTGGATTGGGTTGAGTTGGACTAGTTATGGTTGGGCTAGAAGATTGGATTGAGTTGCTCTGAGTTGGATTGGACTGGTTTAGATTAGATTGGATTGGGTTGATTGGCTTGGGTTAGGAATTACTCTTTCTCCACCATCCTTTCTAAAATGTAAATGCCCCTGGAAGGAAGAATAAACAATAACCCCCAAGCCATGGTGTGAATACGCTGTTCCACTGGTTTCAAGTTCTGTCTTCTATACTTGCTAGCTGTGTGGCCGTGGACAAGTCACATCCTCTCTCTATACTTCACTTTCCTCATTACAAAATGGGGACAAAAGCACCTGTAACCCTTAGCTCACACGGCTGTGATGGAGGTTCAAATAAAATTCTGGAATAGGCTTTGCAAGCCTTAAAGTAATAAATGAATGAATGCCAGTCATGGTTACTATTCTTATTATTATCCCACTTCCCTGATGTAGTGGCTGCCTCATTAGTCACACCTCACTAAATTCCCCCACACTAATCAGGCTAACAGTCTCAAACAAAGCTAGGCAGTGACATCACCGACCCCTCACTGGAGAATGATCTGTCTGTGGTCAGTTAACACCAACCCTTCTGTCCACTCCACCCCGTGTGAGACATATACCCATGACCAGACAGGAGCCCTTTGTTGTCAGGTAGCCTGGAAGGAAAGGGCAGCTCCCATTACTCACTGCCACAGAGCCCTAATAAGCATTTCATTAAGGAGCAAATGGCCAGACTGCCACCAGAATCAATTCAAGGAAATATAAATAATGTGGCAAGTGTGCTCATCCTGGCCTTAAAAGGCGTAGCTTTCAAACTTCCATGACCTACAATGGACCTAGATTTCATTTCCTTTCAGGAAATCACCTCCTAGAACAAGGATTTCAACCAGCCAATCCACTCTAGGGCCCGTCCCAGAAAAGCAGAACTCGCCCTCCAAAGACAGGACAGCAGGAGCCAAAGAGGAAGCTGGGGTCCCAGTCTGGGCAGTCCCAGTCTGACTCAGAGTGAAACTACGAGCTATAGCCCAATATTGAAGAAAAGCTTGGCTCATTCTCTACTCTCCCCACCTCATTAGGACATTGCATGGCCAGAGGTAGATGGTGCAGCCTTAACCACAGTATCTGTCTGGCACAGAAAAAAAAATGCTAGGGTTTTTTTTTAATTTGGAGTCAGAGGACCTGTATTCAAATCCTTGTTCTGCCATTTACTACTGTGACCTTGGGCAATTTGGTTTTCTTCTCTAAGCCTCATTTTCATCTATAAAAGGTGTTGGAGTATTAGGTGACCTTTATGGTTCTGCCTAGCCCTCATTCTGCTATGCTAAAGAAATGTGTTGAGATCCAGAGGTATGTAGGTCTGGGTTCAGAACCTGCTTCGGTCACTTAAAAGCTGTATGACCCTACACAAGTCCTTCATGTCAGCTTCCTCAGCTTTAAAATGGGGGTATCAATAGCTGCGTTGCCTATTTAACAGCGTTGCTATGAAGAGAAAATAAGGTAAGTAATCTAGACACAAGGTCATGCTTGTCCTGGACTCCTGAGGGGAAAGGTGCCACTCAGGCTCCTGAGAAAAGTGGAGCAGAGGTGGCACGGAGGGCAGCCTTAGGGACTTGACTCTGCAACTTCCTAGAAGGGTGGTTCCTCAAATGATGGGATCACAGGATGAGGGCTGCTAAAGTCCTGAAAATGTTCTAAGTTAGAGATGAAAGGGATCTAGAAAAAATGTCAGTCAGGGGCTTCAGAACATGGGATTCAGAAGTAAGACAGGTCATAGAACAGAACTTGTCAAAGCTGATGGTGAGAGAGGGAACTTAGAACAGGGGATGTCAGGGCTGGGAGGCACCTTAGAAGAGGGAATATGAGAGCTGGGAAGGGCCTGATAACAGGGAATGTCAGGGCTGGGAGAAAGAAGTCTTAGATATTGAGGTCAAGAGACAGGAAGTGCTTTGCCCACAGGCCCAAACTGGGATTTGAACTGAGGACCTCTGACTCCAAGCCGTCCTCATTCCACTGCTCCCTGGTTCCCCTCTTGGCTGCCTGATTTTCAAGGCAATTTGGGGCCATCCAGACCAGCAGCCTAAGGCCAAGTAGTTTGCTACCACAAGACAAATAGTGGCAGTGAGGCTGCTGGAATGTTGCTGGGCCCATCCGAGGGCCTCCACAAGCCTGGCACTTTGGAAGACTAATGTTCTGCTTCTGGTCCTCATTCCAGAAGCCAGGCAGCTCTTTGTTGCCTAAGAGGTTTAAACCCTCTTCCCCAAAGGCCATGAACTTCCCATACACACGAGACCTCCTTGGGTCCCCAGCTGTAAAAGCTACCCGTTCTCTGGTACCCTTAGTAACCTGTCCTCCGTGCTTACCTAACCAGCTTGGAGGGGATATATGGGACTGGCAAGCACTGAGGACGCTCTAGTCCCAAGGATGAGGTGATGGACAGAAAGACACCCCAGGCAGACCCAGATTTCAGGCCAAGGAGCAGAGCAGCTCTGGGATCCATTTCTGCCTAAGTAGGAGAGCTGGACACAGAAAGGCTCATAGCTGTCAGCGTCTTTCTGGGACTCTGAAGCCTGCAAATCACTTTAAATCTATCTCATGCTGATAATAACCCTTGGATAGATGCTTTTATTAGCCCCATTTTACAGAGGAAACTGGGGTTCAGAGAGGTCATATGCTTTGCCTAGGATCTCATTGTTAGTGGGGGTGTCTGAACAAGGATTCATACTCTAAAGCCTTAGAGTTGGAAAGGGCCTTGGGGGCTGGATAGTTCAACGGCCTTCATTTTACTGAGGAGGAAATGAGACCAGAGAAGCAAAGTGACTTGCCCAAGGTCACCCTGGTAGTAACCATCAAAGGTTACTAAACAACAAAAGTTACCAAACTCCAGAACTCTTTCCACTGGATCCCTTGTCCGAAGGTGTCTCGGCCCACCGAATCTCTGAATTCACCACCCCTGGTCTCTGGTTCCCTCCTCAACAAACAGGAGCAGACAGACTCCTTCTCTTGCCCCAATCCACTGTAGAGGTGGCCTCAAGCTCAGGCCTGAGTCTAGTATAGACTGAGGGCCCTCCAGCTGATCCCACTTTGGGTACCATGACAACTGGTGGCTTCTCTGTCCTAGATGGGGAGCATCGAGGAATGACAGGGACCTGGCCCTGAGATGTTCCTTAGAAACCCTAGTTCATCTCTTGGTCAAAACTGATGGTATTGAACAGTGAGGACCCAAAGCCTTTCCCCCACCCATCCTAAGCCATAGAACCAGAAGGATATGTGGGTGCACCTCTTCATTCTACAGAGGAAGAAACTGAGACCAGGGGAGGGGGAGCCTCAGAGATCAGCTAGTCCCAATCACCCCATTCTGCAGAGGAGAGGTTAAGAAGCTGGCTCAAGGTCACAGAGGTAGCAATCATCAGCAGTTGGATTTGAACCCAGAGCCAGAGTGTGCCCTATACCATCCTGGTCTTCTCCACTCCTTCTTTCCACCCCTGGTTTTCTGTCCACTCTACTCCTCATCTTGCCTCAATTTACTTCAACAAGAATTTAAGTAGAGGTTGCTAGGTGGCAAAGTGAATAGAGCCCTGGCCCTGGAGTCAGGAGGACCTGAGTTCAAATGCCACCTCAGACACTTTATACTTACTAGCCATGTGATCTTGGGCAAGTCACTTAACCCCAATTGCCCCTCCAAAAAAAAAAAAAGGCTAAATTTTTTTTAATTAAAAAAATAATTTATCAAGTAGATTCTATGTGCCAGGCACTGTGTTAGAACCTGGGTATAGTGAGGAAAAAATTAAATACTCCTCATCCTCAAAGAGCTTATCTCTTACAAAGGGGCATACCACATTCACTATGAGGCAATTCAAGAAGCATTTATTAAGTGCTAATTAAGTCCATGGAGATAGCAAGGTGGCTCAGTGGGTAGGACACCAGGCCTGGATTCAGGAAGACCTGAGTTCAAATCCAGCCTTAGACCCTGGGCAAGTCATTTAACCTCTGTTTGCCTTGATCCACTGGAGAAGCAGATTTGTATCTTTGCCAAGAAACCCCCCATGCACAGCATTCTAGACTGAACGGCTAAACAACAACAATTATGTCCTAGGCACCAGGAATATAAAGGCAGAAGTGAAACATTCCCTACTCTCAAGGAGCTAGCACTCTAAACTTCCAAAAGAAAATGGATTCAACTGTCCTCGTGCCTACAAAGCTCTACAAATAAGATGCAGGGGAAATAGAGCATGGCATGCCTCACACGTGGTAAGTCCTTATAATGCTGGTGAGTTGCTCCCAAATTTCTGCAGCTTTCCCCAAGGTGTCTCCCATGCTTCTTGTTAAAAGAAAATCAAGGAATCTCTCTCTAGAGCAAAGATTTACCATTAAGAGAGAGAGGATCAGCAAGAGATTGGGTTGTGGTACATGAATGGACTGAATCTCACTAGTCTGTAAGAAACCAGGAATGTGAAGAATTCAGAGAAGCATCAGATTTGTATGAACTAATGCAGAGTGAAGCAAGCAGAATCAAGAGAACAAAGTATGTGACTGACAGCTCTAACAACGGACTTACAAAAGATGCCAATCCAAAGTAAAAACCGTGAAATTTCAATTACCCAGCTTGGCCCCAAAGCAGAGATAGAAGAAGACACTTCCCACCCCACTTCCCTGAAGAAATGGGGGGCTATGGGAATGTCAGGCTTTTTCAATATCCTGATTCATTTTTTTGTACTTTTTTTTAACCAGTCTTTTAAATTTTTTTGTTATAAGAGATGGTACTCAGGAAGGAGGAAAGGGAGAGGGTGACAGTAGGCAACGTAGGTGTTTTCACAACAAAAATACAGAATTTTTATGAGGGAAGGGCATGGGTCTGTTTGGGGGTAGGGGTACACATGTGTAGTAGATTTTCATTTAAAAGCCCCAGTTCTCCCACCACTGCCAAGTGCCTTCCTCTTGAAAATTAATTTGTATCTGCTTCATATGTTTTGTATATATACCTACATATTGTCTCCCCCCTGCTCTTCTAAGCTTCTTGAGGGCAGGAGACGATATGCTTAGAAAGCAATCCCTTCTCTGTAAAATGAGGGGATCTGAAGAAATCATTTCTAAGACCCCTTAAAGCTCTGAATCTATGGTCTCATGTCTAGGTGTGAGCTCTTAGTGAAGTAAGGCAAGCATGTGTCTGTGTGTGCCCTCGGCTTACCCACCAACCACCTGGTTTCTCTTATTGTTTTTACCTATAAATGTTCGTGTTCTCTCCCAGATAGAATATAAACTCCTTGAGGACAAGGTTTTGTTTTATGTTTTTGTCTTACTGTCACTATTAGCAAATACTTTAGGTTTCTTGTGAGATGCATGGGGCACTCAGGAATTAAGTGACTTGCCCAGGGTCACACAGTCAGGAGGCAGAACTAGAACCCAGGGTTTCATAACCAGGAAGCCAGCTCTCTAGACACCTACCTGTCTACTTTGTGTACATTTTTAATATATGTATCTGTCTTCATTTTGTTTCCCCAGAAGAATATTAAGTTCTATTGTTTCCTTTCATCACCAGAGCCCAGCACAGGCTCTGGGACCTAGTAGGTGCTTAATAAATGATTGTTTCACTGAATTGAAATGCATTGAATTTCCCCAGGGCACAGACTCTCTCCTGGATTTGTTTAGGCTTGGTCTCAGCTGCTGACTTCAGTGGTTAAGGCCAGGTGCCAAGGAAGGTAAGATCCTGTGGGGCCGCTAGCTTCTCTCTGCTCCTTGGGCATACTTCTGAACAGCCATTCATAAACGCTTCCCACTAGGTCAGGTGAGAGGGTGGGGATGGCTCAGTGTAAACTCATCCCCACAGTGCTAGAAAAACTGTCTTAAAGCCTATACCAGTCAGTCAGTTCAGTCAGGGGTGGGAAGATGGAGGGCTCTTATATAGGGATACATGATTACATTGTATTCTATATACTAAGGGAAGGGATGGGTACCTCCAGTTACACTAATGCCTGTGAAAATCACCTCATCCAGGACTTGTAACTTCCATCGTACAGTGGAAGTTTGCAGAGTCCCTTGGAACAGGGAATGTCAGAGCTGGAGGGACCTTAGAACAAGGGATGTCAGAGCTAAAAATAAAAACAAACTTCAGAATCTAATCCAATCAATTTTTCTCAAAGATGGGGATAATTAAATTTGTGCTTTCATCCTTTTAGGGTAGTTTGGGGGGAAAGTTTGCAAGCCAGAAAACTCCATAAGCTCTCAGCATTAACCAAGACGAAGAGAGGGGAGGAAGGGTTTGCCCAACTCAAGAACACTGTCCTTCCCAGAATTTACTGGGAGAAAATTCCATTTTTACACAATACTATACAACATCATTTTAAGAGAAATCCTAGTTTTCCAAGAGGACTAAGGAGCTTGAGATGGTACTTGTAAACTTTTTGTTTCTGTATCTCTTTGTTCCAGGGCTCCCTAATTCCCCAACAGAAAGTGAAAGGCTAGGCCCAGCCTAAGCCCCAGCCTAGGGACTTGGAAGAGACTAACTTGTGATCATTATTTAAATACAGTTTATCTTTGTCAACAGAATTCACTGGCAGAGAGAATTGCCAGTTTCCTGCTCTCTCCACAACGACCCCCTCCCAAACAATCCTGAGGTCTAAAGGTGGAAGGGGCCTTTGGGAGCATCATGAGGAAGGAGGGGCTTTAGGAACCAAATGGCCCCCGCCCAACCTCACCCAGCTAAGTGAGCAAGCATCAATGGGCCTGGATCCCAGACCTTCTAAGCCCTATAATAAACAGTCAACGGACTTTATGCCACAACCCCAGATCTCCCATCCCAGGCCCCCCAACAATACCCCACCATCTCAAAGGGATTTTACTGTAATCCGCCCGCAAGTGAGGGCAGAATTTCCCTCATCTTAAAACATTTATTAAGTTGTTCTCCCCCTTTCCCCAGCACCAATTCAAAGCTTTTTAGAGCCAGGGTGGTCTGGGAGGTAAGATGGGAGAGGATCATGGTTTTAGAACTGGAAGGCCTAGTCCAACCCCCTTCATTTAAGGGATGGTAAGCCTCTTGCCCAAGATTACACGAGTACTAACTTCATTTTATCCCCATTTTATAGAGAAGGAAACTGAGGCTTAGAAATGTTAATAACTTGCCCCAAGTTACAATGCTGATTAGATTTGAGCCCAGATTCTGACTTAAAACATCCACTGTTCTTTTCCCTAGGCCCTAGTGGATTCAAAGCACATAACTAGTAAGGAGAAGTGAGTGGGGCTGTTTCCAGGTCCCCTGCTTCCACATCAGCGATCTTTCCGAGTCACTAACTAAAGGGCTGCCAAGAGGCCCTGGATGATTAAGGGTCAAAGGTTCTCCTGCCTTTTCCCAGAGTCCAGCTCTCTGACTACCCCCTCCTGGACCCACCCCTTTCCCCCAGCTCCCACCAGGAGCTCAGACCAGTCAAAGATCCTGCCCCTCTCTCTCCAGGATCTTTCCCTTTCTCTGCTGGTATCTCAGCTCCCCAGCCCCATCAAGCCCATCCCAGCCAAACCTCAGGGGAGGCAGCTGCCCCAGAGTAATAGAAAAAAAGGCTAAGAAAAGGCACCCGGGCCACCACGAGATGCCTGTGGTGAAGGACTAGGGTGAGGCAAGAGGGAGAGGGAGCAGAAGGAAGAAATCTGAACTGTTCACATCAACACTACCCATTTCCACTGACTTTTCCAAAGGTTACAAAGACCCTTCCTCACTGTAACCCTCGGAGAAAGGAAGTAATCTAGGATGACTCCCATTTTACAGATGAGGCAACTAACACTCAGTCAACCAACCAACAAGCTAGGCAAGGAAAGTGCTGAGCATTTATTAAGCACATAGTAACGCGTGCCAGGCACGGTGCAAAGCTCTGGGGATCCAAACGCAAGCAAATACTTTGCCTTCAAGGAGCTTACATTCTAACAGAGGAAACAACCGCACCCATACATGCTCAGTACATACAAGGTCACCCTCAGAGGGAAGGCTCGAGCAGCTGGGGTTACCAGAAAGGCTTCCAGCAGAAGAAGGTATAATTTAAGCAGAGCCTCGAAGGAACCCAGAAGATTCTAAGAGGCAGGGTGGGGTAGTCTAGGTGTGAGGGAAAGTGCCTAGCCCCAAGGGTAGGCAGCTAATCAGCCGGGAACCCACGTTCTCCAGCCCTCCCCCAGGGCTCCAAAACTCCGAGCCGGAATGGACCCCCCAGCTGCTCCGCCCCATCCTTCCCATTTTACATAGGAGAACCTGCAGACAAGAGGGGGTAAAGGACTTAGCCCAGTCCCACAGGGAGCAGTGGCAGGGCCGGGATTCCAAAGCCAGCATTTTCCGCACTGTACCGAGATGCTCTAGCCCCTAGACTCTCTTCCTTCCCCAGAGTTCTTGAAGAATAGCTGGCCCAGCCTCCCTCCTCCCAACAAACAAACGTGCCCGGGAAGAGAGGGGAGGGGGATGATTCCGGGGAAGTCTCTCCAGGTCCCAAGCTCCCTATCCACTCGGCACTCAGCGATGGATAAGCGGAGGAGGAGCCACTGGCATGGAGGATCAATGGTTAATGAAACTGGCCACAGGCGGGTCGGGCCGAGCTGAGGCCAAGGACAGTCTGGGGGATGGGGGACGGACTGCTCATTGAAAAGTGACCTCCAAGTTCCGTCACGTGAAAATGGCCCTTAGAGATCATGGAGCCCAGATCCCATACTTTGCAAATGGGGAAACTGAGGTCCAAGAAGGGGGGGGGGGTCACACAACTGGTAAGTAGCAGAGCAGAGGCAGAATTCGAACCCAGACCCCTCGGATTCCAAATCTCGGGCTCTCTCCATGCCACGAGGCCAACCCCGGCTCATCCGAGCCCTTACCTGCAGCACTCCTGGCACTGGGGGGGTCCTCCCGTCCAGGGCTGGGGTAAGGAGCTCCGCGGGGTTCAGAGTGCAGCCCCGGCCGGGAGGACACCCCCCTCCCTGCTCAGGCCCCGCCCCCGCCGTGCGGAAACTTTTCCAGTGCAGCCCTAGTCTAGAGGCGCAGCTCTCTGCCCCTTCCCACCTCCCAGACCAGGCTACCCTTACCCCCTCCCTCACCAAGGGGCGGGGCCGACAGCCTAGCTCAGGTCTGAAGGACCAGGACACTCAGGGAGCCTGGAGGAGGGGAAAGAGAAGAGGAAGGGGAAGGGGGCAAAGCCCGGCTGTGCAGGGGTACGCAGAGCCACCCCCTCCCCCACCTCCTGCACTGGGCCCTCTCTGCTTCCCTCTCGCTGTGTGACCTTGGGCCAGTGATTTGTCCTCTCTGGGCCTCAGTTTCCTCAGACTAAAAGATTTCTCTAGGGTCGCTTCCAGCTCTGAGCCCACCGTTCATATGTCCTTCTCTCCTCCTTCTAGGCACTCACCCCTCCGGAGAGCTGAGCGCAGCCCGGCTAGCGCTGGACAGCCACTTCAGGCTGGGAGGGCGCCGAGTGCCTCCGGTAGCTTCAGAGTCCCGAGGCTCCTACCTCGGCCCTCCCACCCGCTCTCCCTCCCTCCTAGGCTCGGGTTCCAGCCTCAGCCGCAGCCCCGCCCCGCCCCAGCAGGGGTGGGCTCCGCCTGCCAGGTTCCCCCAGAGCCTTCTTCCTGACCAGGAAGTCGTGGCTCCTCCTCACCCCACCGCCCTCTCCCTTCCTCCTTCCCAGGTCTGACTGGGGGAAACTGAGGCACGACTTGGCGAGGGGAGAGAGGACCTATTACTATCTCGGGAAGGATACTGAGATCGTGGATAATGGAACCGGGATCGGTCTCGTCCTGTTTGGCCGCAGGCGGAGAACTAGGCGCCGAGGGTCAAAGTTGGAAAGTTTGATAGATGAGGGGAAAAAAACCAAACATTTCCTAACAGTTCAAACTGCCCCCCCCCCTCCAGTGGAGCGGGCTGCCCAGGCAGGTGGTGAGCTCCCCTCACTGGAGGGGTGGGGGGGCTTCATCAAGCTGGTACTAATGCGTTGTGGAGGGAATTCCCCTCTGTGGTCTGTGATCCTGAAGAAGGGGTGGCCAGGGTCCAGGGCCAGGACAGGTGAGGGGGCAGGAAAAAGCCTGGGCTTCTGTTCCGCACCGAGTGGGTGCAGCTCTATTCACAGATCCCCTCCTCCCCAGCCCTCCCCACCTAGATGGAAAACATGGGCCTCCCAGCCTCCTGGAAACTGCCTTGATTCAGAGAGGCAGCACAGCCCAGGCTTTGATTGAAAGGAGAAAAGAGGAATTTCCCAGTGGCCACGTGTGAGGTTCTCCGACCTGCACCTAGGGGAGAAAGTGTGGCTGAGAGGAGGGGGCTGGAACTGGAGGCTGGCTGGGCCTCTGCTCCCACCTCTGGAGGGTATTTGTCCTGTCCCTGATGATACATGTTGTCTGTCCTCTTAAAATAGAAGCTCCTTGGGAACAGGGACTGTTTCATGCCTGGATTCTTATCACTAGCCCTTAGCACAGAATTAATGCTTAAAAATGTTTGTTGACTGACTTTTCTAACCTGGCCTCCTCACAGCCTCTCTGAAGGATCAGAGATTTAAAAGTGGAAGACACCCTAGAGGCCACAGAGTTCACCCCCTTCACTTTACAGGAGGCAACTGATGATTCATCAAGCATTTATTATGTTCCTACTTTGCTAGGCACCAGGGACACACCATCCATAGAAACATAAATATAAAGTGCACATGTATGCTCATGTATGCTTACAAAATAGTTAAATATAAGCTAATTTTGGAGGGAGGAAGGAAGGCCCCTAGCAGTTGGAGGGAATCAGAAAAGCTTCATGCAGAACATGGTACCTGAGCTGACTCTTAACTGAAGAGATGAATTCTTCAAAGTGGAAGCTAGGAAGGAGTGCATTCCAGACTTGAGAAACTGCCCGTACAAAGGCTGGGAGACTGGAGATGAGGCCCAAAGAGGCTAGTTAGGTGACTTTGCCTAGGGTCACTGGCTGGTGTCTGAGGATGGTCTTCCTGACTCTGAGGCCAGCCCTCCCTGAAGCTCATTTTTTCATCTCCATGTTCTCTAATTCCAAGGACCACCCCACCTCTGACATTCAATAGTCTGTAGTCTTTTTTTTTTTTTAAGCAATTGGGGTTAAGTAACTTGCTCAAGGTTACACGGCTAGTCATTATTTATGCGTGGGTGCTCATTTTCTGAGGCCGGATCTGATCTCGGGTCATCCCAACTCCGAGGCCAGCGCTCTTACTCACTGTGCCACCTAGCCGCCCCTAGAGTCTGTGACTTTTAAGGTGCCTTCCTCATCTGGAAAAAAGAGGGAATTAGACTTGATCAAAGATCTTCAGTCTTCTTTACACTTTGGCAGTCTGGTGAAGATTTTGGACCTCTTTAGAGAATATTTTAATTGCATAAAATCAAATGTGTAGAATCAAAATTATATTGAAATATAGTTATCAAGGTATCTTACAAACAAGTTAAGGAAGCCCCAGTTGAGAACCCCTGAAATAGATGATCTGTGGTCCCTTCAGGGGCAGCTAGGTAGCTCAGTGGATGGAGCACTGGGCCTAAAGTCTGGAAGACCATCGTTGAAATCCAGCCTCAGCTACTCACTAGCTGTGTGACCCTGGGCAAGTCATTTAACCCTGTTTGTCTTAATCTACTGGAGAAGGAAATGGCAAAGCACTCTAGTATCTTTGCAAGATAGCCCTACACAGCATCAAGAAGAGTTAGCATGAAAAAACTGAACAAAAGTTTCCTCTAGCCCTGAATCTTCAATCCTTGACCCTCTACGTCATTCATTCACTCATTCCTTGAGGGAAGGATCTGTTTCATTTTTTTCCCCTCTTCCTATCTTCAGCACCTACCTTAATGCTTAGAATATCAAAGGCATCCCATAATTTTTGTTGACTAGAACAAACATTTATTGAGTACTTACAGTACAGTGTGCTGAGTGCTAGGGCAGGAATCCAGTTCAATCAGCCAATCAATGAACGTTTATTAAGTACCTACTATGTGTCAGGAATCATGCTAAGTATTGGGAATAGGAATAAAAAAAAGAAAGTTAGAAAAAAGACACTTTCTGAGGCTTATAGTCATGGAGTTTATAGTCTAGGAGAGGGGGAGAAGAGACAAGTGAAGATGAGTGTTCAAGAAGCTTGTAATCAATCCTTTGCTAGATGAAGGCTCAGGTGGGGCAGCCCAGGGGCATCCAGAAAGACTTCCTGTCAGATGTAGCATTTTAAGGATGGGGAAGAAATAAATGGGTGAAGGAGGCAGAGGGCATTCCAAGCATCAGGAACCATTCAAGTAGGCACTGCTGTAGGAATCTATGGTGGACAGAACTGTCCAGTTCCTCCAGAGGTTCCTGGTATGAAGAGGGAAGAAAGATGAGCTGTGGCTAGAAAAGTAAGATGTGGCCCAATGATGAGGAGCCTTATGGAAAGGGGTAGTGAACGCCCCTACAGAAGATCTTGTTTCACACTGGCCCTGAGCGCCTTGTTGGAAAAGCTCTTTGGTGCTATCACTGGAGAATCTTTAGTTCTGATCTGGCTTGAGTAACTAGGAAACTTTGTCCCCAAGTCTCCCAGCACTACTGACTTCTAGTACCACATTCTAAGCTTCTGTCTAGATGGGGTGAGAGAAGGTGTTAACCTGGGATCAATGAATTTTTATACGACTATTTTGACAACTGCGTTTTAATGTAGTTGGTTTTCTCTGTGATCCTAAGTATTTTATTTTATTCCTTTAAAAACATTATCTTAGGGGTGGCTAGGTGGCACAGTTAATAGAGAGCCGTCCCTGGAGTCAGGAGGATCTGAGTTCAAATCCGGCTTCAGACACTTAACACAAAACTAGCCACGTGACCTTGGGCAAGTCACTTAACCCCAATTGCCCTACCTTCCCCCCTCAAAAAAAAAAAAACATTATCCTGAAGAGTGGTCCCCAGGCTTCACCAGAATGCCACAAGGGTAGATCCAACAAAGGTTAAGAACCCCTGGACTGGGGTGTGAATAACCCAAAACATCTAGACCTGTGAGTTCACTGGCAGAGGGAACATCTTCTAGCAAAGTGGACTGGGAGCTACTCAGCAATGTAAGAGTCTTGGATCATAGAATTTCTGGATCTCTGACCCTAGGATCAGAGAATGGGGCCAGAAGCGACCTCAGACACCGCCTAATCCAACCTTCCCATTTTACAGATGAAGAAGCTGAGGCCCAGGGAGAAGCGACTTGCCCAAGGTCACACAGTTAATGTCTGAGGCTACATTTGAACTCAGATCTCCTTGACCCCAGGTCCAGCATTCAATTCGCTGTACTACCTACCTGCCTCTAGCTTACTAACAATATTGATATGGTGCCTATCATACGCCAGACACCATGCTAAGTCCTTTACAAACATCATTCCGTCTGGTTCTCACAAGGACCCTGCAATATAGGTGCTATTAAACAGCCTCCACCAGCTCGCTGTGTGACTAGGCAAATCACTTACCCATTTCCTCCGATGTAAAATGAAGGTGTTAAATGTGGTGCTTTCTGAGGTCCCCTTCTAGATCTTTATCTATGAACTCAGATCTTCTGGCTGCTGGTCTGTGCCTTCAGAGGCGCCTGGCTCACTGAGGGTTAATTGATTTGCCCAAGGTCACACAGCCAGTCTTGACCACCTGAAGCAGAATAGGAACCTGGGTTTCCCAACTCTGGGGCCAGTTTTCTCTCTGCTTCTGTCATATAGCTCAAAAGCATATCTCATAAATCTCTTCTGGCTCAGCCTCCATTCCATTAAGATTCCAGTCTCTTGCCCAACTTCTCATTTGATCCAAAAAGATTACTCATTCATATGTAGATTAAATGGTCTCTTTAGTACTGGAAAAACTAACAAAATACACCTCCACCACCCCAATACTCCCCTAGCAAGAACTGAAATCTCATCTCCTTCCCCCCACCCTCACCCAATCTTCTGCCCTGGTGCTCCTCTTTATCGGTAGTAGCTCACTCACCCCACCCTCAAACATTTTGGTTTTAGTTTCCCTCTATCCACCCACCTACCACCATCTGGCAGGACCTGGAACAACGGACACTGGCCAACAACCTGGGCTTCTCAGTGTCCCTTCAGCTAGAGGCAGCCCCGTTGCAGGGTGGTCTCTGGAAAGTCTCGGGCCGGCTGCCCACTTCTGGCATGCTCCTCTGTAATCCTTTCTGCCTTTCTCCCTCTAAAGGACAGAGATTCCACATTAGAGTCTTGTTAAGCAGTCCATCCATGGCTGTTAATCCCCTGAGGCTACTCAGCCCCCAATTTTCCATGTCTTTGGCCTTCGGAAAGCCCACAGCACAGCGGGGAAAGGATCGCTAATGTTTGGAGAGCACTTTCAGTTTCTCGAAGGCAAGGTTTTACCTTCATAATCCTAGTCAGCCAACACCAATCCTGAGAGGGAGATTCTATTACTATCCCACTTCACAGATGAAGAAAAAAATCTTTTGTACACTCAGCGCTTATCACGGTGCCTGGCTTAATAAATATTTGTTCATTTGAGTTTAGCAATTTCATAAGTTAAGGGACTTGCCCAGGGTCACCCAGCTGATGTCTGAAGGAAGATTTGAAATCAAGTTTCTCTGACTCCAAGTCCAGCATGCTATCCAAACCCAAACATGGAGCACCTGTAGCTCTTACAGTGTAGTCCTAATCAGGTGCTATATTCTGTAAGGAATAGGGAGCCATGGAAGGTGTTTGAGCAGAGGAATGACTATGACTAACTTTTCTGGAGTTCTATTCCTATAAGCACATTCATCCTTGTCTCAGAGGGCCTCAATTTCTCAGTCTCAGCAGGAAAGTTTCCCCTGAATGAATGAAAAGCTTTTATGAAGCTCAGCCCCAGACTAAGCACTGGAGTTAGAAATACAGAATCCGGGGGCGGCTAGGTGGCGCAGTGAGTAGAGCGTTGGCCCTGGAGTCAGAAGGACCTGAGTTCGGATCCAATCTCAGACACTTAATGCACACACAAACAAAAACCTAGCTGTGTGACCTTGGGCAAGTTACTTCATCCCAATTGCCCTCCAAAAAAAAAAAAAAATAGAAATACAGAATCCAGACAGTCCCTGCCTTGGAGGATCTTTTCTATTCTAACATTTATAGTGGAGTGGTAATTAGGACAGGGAGCTCTAGTCCAGGTATGTAGAGGCACAGTGAGTGGAGCCAAGAGGCATTAGCTCAAATGGACATTAGCTTTCCAGAGGCTAGTTTTATTACAGTTAAGAGGAACAGCACCCAGTTTGGAAGCAGATGGCCAGAAGATAGCAGGGTGAGAGGGCTGGAAGTATCATCTGGTGGGGACTGGATCTAGCTACATGCATTTGTATTCACTGATTCGGGACTGAATTGGTCCTGAGGGCAAAGGCAGACATCTAGGAGACGGCTTTGGTGGGTGACTGAAAGCAACAGCTTAAATTACTAGCACTTTCAGGGATATTTATGCCCCAGCACTCTCAAGACCAAAAGGAATAACTCTCTAATGGCCAAATCCCAAACATAGTTAAAGATTTATTCCTAATATAGGAAAGAGGAAGGAATGATGGCGATGGAGTAATGGTAAGCCCTTTGGACCAGAAGTCAGAGTTCTGCTGCTGACTACCCTTTGTGACCCTGGTCAAGTCATTTCTCCTGTGTGGGTTCCCGTTCCCTCATCAATCCAGTAAGATCAATAGAATCTACAGTCAGATGGGACTCTAAAATCATCCAACTTTCTAGTTTTACAAAGGAGGAAGCTGATGTCCAGAGAAGGCAGTAACTTGCCGAGGAGTGCCGTAACCAACAAGGCAGTGTTGGAGTCTTACTCCAAACTGGGTGCACTTTTCTCCACTCATACCACTATACACACACACACACACACACACACACACACACACACACACACACACACACACACACCTTCCTACCTCGACCTCATTACCTCTCACTTGGACTATTACAGTAGCCAGGTCTCCCTAATTCAAGTCTCTTCTCTCTCCAAACTATTTTCCACAAAGTTGCCAAAGTGATTTTCCCCAAAGCACAGGTCTGATCATGTCACCCTCCCACCCCAATACAATAAATTCCAGTGATTTCCCCATTCTCTCCAGGATCAAATACAAAGTTTGATATTTAAACCAGAATCTGGTCTTTTTTTATACTTTACCCCCTCCCCTTCCATGCATTTCAGGATTCAGCTACACTGGCCTATAGGCCATTCCTCAAACATGGCATCCATATCCCACCTCCATACTTTTGTACAGGAATATGCTTGCAATGCACTTTTGTCCTCACCTCTACCTCTTAGTTTCCTGGCTTCCTTCAACACTTAGCTCAAATCCCACCTTCTACAGGAGGTCTGTAAAAGGGAACTTTTCCTTCAACTGCTAGATCCTTCCCTTCTGAGATTACCCTCCATCTACTCTCTGTATTTATTTTGCCTATACCATTATTTAGATCTTGCCTCCCCCATTAGAATCTGAGCTCCTGGAGAGCAGAGACAATTTCTGCTTTGGCATTTCCAGAACTTAGCACAGTGCCTTGTATACATTAGGTATTTAATAAGAGCTTGTTCACTACATTGAAGCCTTTTAGGCATATTAGACAAAATGGTCACAAATCTGTAGGAGCAGAGCTAGAAATAACACTAGAACAGTGTCAGAGCTGGGGACCAGCTGGAGAGAGGTGGCCTTAAAATTATAGGGACTAGATATAAGGGACAGATAGAGGGCACCATAGTGCACAGAGCCCCAAACTTGTATTGCTAAGTCCTGTCAATTTCTCCTTCCTGTGTCTATTGCCAAGTCTCAATTTCACCTTCAGGCCAGTCTTCTTATGTCGCCTTCCTTCTTTTGACCTCACTGGTACAAACCCTTATCCCTTCATCCCTGGACTAGTGCCATAGCTGTTGGTGGATCTGCATGCCTCAAGGCTCTCCTCACTCCAGTCCATCTGCCATTCAGTCACTAAAGTGATTTTCCTAAAGTGAATATCTGATTTTATTTCCTCCTAACCCTTCAATAAACTTCAATGACTCCCTATCACCTCCAGAACCAACTATAAAACTCTCCCAAACCTGCCCCCCTCCCCTTACCTTTCCAGTCTTCTTATACCTTGTACCATACACCCATGGAATGATCCAGTGATGAGGGCCTTCCTCCAACAAGACTCTCCATCTCCGGGCTTTGATCATTTCCCTTGGCCGTCCCCCCTGCCTGGAATGTTCTTTCCTCCTCTCTACCTCCTGACTTCCATGACATCTCAGCCTGAAATCCCACCTTCTACAGGAAGCCTTTCCTGATCCTCCATAATGCCTCTGTGGATTATCTCTCTTCCTTCCATGTTTATCTCTGATTTGTTCTGGCCCAAGCTTGCTGAAACACAGTTGTTTACATGTTGTTTCCCCCATTAGACTGTGAATTCCTTAAGAGTAGAAACTATCTTTTACCTTTCTTTGTACCCTCAGAGTTTAGCATAATCCCTGGCACATAGTAGATGTTTAATAAATGCTTATTGATTAACTGACTGGCTGATATTCCTACCAGCCACTTATCCTATGTCCTAAAGCTTAGGGGGAAACACATAGCTGATATTTCCAGGAGTAACTTGGAATTTGGGAGGCTGATTTTTTTTTATTAGAAAAGGGCACTGGCTCTGGTGCCATCTGCAGAGAGAGGGCCCATGCCCCAGCATGGGAACAACAGGGAACCAGATATCCCTAAAGGAGGCAACCAGTACCAGCCCCTGGCCTGGCCTCACCTCCGGAGAACAAGGCTGTCTCCCAGAAGTCCTAGGTGTAGGATTTCTGGCAGGGGGTGTAATTTGTTTACATTTTTGCATTCCTCTGACAGATTTCTCCAGCTGCCTGTGATGCCTTTAATTGCCCCAGGATGTTTCCCAAACTGGAGACCCTGGGAGAGGGTGTTAGCAACCCCAGGAAAGGCACTCATCAATCATTTTGCAAACAAACCAAGCCAAGTCCAACATTATAAGGTGCTTTCTATAGATCAAGGGCAGTTAGATGGAGCAGTACAATAGAGTGCCGGGCCTAGAGTCAGGAAGACCTGAGTTCAAATCCAGCATCAGACACTGACCTGTGTGACCCTGGGGAAGTCACTTCACCCTGTTTGCCTCAGTTTCCTCATCTGTAAAGTGAATTGGAGAAGGAAATGGCCAACCCCTCCGGTATTTCTACCAAGAAAACTCCAAATGGGGTCACAGTCAGACACAATTGAACAACAACAACTATGGGTCAGGCACTGTGCTAGGCTATGAGAATGCAGAGATAAGGACAACCCCACTCCCCCATGCCCACCCAGACACCTAGATCACATCATCTAAAGTTGGAGGCGGTCTTAGGAAGCATTGAGCCTAATCCACTACTTTACAGATGTGGAAACCGATACTTAAGAGTAGAAAAGTGACTCACCCAAGGTCACACAGCTAGGAAATGCCTGAGTCAGGATCTGAATCCAGATCTTCAAACTCCAAGTCTAACAATTCTCTGTCCCCAGAGGTGGCTCAAGAATCAGAGTAAAATGTAATTGGAGGGGCAGCTGGGAGGGGTGGGGGGAGGCAGTGAATAGAGCAATAGCCCTGGAGTCAGGAGAACCTGAGTTCAAATCCAACCTCAGATACTTGACATTTACTAGCTGTGTTACCTTGGACAAGTCACTTAACCCCAATTGTCTTTCCTTTCCCCCTCAAAAAAAAAAACTAAACTAAAAAAAAAAATATATATATATATATATATACACACACACACACATAATTGGGCAATATTTAACAAAGAAAAACACAATAGAACATACATAATATTACTATGTGGTTTCCTAAGTCATATTCAGTGACCAGGGATTTTTCTCTGTCTCTATCTACCTGAGTCTGGCCCCACTGCTGCCTCTCTTGAGCTTGCCTCCTACTACTTGTGTGACCACAGGCTAGTCAGTAACTTCACCTCTCTGGGAGGTGTAAAAGGAAGGTGGATCAGAAGGTCTCTGGGGTCCCTTTCAGCTTAAGGACCAGGCCAGCAGACATCCCAAGGCCTGCTCCTGACTGCCCCAGCCTCCCCTGCAGGGTCTCTCTCCTCCAATGTGGAGTTTCCAGAGCCATGCCAGGCAAAGATCAAGCATCACTTCATGCTCCCACATCAGAGAAGATTTTTTTTCCCTTAGGGGAAAAAACATACAACAAACTACTGAAGTCTTTAAGCTAGCCCTGGAGGGCCTGGTTGAACAAATATGGGCAGTGCCAAGAGTGACTCCCAGCTGCATTTCTCAGATTCTCAGGATCAGAGATTTAGACAGAAGCCAAATATCAGGAAAAGGCTGGATTGGGAGTCTGAGGCCTTGGGCTCCAAACTGGCCTTTGGGGTTCTCTTTGAATGACTAGGTGACACGCCCACCCCCCAACTCCCTTCTAACTTTTGAGTCTAGTCCAAAGGTACCTAATAGACAACATTAATAATACAGTATTTTAGGTTGGGAGAGGCCCTCTAAAAATAATAGGTAGCATTTATATTAAAGTTTACAATACGCTTTGCATAGTTTATCTTGAGATAGGGACTATTATAATTCCCATTTTACAGATAAGGAAACTGAGACTAGCAGATCAAGTGACTCATCCAGGTCACCCAATTAGTGTTAAAAAGTGTGTAAGGCAGGATTCAAAGTCAGATCTTGCTGGTTCCAATCCACCTAACTACCTAATTTTTAATTTGGTATCTAGGTGGTTCGGTAGATATGGTGCTGGCCATGGAGTAAGGGAGACCTGAGTTTGAATCCTACTTCAGCCACTTAATTGTGTGAGTCTAAGCAAATTACTCAGCCTGAGTTTCCTTATAAATAGGGACAGTAATGGTATTTTCCTCCCAGGGCTGTTGTGAACATCAAATAAAAGAATATCTGTCGAGTACTTTGCAAACCTGACTTTTTAAATGCTGGCTAAAATTGTTGTTGGACCTAACCCTTTCATTTCCCAGAGAAAACAGGTCCAGAGAAGGGAGTGACTTAATAACAGGCAGTAAATAGCGCACCTGGGAATAAAACCTGGGTCATAAATTTAGGGAGCAGCTAGGTGGCCCAGTGCATACAATGTTGGGCCTGGAGTAAGTAAGTAAATTAATTAATTAAGTAAATTAGTTTGAATTAACCCTGTTTGCCTCAATTTCCTCATCTGTCAAATTAACTGAAAGAGGAAATAGCAAACCACTCCAGCATCTTTGACAAGAAAACCCCAAATAGGGTCAAGAAGAGTTGGATATGACTGAAAAATGACTCAACAACATAAATTTAGACTTCAAATTCTTATTTATTTCCTTGGAAGGAAAGAGAATAAGCATTTATATAGCATCTACTATGTGCCAGGCATTTTTTTACAAATATTATCTCATTTAATCCTCACAACAACCAGGGAAGGTAAGCATTATTGTGATCACTATTTTATAGTTGAAGAAATCTAGTGAAACAGAGGTTAAATGACTTGCCCAGGGTCGCACAGTTAGGGCGTGTCAGAGACCATACTTGACCTCAGGCTTTCCAGATTCCACTCCGTCATCTAGCTGACTCTTCGAACGTCATCTAGTGCAAACCTACCCCCAACCCCATTTTATAGATGAAGACATTGAGGCTTAAAGAATCTAAAGGGCTTCCTCCATGTCACACAAAACTGGGATCCGTGTACCCATCATTCAGCACGATGTCTGGAGCACAGTAGGTGCCTAATAAGTGTTTATTGATTGTACCAGTCAGTCCAAAAAGGGCATGCTATGTGCCAGCCATTGATAAGGTCTGGGGATACAAAGAAACCACACTGCTTTTCTCCATCATGTAGAACACACAGGTAGTTAAGAGACAGGCTCGTGAATCTAGAGTTGAGAAGGACCTTGGGGCCAACCTTTTCACTTTACACATGAGGATATAGAGGCCCAAGCAAATGAAGGGCCTGACTCACTGGTAGTAAACAGCAGAGCTGAAAGTAAAATCGAGCTTTGGGTAGATTTTGAACTAGAGGGACCTTAGGAATCCTCTAATCCAGGCTGGAGCCAAGATAGCAGAGTAAAAGCAGGAACTTGCTTGAGCTCCCGCTCCCACCACCTCCAATACCTGTAAAATATGACTCTAAACAAACTTTAGAGCTACAGAACCCACAAAGTGACAGAGAGAAACAAATTTCCCACTGAAGGCAGCCTGGCAGGCCAGTAGGAACGGTCTATGGCAATGGGCTAGAAGCTGATCACAGTCTTGCATGAGCCACACCAGCCCAGACCTGGGGTGGTCCCGACCAGTGGCCCAGATCAGCTGGAGCAGACTTCAGGAGAGTGAATCATCAGTAGCTGTGGCAGTTTCCAGACTTCTCAACCCATAAACGCCAAAGAGAAAATAAAAGATCAATGTGGAACTCTGTTGGAACTGGGTGAGAGAAGAGTGCCCCTACCCCTGGGGTGACAGAGGTGGTAGTAGCATGGCTTGGTGGCTGCAGCTGCTGCCTTGTAGCTCCTGGCTTCAGATCTTAGGGGGACCAAGTGACCATTCAGATCTGGGTTGCTGTCTTGAGTGGTGGTCCTGGGGTGAGGAACACTAGTGTGCCAAAGCTTGTGGTGACTGTAGAGAGGGCACCCTCCTCATAGCTCTGACAACATCTGCAAAAAACCCAGAAATTTGGGACACAGATCCCTCCATTCTGGAAGCAGAGTTCTACCATGGCAAAGAGCTCAAAAGTCAAGTAATTGGCTGGCAAGATGAGCAAGCAGAGGAACCACAATCAGACCATAGAATCTTTTTGGGGGGGACAAAAAGGATCAAAATATGGAACCAGAAGAAGACAACAAAGTCAAAACTCCTGCATCAAAAGCTTCCAAGAAAAATATGAATTGGTTGCAGGCCATCAGGGAGCTCAAGAATAATTTTGAAAATCAAGTTAGAGAAGTGGAGGAAAAATTGGGAAGAGAAATGAGCATGATGCAGGAAAATCATGAAAAACAAGTCAACAACCTGACTGAAGAAAATAACACCCTAAAAAATAGACTAACTCAAATCGCAAAAGAGGCCCAAAAAGCCAATGAGGAGAAGAATGCCTTAAAAAGCCAAATTTTCCAGATGGAAAAGGAATATCAAAAACTCACTGAAGAGAATAATTCCTTCAAAATTAGATTGGAGGAAATGGAAGCTAATGACTTCATGAGAAATCAAGATACTGTGAAACAGATCCAAACAAATGAAAAAATAGAAGGCAATGAGAACTATCTCATTGGAAAAAAAACATTGACCTGGAACATAGATCCAGGAGAGATAATTTTAAAACTATTGAACTACCTGAAACCATGATCAAAAAAGAGCCTTGAAATCATCCTTCAAGAAATTCTCAAGGAAAATTGCCCTGATGTTTTAGAACCAGAGGGAAAAATAGAAATTGAAAGAATTTACCAATCACCTCTTTAAAAAGATCCTGAAAACTCCTAGGAATATTATAGCCAAATTCCAGAGTTCCCAGGCCAAGGAGAAAATATTATAAGCAGTCAGGAAGAAACAATTTGAGTATTGTGCAAACACAATCAGGATAACACAAGATCTAGCAGCTTCTACATTAAGGGACTGAAGGGCTTGGAATATGATATTCTGGAGGTCAAAGGAGCTAGGATTAAAATCAAGAATCACCTACCCAGAAAAACTGAGTATAATGCTTCAGGGGAAAATGTGGTAATTTAATTAAATAGAGCACTTTCAAGCATTCTTGATGAAAAAAACAGAGCTGAACAGAAAATCTGACTTTCAAATACAAGAAGCAAGAGAACCATGAGACGGTAAACAGGAAAAAGAAATCATCAGGAACTTATTAAAGTTGAACTATTTACATTCCTCCATGGAAAAATAATAACTTTAACCCATGAGACTTTCTCAGTATAAGGATAGTTGAAGGGAATATGTGTGTGTGTGTGTGTGTGTGTGTGTGTATGTATATGTATATGTGTGTGTGTGTATAAGTATATATGTGAGTGTGTGTATATTTATATACATGTATACATGGAGGGCATAGGATGAGTTGAATAGGAAGGGATGATATCTAAAAAATAAAATTAAGAGGTGAGAGAAGAATATACTGGGAGAAGGAGAAAGGGAGAGATAGAATAGGGTAAATTATCTCATATAAAAGAGGCAAGAGAAAACTGTTACCATGGAGAGGAAGAGCAGGAAGGTGAAAGGGAATGGGTCAACCTTACTCTCATTGAATTTGGCTTAAGAAGGGAATAATATACATGCTCAATAACGTGTCTTACCCTACAAGAAAGTAGAGGGGAAGGGGATAAAAGAGGAAATGATAGAAGGGAGGGCAAATTGGGGGAGAGGGTAGTTAGAAGCAAACACTTTTGAAAAGGGACAGGGTCAAAGAAGAAAATAGAATAAATGGCGGGGGGGATAGGATGGAGGGAAATAATAGTCTTTCACCATATAACTACTATGGAAATGTTTTATGTAACTACACATGTACAACCTATATTGAATTGCATGTCCTCCAAGTGGGGGTGGGTGAGGAGGGAAGAAGGAAAAGAATCTGGAAATCAAAGTTTATGAAACAAATGTTAGAAAAATTGTTTTTTACATGCAACTAGGAAATAAGATGTACAGGGGCTGGGGTATGGAAATCCATCTTGCCCTGCTAGAAAGTTTGGGGTGGGAGATGGGGAAGGATATAAGAGAGAACAGACTAGAGGGAAGGGGTATTCAATAGGCTCACTATCTTGGGGTGGGGTTAGGGGAAAGACAGGGAGAAAATTTATAATTAAAAATCTTGTGGAAATGAATGTTGAAAACTAAAAATAAATAAATAAATTGAAAAAAAGTTAAAAACAAAAACACCCCCCCCCCAAAAAAAAGGTAGCACAGGGCCTATTAGGAAGGATAGTTGGATTTTATTCTATAGATGATGGGGAGCCACTAAAAGATTTTTGGGGCAAAAACCACTATCAAAACTGTGCTTTAAGGAAAAAATAATAATCTAAAAATAGCTAAGGATGAATAAGGGGAAAAGAGATGAGTTAGGAAAACTAGCTGGGACATTTAAAGACTATGAGACATTAAAGGTATCAAATAAGATGCTGATAATAGAAATGAAAAGCAAGAGCAATCTGGGTTTTTTTGAGATATCTGACAACACTGAAGGAGTTATTCAACAAATATTTATTAAACACTTACAAAGCGGCAGGCGATGTGGGAACACCTACTGCAGGGGTGGGAAAACTGCAGCCACGTGTGACCCTCTAGGTCATCAAATGCGGCCCTTTGACTGAATCCAAAATTCACAGAACAAAATTCTTGATAAAATGATTTGTTTTGTGAAAAGTGGACTCAGTCAAAAGGCCAAATGCAAGGACCAAGAAGCCACATGTGGCCTCCAGGTCACAAGTTCCCCACCCCTGGCCTAGGGATATAAATAAAGGATATAAAATAATGTCCCAGTCCTTCAGTAGTTCACATTCTAATGAAATGCAAATAATTATAAAGGTGGAAATTATATACTATATACGTGTGTCTCTGTGTGTTTGCACACATTCATGTATACACACATGCATATACACATACATGTATACACACATACACAGTAGGTAGAATGTATTAGTATCTATGTGTATACATGTGTGCATATACACATACATATATTAGGTAGAAGGTATTAGTGTCTATCTATCTCCATGCATACATGTGTGTGCATATGTGTATGTGTGTGTATGTATAGATAGATAGTATATATATGTATGTATAGTATATATATATAGTAGGTGGAAGGCATTAGGGGGAAGGTAGACTATAGTAGGTGGGGGGTGGGGGTGTCTAGGAAAGGCCTCCTGAAGAAGATGGAATTTGCACTGAGCCTTGAAGGGGGCCAGGGAATCTAAGAGGCAGAGGTGAACAGATAGAACATTACAAGCATGGGGGACAGGCAATTCAAAGGCCCACAGGTGGGAGATGAAGGTCATGTCTAAGGAACTGTTAATAAGCCAGTCTAAATAGATCACAAAATAACCATAAAGGAGTCAAGTATAAGAAGACTACAATGATTGGAAGGGGCCAGCTTATGGAAACCTTTACATTACAAATAGCAGAATTTCTGTTAAATCCTGGAGCATTAAGAGTTCACAGAATCACTAATTTTATCAGTATTGCCTGGAAGTTATTAATGCATGTGTATTAAATAGGCACATTTTTTCAATTAATTTCTATAAACAGAGCTGCTGAAAATGACCTTACATCAAAAAGACAAATCAATACCTTGATTTAGGGAGAATAAACATAATAATGGTTGGAGACTAATGTGTACTTAGTTACTGCATTAATAAAGGGACCTCTTTAAAAGATCTTTACAAAAAGGCTAGCCCTATGACACAAATCTCAAGTATAACACTATATTAACACTTTTGATGTGATTTTTTTTTTTTTTTGGCATTTTGGAGTGGGGAAGGCAGGGCAATTGGCGTTAAGTGACTTCCCCAAGGTCACACAGCTAGTTTTTGTGTTAAGTATCTGAGGTCGGATTTGAACTCAGGTCCTTCTGACTCCAGGGTTGGTGCTCTATTCACTGTGCCATCTAGCCACCCCACCCCAATGATAAAACATATCACAATAGCTATTTTTAACTGTGACCATTAACCTTCTTTTGCATAGTATTTAAATAAAAACAGAACTTTATCTCTTTTTTTTTGCTTTTTGGAGGGCAATTGGGGTTAAGTAACTTGCCCGAGGTCACTCAGCTAGGTTTTTGTTTGTGTGTGCGTTAAGTGTCTGAGGCCGGATCCGAACTCAGGTACTTCTGACTCCAGGGGCCGACGCTCTACTCACTGCACCACCTAGCCGCCCCAGAACTTTATCTTCTTTAGAAAAAAAAGAAATTATCTAATCCAACCCCTTTATTTTACAAATGAGGAAATAGAGGCTAGAAGGAATAAGATGACTTGTCCACATGAAAGAAATAGCAAAGTTGGTATTAATGCCAGGTCACCAGGAAGAACAGGAAAGAGCCTCATTTAATAGAGTAGGAAACGGAGACCCAGAATTCCAAACTTCTGCTCCCTCCAAATACAGGCTTTTTCCTGTATTTACCACCCCACCCCCACTCCTGCCCCATTGCCATTTCCCAAGATCTTTCCATTAAAATAGAGATTGATTTTTCACATAGAGGTGCAAGAACAGCTGCTCTCTGACCATCTCACCAAGTACATTAGCATTTAAGGTGTTGAAAAAGAAAACTTTCTCCACTCTTCCACCCCAGAAGGAAGGACACTTGGCTGCTACTGGTGGTGGCATTTTCCTTCTAAATTTATATAGTTTTCTTTTTACCCAATTTCATGTAAAAATAATTTTTTTTCATTTTTTATTTTGATTTCCAAATTCTTTCTCTCTTTCCTTTCCCTCCCCACTCCTTGAGAAGTCAAACAACTTAATATAGGTTAAACTATCCATATTAGCCATGTTTCAAAAGAACACACAGAAAAAGAAATTAAAACAAAAAAGTATACTTTGCTCTGCATTCAGACTCCATCAGTTCTTTCGGAGATGGATAGCATTTTTAATCACAGTCTTCAGAATTGTCTTGGATCATTGCATTGCTGAGAATAGCTAAATCAATCATAGCTGATCATCACACAATGTTGCTGTTACTATGTATAATCTTCTGGTTCTGCTCACTTCACTTTGCATCAGTTCATACAAATCTTCTCTGGTTTTTCTGAAACCACCCTCCCTTGTCACTTTTTACAGAAAATAGTATTCTTTCGAAATCATATCCCCCATCTTGTTTGCCTGTTGCCTAACTGATGGGCACGGTGATGGTACTATCTGATGATAATGCTGTAGAAGAATTCTGCTCATAAATGAGAGAGGGCTGGATGAGGGGCTCTTATAGTCACACAGACTATAAGCAAGTCACTTAACATGGCTGGATCTCAGTTTTTTCCTCCTCTGTACAATGTGGATGATTTCTACAGCATTCACTTTGCAAAGGTGATATGAGAATCAAACTAGATGAATTATGTAAAGCATTTTACATGAAAATCACTCCCAGTATGGGGTGTCCCAAAAGTTTTCATTCATTTTCAAGCTGTTAAAGCTTTTGGAAGATTCTGTGTAAACAGCGGGTATTTCCAGGGCAGGGTTTAGCAGGCACTTCATTTATATATACACTAGGGAAGAGCTATTGTATTGTGGGAGGAGCTAGAATCCAGAGACCTGTTCTCAATCCCAGTTCTCAAATTTCATAACTGAGTGATCTTAGGTCACCTTAGCCTCCCTATGCCTCAGTTTCCTCACCCATAAAATGACAGGCTTGGACTAAAAGGCCTCCAAAGTCTCTTGCAATTCTAGATTTGGGATACTTCCATTAGCTTATAATAAATGTATTAATAGGTATTAATATTCCCAATTTATAGACGGGGAAACTGAGGCTTCTAAAGTTACCCAGGAAGTGTCAGAAGCTGGGACTGATAATGAAAAGAGCAACCAACATTTAAAGAGTGTCTGAAAGTTTGTATGTGATCTCATCTGAAGCCCTGAACAATCCTGAGAGGTTAGGGACAATAGAAATTGTTTTGATGTCCATCTTACAGAGGAGGAAACTGAGACCCAGGGAGGTTAAGTGATTGGCCCACAGCCAGGAAGTTCCAGATACAAATTTTGAGCCCAGGTTCTCTGATAGTGTCAGATACTAGATTGGAGCTGTGAAGATCTGGGTTTGAATCCTGCCTTTGACACATATTGATTGTGTGACCCTGGGCAAGTCACTTAACCTCCCACTGCTCAAAGGCAGCTCTTGTAATATTTTAAATGGCTGAGAAGATGCACCTTGCATTGGTAGAGGGACTTTTTTCAACCTGGAGTTCTATATGCCAATAGAATCACAGATCCATCCCCCCTCCTCCCTATGATGTCTTCTCCTGGTCATTTTCTTTTCCAACTTTCTTCTCTCCCAATTGCCTTCATCTCCTCCCCCCTTTTTTCTTTGTAGCCCGTCTCTCTTTGGCATTACTTGCCAGCTGGTACCAAAGGGCTTAGAGACAGCTGAGCCTGGCTGGAAGCCTAAGGTCCCTGCCCTATGTAGCTGGCACCACCCAGTGGCTATCACGGCTATTGCAGGCCTCCCTCTCCAGCTTCCAGGACAGAACCTGGGGTCCCTGGGACAGATTCCATGAATTTAAGTCTGGAAAAACACCACATCTTTATTTCTGCTAACTTCTAATTGAATCTAGGCAACAAGCTGAGGCTTTACCAGGCTACCAAAGGGGTCCAAAAGGTGCTGGTTTAATCTCATTTTGGAGTTGAGTTCAATTTAGCATTGTTCTGTTGTGAATTTTTCATTTATTTTTATTGATCTTTTAAAATATCACCTTCATTTCTCAATACGTTTTCCCCTCCTGCCAACATTCAGTTCCTGTCTTGTTTTCTCCTCTCATTAATGCTGTTGCAGTCACCACACAAAGTCACAGTGAAGTTTCAGACAGTTAAAGCTTTCAGGACCCCCTGGGCCTCCTGGGTCTGCTTCCTTTATTCTGCATCAGATCTTCGGTCTTTCTGAGCTTATCTGAATCCTTTGTCTTTGCTTCTTACGGTTTAGGAATGGGTGGGAAAGTGGCAGAGTTGATGTGGAGTAGCCAGAAAGGAAAGAGGATGTGCCTTCAATCTCATCTCAACCGCAGACTGGCTGTGTGACCCTGGGTGACTTAACCTCTCAGGGCTCTCTGTTTCTCTCCAAGACCAGATTTCACAAACAAGGGTGCTAATGAGCATCGAATAAGAGAGTCTCCAAGCCTGAGAGCCCCTTACGTCCATGAAATCTCCCTCCCAGGATATCACAGCCCCCAAGGAGGGGCTTGAGACTTCAGCCAATCCAACCTCTTTCATATTACAGATGGAGAAACTGAGGCTGACAGTGGCTCAGTGATTTGCCCACAGGGACAGTTTTGCCACCCGACAATTTAAAATAGTATTTCTAGCCAGTGATACAGCTCCTTCAGCTACGGGTTCTCACCAATTGTCTCCCAGGTTTACTGCTCCTCACAGTGGGGGGTTGGGAAAAGGCCTAAAACAAGGAAAGATTTGTTTGTCTTCGGACTCAGCTGGGCCAGACCCAGAGCTGGGGCCCCTCTGTGAGCTGCTCTTTGTTTGTGGGGCTGGGCAAGAGGCCACACCCTTCCAGTTTGCCTTTGAAATGACTTCAGTGAGCTCTTGAGGAATTCTCAGAGGGGGCTGAAACTTCAGCCCAGGTACTAACCCCATCAAGGTTGGTTTCAATAGACACAGCAACTTTCCTGGCTTCTGAGAACTGCATCAGGATTAAGTTCCCTTTGGCAACCCCCAGGGGCCTGGGGATGAGAACTTGGGCCACTCGATCCCAGTTTCCTTAGGGGCCAGTCAAGCCTGGGGGTCAGATCAAAGTCATTCTCCACCTCCACCTTCTCCCCGCCAATTTCATTGAAGAATTTTTTTCTTTCCTTCCTTCTCTCCTTTTTTCTCTCTTCCTTCCTTCTTTTCTTTCTTCTTTCCTTCCTTCTTTCCTCTTTCTTTATTTCTTTCCTTCCTTCTCTCCTTCCTTTTTCCTTCCTTCTCTCCTTCCCTTCCTTCCTTCTTTCTCTCCTTCCTTCTCTCCTCTCTTTCCTTCCTTCTTTATTCCTTCCTTCCTTCCTTCTCTCCTCTCTTTCCTTCCTTCTTTATTCCTTCCTTCCTTCTTTATTCCCTCTTTCCTTTCTCTCCCTCTTTCTTCCTTTCCTTCTTCCTTCCTTCTCTCCTTTCCTTCCTTCCCTCTCCTTTCTTTCTTTTCTCTTTCTTTCTTTCTCTCCTTTCCTTCTTCCTTCCTTCTCTTGATTGATTGTGTGTCCATGTTTTCCTTGATGTAGAACACAAGCCTAAGCAAGGCAGACTATTTTACTTTGTCACACAATCAATCAATCAATTTATATTGAACCTACAACATTCCAGGGCCAGGGCCAGCTTCTAGGAATACAAGCACGAAGAATGAAACAATCTCTACCCTCCAGAAGTTTACATTCTCTTTTTTTTTTTTTTTGCCTTTTTGGAGGGCAATTGGGGTTAAGTAACTTGCCCAAGGTCACACGGCTAGGTTTTTTTATTTGTGTGTTAAGTGTCTGAGGCCAGAACTGAACTCAGGTCCTTCTGACTCCAGGGCCAACGCTCTACTCACTGCGCCACCTAGTGGCCCTGTAAGTTTACATTCTAATGGGAGAAACAGCAGGGACATATTAAATAAAATATATTCAATACACATACATATACAGATATATAATAAGCACAAAGCTCCATATATGTATGTATCCTGATGTAGACAAAGTGGTGAATACCAAATGGTTTGGGAGGGGGGGCCTGGCAAATGGGGGGTGTGTGGTAAAGGTCTCATGGAATGCCCTTATAAAGCTGCAGAAAATCATCTCCGCCTGGGTTTGGCCATGCCCTCCGTGGATTAAAGGGCTCCCCCTAGAAACGTGAATTTGATGTTAGAAATCTAATTCAGTCACGTGCACAGTCTGAAGATGTTGGTAGAGACCTTTGAGATCATTTAACCCAACAAGGCCCAGAAAAGGGAGTGATTTGCCTGAGGTTAAGTGCAGAGTGGTGGCAGAGTCCTGGACCTAAGCCCAGGTCCCAGGCCAGGGCTCTTCACAGCCCCTCAGCTCCCTCCCTGTCTGCTGAACGGATTGGTTGTTTTTTTAAGTTTTAATGATTTAGTAAGTTTTATGTGCTTTATTTTTATATTATTTCCACATCTCTGTGTCTCATTCTCTCTGTGTGTCCCCTCTGTCTTTCTGCTTCCCTTCCTTTCTCTACCCTTTTCCCCTCTCTTCACTCCCCTCCAACCCTCCGATCTCTCTTTTCTTCTGTCTTTTTCTCTCATCTCTTCCTCCTCTCTCTTCCTCTCTTTCTTCCATCCCCCTTATCTTTTCCTCTCTTGATCTCAATTTCTGTTTCTTTGTCTTAGCTGTGTATTTCTGCCTCTGTATCTCTGTCTTTTACACACGCACAGACACACACACACACACACACACACACACACACACACACACACACACCCCTACAGTAACAACTTTTAACAATAAAGAAATTACAACCCAGTTAAGCAACCTGGTGGAATGGAAAACACACCAGACCAGGGAGTCAGAGGATTTGGGCTCCAATCCTCATTCTGTCACTAACCATGTGTAACCCTTATTTTCTCTCACCCTTGTTATTTTTCTTTCTTTTTCTTTTTCTTTTTGTTTTTTTGTTAGTTTTTTTGGGAGATTTTTTTTGCTTTTTGGAGGGAGGAAGGCAGGGCAATTGAGGCTATGTGACTTGCCCAAGGTCACACGGCCAGTAAGTGTTAAGTGTCTGAGGCCACATTTGAACTCAGGTCCTCCTGACTACAGGGCCAGCACGCTATTCACTGCGCCACCTAGCCACCCCCTTGTTATTTTTCTCATCTGCAAAGTGACAGAATTGAACTGGGTGATCTCTGAGGTCTCTTCAAGATCTAAGTCCATGATTCTGTGAAAGCCACCCATGACAATGTATGCAACATCTGGTACCCACAGTCCCCCACCTCTGCAGAGAGGAAGGAGGTATGTTTCATTATGTTCTTTCCCTCAGCTATAGTCTGGAGACAAAACACATTACAACACCAGTTGAAATGGCCTCCCTCGAAAAGACTTAGGTTATTTTTTATAATTTTTTAAAAGAGGGAACATAAAATCCTAGAAGACTAACATTTCACATTTCATTTTTATCCTGGAACATGAAGAAAAATTCTTTACTGAGGAGTTTTGAAGAATTAGCTGTCATGGAGAAAGTCTGTGAGAGACTAAGAGAGTTAAATGTTTTCTTTGTTAGAGTCTCACTCACATATGGCTTCTGACAATTTTTGTATCATGGGCCCCTCTGGCAGTCTGGAGAAGCCTACAGACCTTTTCTCAGACTGATGTTTTTAAATGCCCAAAATAAAATACATGGAATTGCAAAGGAAAATAATTATGAAATATAGTTATCAAAATTGTTTTTTAGAAGTTCACAGACCAGGGACAGCTAGGTGGCACAGTAAATAGAGCACCAGCCTTGGAGTCAGGAGGATCTGAGTTCAATTCCAGCCTCAGGCACTTAACACAAAAACTAGCCATGTGACCTTGGGCTTAACCTCAACTGCCCTCCAAAAAGAAAAAAAAAAAACACACCCAAAAACAAAAGTTCACAGACCCCAGGTAAAGGACCCATTCCTGGTCTAGAGATAGTTTGAGAGGACTAAGTTTACCTATTATTCTTTGGAGAAAAGATTCTGTGGAGAAGACATCCTATGAAGAAAACATCCTGACAAGAGATGCCAAATGCCATCTTAAGATAACTGTAATGGGGAGCTAGAAGTTAAAGTTGCTTGTTAGACATGACTCTGGTTGTGCCCTTTCTTATAATAATTTGTGCCTTTGTGTTATTTGTTATTCATTAATTATATAGCCAATAGCACTGATGTTTATCTAAGCCTATGAAACTGGGATTTCAGACTGAAAGAAGAAAGTTTAAGAGATTTTTCCAGTTTTTATAATGGTGGGGGCTCAGAGCAAACTGCTTAATTAACAATCCGCGTTTGCATTTTTTTGTAATTTATGAAGAAACTTATGCTCTGATATCCTTTAAACCTGGTGTGAAGGAATGAATAAAGTCAAGTCATCAGTTGGGCATACTGAGAGGGTCATCTAACCCCTGCATAGGGACTGCAAAAGCCCTGATACACACGGGGTCTTGATGCCCTGGCCCGTCACTTGACAATTGACAAAGTGCTTTTTTCTTCCTCTCATATAGCCCTCACCTCTCTCTCTGGGCTTCCGTGTTAGCGCCAGCTCAAATCCACCTTGCCTTTCCCAACCCCTCCTAATCCTAGTCCTTTCCCTCTCTTGATTTGCTCTAATTCAGCCTGGCTCTAGCTTGCGTGTCCACAGCAATTATCTCAGCGTTGTCCCCCCCATTTGCTTTCCTTTGTAGACCCGGCACATAGTGGGTGCTTACTCTGAAACGACTGACTAGCCCTCACAAAAGAACTCCCTGTGATGCCCATTTGACAGATGAGCTTCAGAGAAGTTAGTCACTTAGCCAGACTCCTATTTGCCCAAGGTCACAGAGCTAGTGAGGCCGCTAGGTGGCGCCATTAGCGCACAGAGCGCCAGGCCTGGAGTCAGGAAGACTCATCTTCTTGAGTTCAAATCTGGCCTGATATTTATTGTGTGACCCTGTCACTTAACCCTATTTGCCTCAGTTTCCTCATCTGTAAGATGAGTGGGTTGGCCCCAGATTGGTTGGCTCCTCTTCAGCTCAGAATCTTGAGATGGGAACAAAGATGGTGTGTGCCCAGGGTGGGCAGTGCCATCTGCCGGAGACACTGAAATGACCTGTTCTCGGTGCCAGGGGGAGGAAAAGAGCATTGGGTTTTCTGAAGCCTTGGGCTCTGGCACTAAAGCTGTGACTAGGGGAGTCTTTCCTTCCCACCCCCAGCCCCCACCCCAGGCTGTTCCTTTCTCATTACAATGGAGGGGCAAGGCTGGGAATTGAATTATTCTCAGGTTATGGCTATTAGGCTTAGTGTCAGGAAACACCATACAAGAAGCTCTCACTTCATATCAAGGGCCCATCTCAGAAGCATTTCTGTGGCAGCTGAGGGCTGAGCCTGGAGACAGGGAGACCTAGGTTCAAATCCAGCCTCAGATATTTACCAGCTATGGGACCTTGGGCAGATTATATAAAGGGGAAACAAGAACTTGGAGCACCTAGCTCATGTTCTCTGCAAGCTGTGAAAACACTGCACAGATGCTGGCTTTTGGGGGAAGGGGTTCAGACCTGTGATTTCACTGGTGTAATGCGACCTTCTGGTTTTAAGGGGCAGAATGGTGACTGAACTGAAATATCAGCTGGTAGGTGGCATTGTGTCGATCCTGTTTTCTCTCTAGTCATCAGGCTGAAAGCCTACAGAGCCAGATTTGGCCAAGAAAGGGGCACCTTGCTACAACTCATTCTGGATGCTCCCAAGCCCACAGAAGCACATGACTCGATTGGCACCTAAGGGATCTTGGAGGAAAGGCAGGCAAGAGACCAGACTGGGCAGAGATCAGATCTCCATGCCCATCATATGAGGGAAGATGGAAAGGCAGATCCAGGGCTAGTCTGAGATCAAGAAAACCAAGCAAGAGACCAAACGTGATTTCAAAATAGAGTTTTAATAAGGATTATTCTGGTTGGTTTTGTTTTTTGCATCAAAGTTATCCGCCCCCCCCCCCAAAGTCTCCCCAAGTACAGCACAGTAATTCACTGTGGAGACCAAAACGATTCCAGATCCCAGCTTAGCAGCTCCCAAGAGCCACAATTAAGGCAAAAGAGGGGGCAAAAGGGGATGCTGAAACTCAGAAAGACCTGAGGTCTCCCCCTCCCATAATCCCTTTGGGATAATACAAATCACAAGGCTAGGCTGGAAATATTGTCCCTGAAGGGAAGAGTTATCCAGAGGAAAGCAGAACATGGCCCTCTAGGAGAAAGTCTGGCCATTATCAAAGTGAGCGTCCCCGGGTTTGAGTCAAAACCCATAAGGATTTTGCTGGAGTTTTAAAAACATCTGGCCTGAAGTCAGAAGGAGGACAGCAGCAGCAGCAGCAGATGCAAGGAAGAGGGACATAACACACTTTTTAAAAAAAATCCCACATAATTTCAAATCACATTTCATTAATGTGTTTAAAAATACACAAGAAACAGCCAAACCGGGGAGCATGTGCCTCACACTGAAAAGCGAATTTCCATGTTCTAGGTGTTTATTTTCCCCTAATTGTACACTGTTTCCCCAGAGTCACACACTCATTTCACAAAATAACAATAATAATAAAACTAAAACTAAAACCACTTAGGACTTGATTAATTAGAAACGTTAATCGGCAAGGTCACACTGAAAAAGATCGCTGAAGCTGGTCTAGGCCTCCTGAAATTCTAAGGCAAAGTGGAAATGGGATGGTTAAATCTTATTGCTTGTATAGAAACCCTCTTAAAATTTTATATATAATTTAATATAATATATGTATATATTTAAAAACAGGCTGTCCCCTGAAACTCCAGAGATGTTCGCTAAGTTGTTGAAAGACAGCAGTCTTTGAATTCGTTTCACAGTGATTCGGGTAGTTTTAGAAAGCAGACGGGCTTGGGATGGTGCCCCGGCTGGGGGCTCCCCTGTAACCGAGGGGCTACACCTTGTAATTGAGCTCGGCGTTCATCTTCGTGTACATTTCATAAATGATGTCGATGGTGGCCGTGAAATTCACCAGGAACAAGCGGACCTTCTCCAAGCACTGCTCTTCTGGGACGTCCTGTCCTTTGGAGAGGGCCTTGAGGAAGTCAGACTTGTACGGGGCAGCGTACAGAGCTCCCTGGAGGGGGTGGGAAGGGGATGAGAGAGGAAGGAAAGGAAGGGGTCAGCAGAGACACGTCACCAGCACTGTGGTGATGCCCCCTAACCAATCCCCCGGCATTTAGTAAGCATGGCATTGGGGTGATAAAAACAAAATCACAGTCCCTGACGTCATGGGGTTTACATTCTACTGGGGCTGGGGGCAGGATATGATACTGTCACAGAGAAGTATGTATCTGTGTCTGTGCACGCACACACACACACACACACACACATAATATATTTATTTTTATAAATATACATATACACACTGTATAGATAATTATAGATAGATGATTAGATACACACATAAGTGACTGGCTCGACAGACAGATAAATATCACAGAATACATATAAAATAAATACGCAGTTGTCTGGGAGACAGAGATGTAATGGCTGGGAGTCAGGGAAGCATTCTGGAGTGAGGGGTTCCAAGAGGTAGCAGAGAGTTCAGGCCTGGAGGTGGCAGATGTGAGCTCACACACAGAGAGGCTCAGGCTGGAGGCAGGGCCAGGCTGTGAATAGTTATATAGACAGCTCTCAATTTCCTATAAATTCCTATTAGGCAACCTTGACTTTACATAAAGTATTCTGATAGAAATCCACACTCCAAAAAGCCACCTTTGTTAACTTTACCATACAGTGCTGTGTGCTCTCTCCCCTCCTGCCTCCTAGCACCCCCCAAAAAACAAACAAAACCCCAACAACCTGAAAAACCCCTCCAAGTGAAAACAGAAGCAGCAGGGAGAGATCACTGCCACTAGACTGGGCTTGCCTCGAGACCTTCGCCCTGCTCCACCCACCAGCCCCACTGTCTGCCTTCTCTCCGTCTGAGCGTGGGTCCCATGTGTCTGTCCCTAACGCATTCTTCCTTAGTTCCGGCCAGGCCCCCATGTGGCTGGCCCCCTTCCTCTTTCCTCCTCCTCCTCCTCCTTTCCCCACATAAGTACAGCTTTACTTAGAAGTCTGTGGAACTGTCCACTTACACCAAGTGAGAACTGTGTGTAGCCGCTCACCAGGAGCTGTGCAGCCCTCTAGGCCCAGCTCAAAGGTGCTCATTTAACTAAAGTGAAGGGAATGACGCCTCTGCCATGAGGGCTCTGTGAGCAGCATCCCCTACAGCCCAGGGGAATGATGCTGGGGTTGGAGCCAGCAGCCCTGAATTCGAATCCCACCTGTCACCCCACTTATTACCTGTGTGACCTTTCTAGGTCTCAGAATTCAGTCCCCATATTTTACAGGTAAAGAAACTAACATCCCATGAAGACACAATAATCCTGTCATCCAAGGATCATCTCTATCAGCCAGGAGAAGGAAAGCAAGGTCACTGCCGCTCTGATTTGGGGCAAGTCAACTAGCCAAAGCCTCATTTTCCTCTTGTGTACGGGGGCATGTTAGCCCAGCGCCCTCCCCCACAAGGTGGACATGAGGCTCAAAGGGTGAACCTGAAAACCAGGGCCCAAGGGGAGCTCTCTGCCCCATTTGCTCATCTGTTCAATGGAGCCGGATAGACCACATCACAGATGCCTTTTTGAGCTTGGATCTGAGATCCTGGGACACTGTTCACCTCTCAGTGTCTTGATATGGTACTGTGATTTTCAAGATCTGCAGGATCTGAACTCGGGGCCTCCTGATGCCAAGCATACCCTTTCTACTACTCCAGTGGCAAGCTCTTGGGATGGTTTTTTTTTTTAATTATTTAAATCAACCTGACAAGGAAGGTCAGAGGCCACATGACCAGACAAGAGTTTGTGTAGAAAGGATATGAGGGTCTAAGTGGCCTCCTGGCTCAATGTGAGTTGACAGTGTGACCTTCATTAATTTAAACAAAATTTAACAACATTAATTTAAACAAAAATTTAATTTTTGTAAAACCCTGCCCTAGGAGACAAGGGAGGAACCAAGATCAGAGAGTAATAATCCCCAGGCTGCACAGGCTAAGAGGGGAAGCACGCACCAGCACAGATTCTCTTTAATCCTGTGTAAAATTATGATGATTTTATTTAATCCCTCATGACTTCTCTGGTCCAGGGAACTCCTGGTAAGGAAAGTTCTTCTACTGAGGCAGATGAGCCCTTCTCTGAACCTAGGACACTGAGATGGGAGGTGACTCACCCAGGGTCACACAGTCAATATATATCCAAGATGGGACTTGACCCCAGACCTTCCTGGATCCAAGGGCAGCTAATAAGCAACCTCATCTCTCAACACTATAATGCCATGTCCTTGGCTAAATTAAGTCAGAGGTACAAGCAAAGAGATGAGAACATTGTTGTTGACAGGGAGAAGCGGGTGAGGTTTCCTGGCCATGTGTGGGTTAAGCTTGAAAAGGAGGGTGGGACATCAGCAAGTGAACTTTAAGAGGTTAAGCCACAGGGAGCCAGTGAAGGTTTTGGGCTGAAGGGGGAGGCAGGCATAACCAGATCCAGACATCAGGACTACGGATGGGTACAGTTTGGAGGCAGAGAGGGGAGAACCACCATCCTCTTTAGACTTGGAGCCAACAAGCCCTGGGCTAGATAAGCCTCCCAGGCACTCAGAAGTTGGACAGCCCCAAGCAAGCACAGTAACTTCTCTGTGTCTTCATACTTGGCAGCCTCTATCGTCCCTTCCTGCTCTAGATCTGTGACCCATCATTCCTCTGGGTGGGTCTGTTTCCTCATTTGTAGAAAATAGGGACTAAAGCAGATGGCCTCTGAGGTCGCTTCCAAGTCAAGTCAACCAGCATTCATTAAGCACCCACTGCATGTGAGGCACTATGTTAAGTACTGGGGATACAAAGAAAGGCAAAAACCAGTCCCCACCCTTAAGGAGCTCCCCATCTGAGTGGGGAAGCTGCCCACAAACAGCTACAGATAAACAAGAGATACATGGGAATGACTGGAGGTGAGCATTGGAGGGAATGGGATTAAGGGGGATGGGAAAGGCTTCCTGGGGGGAGGGAGCCAAGATGAGCAGGGGGAGTATTCATACCAGGCAAGTTCCCCTCCAGCTGTAAATACTAGATCCTATGGTTGCCTGTCAAGGATTTATGGAAAAACACAGGCAAGAATTGTGGGGGATTCGAAGGCAGAGAAGTCTTCACACTTGTCAGTGTGGAGGCCACACAATCACAGACCCAGAACCAGGAGGAGCCTCAGAGGCAGATGAAGAAGCAGGCCTGGAGAGGTCCTGAGCCCTCCCAGCATCCCCTCACCTGGAAGATCTTCTGCACCAGCCAGCCGTGGTACTTCTTCAGTGCCATCTCGTAGGCTTTGGTCACATTGACGCGGATGAGGTTGGGCCGGTTCTCGTCACGTTCCCCATCACAGATGCTCTGCAGCAGCACCTGGATGAACCTCAGGCCTCTGTGGGAGGGAGCACAGCCAGGTGCCATGGTGAGGACCCTGAGATCCTCCCCAGGTCGCTGGGCCCATGGCAGAGGGCAGTCACCTGCCTTTGACCTCGACTCAAACAGGGTCTGGTCAGGCTGGTTCGAGAGGGTTTCAAAGGCTGACATTTGCAAACTGTCTTCCCTCTGCTCTTCAGATCCTACCCCCGCAAGAGCCCAATGTCATGGAAAGAATACCAACAACAGTAATATAACTACCATTTACACAGTGTTTTTAAATTTGCAAAACACTTTTTGTTATTTCATTTGCTTCCCTTCTGTGTCTTGGTCCTCATCTGTAAAATGGGTTTGTTGATACCCAATACAGCAGCCTCTTGGGGATGCTATGAGAACTAGGAGGAGGGGGGTGGCGGCCAGACAGCACCAAGCCAGCAGCAGCAAGTTCAGCTGCCCTTCATTAGGATGGTTACCCCCCCCCCATTACCACCTATCTTTGGATAATTACATTGACCTCCCCTGCTCTGGGAAGATTAAGTCACTGAATGGTGGTTGGGGTGGGGAAGACCCCCAAGGAAAGAAGTCAGGATCCAAGGGCTGGATTCAAATCCTGCCTTTGGCCCTCACCACCCATGAGACCCTGGCCAGCTCTTCCTCCCTTTTTCATTCCTATCCATAAAATGAGGGGAGTAGACCAGCAGAACGCCAAGGTCTCATCTCTGCTCCCTGCTGATCTCCCTGGTCTCCCCATTGTCAGACCACCCCTGCTGGAGGGGGCTCACTACCTCCTCAGGAGCCTACAGCACTCTGGGATAACTCACTGGTCAGAAGTTTTTCCTTATGTCAAAGTCCACATGGGCCTCTCTGAGACAGCACCCACCCGGGTCAGGACAAGCCTCTTTCCTCAACACGGGTGGGTCTACGAGGCCAGGGCACACCTACAGGCAGAGGCCAGACTTTCTTAGCACAATCTACAGCTCAGCCATCCTGCTGCATGTGGACTAGACCCCCCACCTCCATTCCAGCAGCTCGCATTCCTTAGGGATCCTCAAAGGTGACGGGCACCCTGTGAGGGTCATGGGGCCAGGTTTCTTAGACCCATTTTGCAGAGGAGTAAACTGAAGCTGACAGGCCCCAGGACAGGAGAGCAGAGCTCTGAGGTCTGCAAAGCCCTCTCCCAACAACAGACTCGTGAGGATGACAGGACAGATCTTACAGATGAGAAAACTGAGGCCACTTCTTCATGGTCTAACAAACATCAGGGGCAGGATTCAAAGTCAGATCCGGCTCGTGCTCTTTTCGACCACAGCACACTGACAAGAGTCCAAGCAGCACAGATGCTGAGAGAGGCAGGGAGGGCAGCACATCCACAGGGGGCCTGCGGCCTGCAGCCTCTCACCAAGGCTGATTTACTGGGGCGGGCACTCCCCGAGGTCTCCCCTCCACCCAAGTCCCAGCTGGCTGGAAGCACCCCGGCCTCCCCACTTCCTGTGTGTGAGTATATGTGATCCCCCGTACCCGGCACACAGGACCTCCGTGAGTCTGGGGCCTCTTCATTTATTAAACACCTTCCTACATTGCCACTGTGCACAGAACGTCGTACTAGCAGCGGGCAGGGCAGACACCAGCCCTGTCCTCAGGGAGCAGGATAAAGAGCCCAACAGAGAGAACGGAGAGAGAGAGGCAGCTTAGAGCTGGGGGCCTGGTCTGGTTTCGAACCACAGGGGAGAGCCACTGCCGTTCTGAGGCTCAGTTTCCTCATCCGTAAGATGGGGACAACACCCAGGGCCACAACCTCCAAGGGCTCCTCAGAGGACCAAATGCCAACACTGAGGGCAACAGAAACATCCCCAGTAAAGCATGTGAAGGAGGGGTCACAGCTCAAGAACTAACAAGTCTGTTTGGTTTTTTAAATGACATTCCCAGAGTGTACCAAGGTCTGCACAGTACTATTCAGACGGTCTCTCACTGGCAGAGCCCTCAGAGGCCATGGAGCCCAATCCCCTATTTCAGAGATGAGGAAGTGGAGGCCCAGGGAGGTTTGCCACAAGGGATTATTCAAAGCCCTTTTTTACAAACAGCCCCCGGGGTGAAAGTGACTTGTCCAGGGTCATGCAGCTAGTGAGGGCTAAAAGCAGAATTTGAACCCAAGCCTTTCTGATTCCAAGCCTACTGATCTGGTCATACTACGTAAGTGGTGAAGGGCTTTAAAACATACACATGCACACAGACACTCAAAACACACACACACACACACACACACACACACACACACACACGCACAGGGACTCTCAGAACACGCACACGGACTCTTAGAACACGCACACGGACTCTTAGAACACGCACATGCACACAGATTTGTACTCTCTCACCTTTTCAGCCACATCAATGCCAGAGTAGCCCCAACCTTTGGCCATTCAGCCCCATACATCTCCTTCTCCACTTCCAAGATGTTTTGCAGTGTTCGGAACTTAGAGGGGTCTGTGTCGTAAACAGCCCGGATTGTCTGAAACAAAAAACCCAGTTTGAAAAGGTTTCCAGGTTGAAAAGCACTGCCCATGAGAGGTCTGCACAAAGAACGGGAAGGTGAGAAGGAAGCCACCACCTGCCCCCCACACCCTCCCATCCCAGGGATCACTGACTTCTCCCAGACTGGGCCTTAGATGAGATGGGAAGGGCTTGGTTGCCCCAGTGCAGGCAATGAGATTTGGGATTTCAGGAAAAACCATCAGAAAGTTCAAGGCAAGAAAATCCAATATAAGTAAACAGCTCAGAGAGCAGTGCCACAGGATGCTGGGTTCTTAGAACACTGGAATCAGTCAAAAGGCTTTTGTTCAAGACCCAACCCTCCTACTTGCTAGCTGTGTGACCAGGGGACAATCAAACAATATCATTTATAAAGTGGAGATAATAATAATTTGACTAATTAGTTCTCAGGGCTACTATGAGGAACCTACTATTTAAGTACATATGTATGTTCACATATCTATGTGTATTTGTATGTATAACAAGGGGTGTGAAGAATTATTTAGGTCCTTATGTTGTTGTTCAGGCTGTTAATAAACAGTATAACCAATAACCCTGATGCTTATTTAAACCCAGATTAGAGAGATGAGCAAAAGGCCTAAGGGAAAGGCAGTTGCTTAAGTTTATCAAATAATGCTTAATCAACCAGGGTGGGGGCTCAGAGCTAATTCACTGGAGATTTTGCAATCTGAGTAATTAATAAGGAAATATCAAAACATATCTCTGGATTCCCTTAGAACCTGTGATGAAAATGAATCAAGAAAATGAGATAATAGCAGGTCTCAGAGAGATGTGATCAGGTGATCGCCCCACCTAAGCTATATGTGGGAATCAACAATAAACACCATGTTTATATACATATATATGTGTGTATATATATATATATATATATATATATATATATATAGCCTGTCAATCCATTCTTGTGTCCACATACATATACATATACATATACATATACATATACATATACATATATATACATAAGGACACATGAGAGAACTGAATAAGACTCTCACATATAAATATATATATATATATATAAGATGTGTGTGCATGTGCATGTGCATGTGTGTGTGTTTGTGTATTGGTAGACACTGGTCGAGATTTGTGATTTCACCAGTATAGGGAACTCCTGGAGCAAAAAGTCCATCTACCAATGCAAAGTGGCAACTCCTCTTCAATGACTAGTCTCAGAGAGATGTGAGGATTAGACGTGCCAGACACAGGATTTGAACCCAAACCTTCTTCTCCATCCTTCCCCAAAATTAGCTGACGTATAGTTTAAATATTTACTTATCTGCTTCTTCACTGTTTCCCCTGAGTAGAATGTAAGCTTCCTGAGGGCAAAGTGTTTCATTTTTGGCACACAGTAGGTACATAACAAATGCTTACTGAATTGAATTACTAATTATAAGGCTGACCCTCTGCCTTTTTTCCATGATTATATATCATAAATAAAATGTATACAGCCAAGTTTTAGTCTAATGGGAAAAAGAAATGGCATTATAAATGCAATCAATTTTTTAAAAGTAGATTTTGCTTTAGTAAAAAAAAAAGCCACAGGTCCATACAACTGGGCTTATTAAGCACCTTCTTTGCAAGGCACTGTGTTCTAACTGCTAGGAATGCAAAGGGAAAAGGAGACCTAGCTCCTACCCTCAAGGGGCTTCCCTTCTATGGAACGGAGAACATTAATTTGGGTGTGGTATCCAATGGTCTGAACCACTGAACCTCTCCTAGACAATGGGGATAAGAAGGCAGAAACATGAACTGCTCATTCAATGCTATTCATCACAGCATGAACATGAACAGCGCCAAGAAGCAACCCCAGTGTTCACCACTTCTTCACCATTATGGCACACCAGGAAACAAGGTACCCACAACGTCAGCGGCTGCTCTCACCCAAGCCTGGATTAATGGCACCATGAGCAGGGGCAACATCTGCCAGGAATGTTCCTGAAATATTGAGAACTAGGCTCTTCGCACGTACCTTGATGTTCCCGCTGATATCTGCTTTGATCGGGGTGAACACAGGTGAGCCAAAGCAATCTGGGGTCAGAAAGAAGAGGAAAGATTTCAGGGCAATGACAAAGAAGGCAGAACTGGGAGGTGCTGGAAAGAGCCCTGAGCCCCCTGCCACTCCAACATGCTCTGATCCCATTAACTAGTGGACAAAAAACCCTAAAGCATTTTCAGACAAGAGGTTCATCTCTAAGTAACCATCCACCCTGGGGTGACATGCTTCCCCTCTCCAGGCCTCACTTTCCTTTTCTGTAAAGTGAGAAGGAATGGGCATGGGCCTCCTCACTTGCTTAGGGGTTTGCTGGGAAGAATCTGCTATGGTGAAACCAAAATGTTTCTAAAGCAATCCATTCTAAAATGTAAATTGATATAATTAAAACCTGGAGATCTGATTCAATGACCAAGGTTCCTTCAAGCTGTAACAACCTAGAAATTCTAGGAAGGTTCTTGATGCCAAACCAAAACTGATTTCTCAAGCTAACAAGTGCCAGGCACCAAGCTATGAGACAAAATGGTCCCTGCCCTCCAGGAACTTACACACTGGCCCAAGAGACAACGCACCACCGCACCGACGAGGGACACACAAGCCGTCTCTGCCTCATCTGTCAAATGTGGGAAGTGGAGCCCATGCCCTTCCCTTCTAGCTGGAGCTCCAAGCCCCCACGTGCCTTCATCGCTGTCCTTTTCACTTCCTTGAAGGCCAGGCTTTTGGTGGCCCAAGCCTGTACCAGGGAGGACGGGCTGCAAAGCTCTGGGGATCTGTGCCAGGATGGTGACAGCCCAGGATTGGGGTTGAGGGGAAAAGAGGGAGGAAGAGAGAGACAGAGGAAAAACAGGAGGGGAGTGGGCAAGGAGGAGGGAGAAAGACAGGGGAGAGAAGGACAGAAGGGGGGAAAGGGGAGGGAAGAGGGAGGAGAGAGAAGAATGAATGGGGGAAGGGAGGGAGAGAGGGGGAGAGGGAGAGAGAACAAATGACAAGGAAACATTTTTTGCCTGTCTGTATCCCTAGCTCTTAGCCCCATATGAAGCACACATTAGGTGCTTAATAAATGCTGCCTCACTGGACTCTAAAAACCAAAAGGCAAAGATGCCCACACGACACAGAATGTTAGTCCAAAACTCCCAGGGACATACCAGACTCGTATAACTGAGTCCCCTGGACAGCACACACAAGGGCCAGGACGATGTGAAAGGGCCACTATGGAGGAAGTGTGGTGGTGGAGAAGAGTCACTGAAACAGACCCCCTCCCACAGCAGAGAGGTGGGGGACCACTGGGACAGAATGCTATACACACTTGCACATGACCTTGGTGTCCAGTGTTTTTACTTAATGGCTGTTCTCTGTTCCAGGGAAGGTTCTAGGGAGGCAGAGGGGACCTTCAGAGGTGGAAAGACAAAAGGCATCCATTAAACACACTTCCTGAAAGACATCCCTGAGAACAGTCCCCAGGAGGGCAACAAAGCAGGGCTCCCTCCCCTCAGCCCCGAGCCCAGCAAAGGGCTGCCTTAGGATTGTGGGAGCAGAGATTCAGAGCAGAAAGGGGCTTCATCTGAAGGAGAGGGAAACAGGTTCGAGGCTAGTGAGTACCCAAGGCAGGACTGGAACTCAGGTCTTTCTGTTTCTGAGTCCAGCACCCGGGGGTGGAGAATTCCCCCTCCCTGGAGAACTTGGCACAAAGGCTGGAACACTGCTTGTTCTAAAGGGACCGTTCTAGGTCCTGTCTGGGCTGCACTGTCCAGACCTGGAGCCCAAGGCCCTAGATTCCTAGCCTGGCTCTGCTCCCCTGACCCTGACTCTGGTTGGGCAAGTCAGCCTTGGTCTCTGGGCCTTGGTCTCTTCAGTCCCAGCTTCCCTCCTCCTAGAGTGTGTGCAGTGAGAGCTGGGAGAACATGGGCATCACAGCTGCTAAGGGGCCCCAGAGGTGGCTTTGCCTAGTCCCCAAACTGGAGGCTCCCTGAGGGCAGGCACTGGCTTTGGCCTGGCCCGTCTCCAAGGGCTAGAACCTGCAGGCACTTAATAAATGCCCACTAATGATTGGTAGGCAGGAGAGTGCAGGGTAAGGGGGTGGCACTGGGAGTCAAGAGGGCCTGGGTTCAGACCCTGAGCTCTGTTCTGCGTGGCCCTGGACAAGTCACTTGTAGAACACAAGCAATTTGTGTGTATAGCAAAACATGCCTCAGAGAACTATGTAAGTTCTGAACACAATGAAATCTTGTAGTGAGGGGGTGGGCACAGTGGGGAGCACTCAAGGCCTGAGTGCAAATCTTGCTGCAGACAAGGCCCAGCTGTGTGACCCTGGGTAAGTCACTGGCCTACTCTGTGCTTCTAATGGGCCCTACTGCCCAGGATTCACACTCAGCAAACTCTGAAGACTCTAACCCATATTAGGCTACATAAAGAACTCCTGGGGTGACTGATTCCTCCTGGATGTTGCTGAACGTGCAGAGCTGAGGCGGCTGGTTCTGCTTCTAACACTGACACACTCTGGGCACTTTCATACTTGCCTCCTAATCTTGTCCTCCTGGTGCTCAAGCTTTGGAGATTTACTCCTTACTTTGGTGAAGTCACTTCATGTGACACAAAGAGTCACTTGAAATTCTGGAGCTCTGTAACAGATGAGGAATTTGGCTTTGTTATGGAGCCAATGTTCTGTTCCAGATCCAGGACCCAAGAAATGAGGACACAGGCTCAGAGAGGAAAGAGGACTGGACCAGGGCTCCCCGACAGTGAATGAAAGCCCCAGAATTTGAACCCGTGACACAGGACCAGAGATCTGGGGCTGGAAGGGCCCTTGGCAGCTTTCATCCTACCTGGGAGGGCACTGAACCCGGGGCAGTTAGGGGATGAGTATCAGAGACAGAACTGGAACCCAGAGCCTCTGCCTCCAGGGATCTTCCCACTGTCCTAGGCACACTAGGCTAACCCCCACCCCATGCCTCCATAAGCACACCAGTCTTCATAAGATGCTGAGGCCAAAAGCCTTTATCACTTGTTACACTCCACGGACACGGCTGGCCCTGGGGAGATGAGCCTGCCTTGGCGTGCCGGGCTGGGTCTGAACAGTGGTGGATCCAGCCTGGCAGGCTCAGCGGCCCAGCAGAGGAGAACCCAGATAGACGCCCTCTATATTACAATGAGGGCAATCATTAGAGTGTTCCAGACCCGAGAGTAAGTCCTAGAAGTACACGGGGGCTGGGGGCTGGATCCTGTGGCCCACAATAGAGACAAACACAGACAAACTCGTCCCTGGGACAAAGACGGGTAACACAGGCCCTACGAGTTAGCAATGAGGCCTTTCCATAAAGAACGGGGAGAGGAAAAAGGAAAGAGGAAAGGAAGCAAGAGGCAGCTGGGCCCATCTCTAAGGAGGGATGCTGGAGTACCAAGGGGGACAACCAGGCCCTGGCACAGGGGATGTGGGCCAAGGGTCACCCAGGGAGGGCCTCAGGCCCCCTCTAGATGAGATGCCTGGTTAGATTCAATCAAAGGGAAAAGGTCCAGCCAAGAGCCCAGCCACCTGTGCCTTGTTTTCGGGCCCCTCATTCTGGGAGATATCTTTCCTTCTTTTTTTTCGAAGCAGTTGGGGTTAGGTGACTTGTCCAGGGTCACACAGCTAGTGTGTGAGGCCAGATTTACTCAGGTCCTCCTGACTCCAAGACTGGTGCTCTATCCACTGGCGCTGCCCCTGTGGCTATTTCTAAACAAGTGACTCCTCCTTAGACGGTGCCCCCTGTCACAGATAGCTTTCCCTTGCCATTGACTTAGTAGGTGGCACATCCTGGACCCTCCTTGGGCTCTGCAGAGACACAAAGACAGAAGCCCTGGTCATTGTGGAGGGGTCACCTTAGAGAAAGCTCCAAATGCCAAGGTCTGGGCATAGACAAGCAGACCCCACTCAAGGCTGTGAGAACATCTCCCTTGACTTGTGGGAGCCACACCAGGCTTCCTCTCTCCTCGCCCGGGCAGTGTTGGCTGCCAACCGTCCAGAGTCACTTGGCAATCAGCGACTTAATTACAGGGACACTCCCTTAAATCTCACCCGTATTCCTCTTGATCTGATTGCCCAGAAGCTGACCCTGACAGTTTGGTACGGTGTGACGTTTGTGAGGATGGGAACACTGCCTTTCCCAAGGGATGGGCTCCTCACAGCCAAGCTCCAAGCAGGTGGTGGTGGTTGTTTTTTAAACCCACAGAGTTTAACTGGGCGGCCTTGGGGCATCTTGGCACACTGCAAAGGGCCTAGTTCTGGAGGCTGCTCCTCTGCTTCTCACTCCCCATGTAACCTTGAACATTTCACTTCCCTTCAATGTCTCCAAAAAATGAGGGGGTTTGGCCTAGGTGGTCTCTGAGGCCCCTTCCAATTCTAGCCTGAGGATCTCAGGATCCTGTGAAGGATTCGGAGTTTAAATTCTGGCTGAAATTTGCTATCTTTGGGCCCCTGGACAAGTCACTACCCTCTCTGAGCCTGTCTCCTCATCCATAAAATAAAGCGATCAGACCAGATGACCTCTGCCTAGGATGCCTTCACTCTCTGGGCCTCGAACGCTGCTTCCGGCTCTAGACCTGTCACCAGGACCTTTCCTCCACTGGCTCCTCCCAGCTCCTTCCTTGGTTTGAACCCAGGGCAAGAGCAGACTATGAAAACAGGGACCTTCACTCCAGGTTCAGGACACCCCATATCTAGCACAGAGATGGAGATTTAAGTGTAGGGAAGAGGGGCAGGAGGGAATGGAACCCGGGACCTCAACTCCCAAGAGCTAAGACTAAAGTCAACTCTTCCACTCAGTAGTTAGGGGACCATCTTACAGATGAGAAAACCGAGACTCAGAGGTTAATGCTTGTCCTATCTTCCTCTGAGGAGGGTCACAAATATCAAATGAAACCTTATTTCTCAGCCCTCCACCTCCCTCCACCAGATTTCAAACATTAAGTAAAGTTTTTATTTTCTTTGTGGAAACACTATGTCCCACCCACTGAAGGAAGGAAGGAAGGAAGGAAGGAAGGAAGGAAGGAAGGAAGGAAGGAAGGAAGGAAGGACAGGAACCTCTCCTCCTCCCTTATCTCTAACCAGGAGCCCAGGGCCTCCACTGCAGAATGATGCCTGCCTTGGTTTCCTCTTCTGTAAAGTGGGGACAAAGCTCCCAGCATCAGCTACATGCCAGAGGAGTCAGAGAGTGAGAACAGTAATGAAACACAAGTTGTTCTTACTGTCATCTTCATCATTGTTACTAAGATCAAAGAGGAGGAAATGAGGAGGCGTTTGGTGACCCGGCGATACCCCCCCACTCTCCGGTCAGTTATGTCATTGGGCTGGCTCACAATCACAAAAACCCGGGGGAAGGTCAGTTCTGGTGGCTCAGAGAATCATGACTCACGTTTCTGGGGGGAATGAAAGGGCCCATTATGTAGCTCTGCCTTTGTGATGGGGAAAAAAGCCTTTTTGTTTCTCCACCAGAGCTCCAGAAGGGCAGAGAACATGGTCATTGTGGGGACAGAGCATCATCGGTCCCTGTGGGACACGGGCATCAAAATGGGTCCTGAGATGCCATCTGGGCCACGTCGGGAAGGCGGCAGCCCAAGGAACCCACGTCTGAAGCCTGGAGAAGGGATGGACATAGCAGCATTCTGGAGCCAAGCTCTGCCCCATCCTGCAGAATGCAGGAGTGGGAGGGAGGGGGGAAGACACAGAGAGAGAGACAGAGAGATGGAGACAGAGATCCCCTGATAACACGCCACCCAACCAGATTCCCACAGGGGGAGGGGAAGGTGGGGAGAGGTGGGAAGGGGTGCCCAGACAGAATGACGGAAGATCATATGGATGAGTAAGGGCAAAAAACTCCACATAAATTCCAACTAACTCCCCCAACGGGTTCCGCAGAGCCAGGACCAAGGGTAGGTAAGGGGGCAGCTGATTCCAGCTCAACCAGGGGCATTGAAGTACACCTTTGTACAGAGCAGGTCACGTTCGTGTTTTCAGGGCCAATGGATTCCTCGCTGCTTGTGGCTTTGTGCCAGGACAAATCAATGCCTCCCTGCCCCAGGTGGGTGCTGCAGGGGACACAGTGCCAGGTCTGGAGTCAGGAAGACTTATCTGTGAGTTCCAATCTGGCCTCAGATACTTATTATCAGTTTCCTTATCTGTGAAATGATCCAGAGAAGGAAACTGCAAACCATTCCAGTGTCTCTGCCAAGTAAACCCCAAATGGGGTCACGGAGAGTCAGACACACTGAAAAAGTGCCCCAGCAGAGATGGCAGCCCACAGTGGACATCATCTCAAGATGCAAAGGAGCCCCATTTTACAAGCCTGCCTGGGGATACAAATGCCCTGTCCCAGCTCTTCCCACAGATGTTCTTCTAGGGACCAAGGACTGAGCTTCTGCCTTTCTGTGCAGCTCCAGTGCCATTCCGTACAGTCAGGTGCCCACCGAAGGCCTGTGGACTGACCTAATGCACAAACTACCCAGGCTTTTGTTTTTAAAGCCCTAGACCACCAGTGCCAGCCTACTTTCCTAGTCTGATTATTCATCATTCCCTTTCCCATCCTCTCTGCCCTCTGATCTCCCATGGCCGTGCCTTTGCACTGGCCACCTCTCACACCTGCACTGCCCTCCCTCCCTCCCATCTCACAGAATCCCTAACTTCCCTTCAACACACTGCTCCAAGACTGTCTGCTACAGAAGATCTTTCCACCTTCCCTCCGTCCCTTTGTTGACATCCCTATGTCCACATTTTCTGCACTGATAGAACATCGGCTACTTGAGGGCAGTGCCTGCTTCTCATTGGTCATATACCTAGCCCCACAAACAGTGCCTAGCACACCGTCAGTGCTTAATAAATGCTGGTGGATTAAATAGATTGATTACAAGCCCCTTCTGACTGAATCCAAGCAGATTAACTTTTTTTTCCCCTCTCTGACTTGCAGTCCCAAAGGGGAAGTTGACCTGTGGGCTTCCTCCATCCCTGCCTTTCACATGGAATGCTGATGCCCTGTCCTCAATGACCACACCAGTCTCATTTGACTAGTTTCACTATTAACCCAAACCTGTTTCTTCAAACTACCACCCACTGGATGTGACCCATGGACAACAGCAGCCTCTGCCCCTGAAACTCAGTTCCTCACCTGTAAAAGAGGGCTAAGAGGATCTCCACTACCCTACCTCCCAGGGTCCCCAACATTCACCTGTGGCACGGCAGATGAAGTGCTGGCCTTGGAGATGGCAAGACCCAGGTCCAATTCCCACCTCGAACTCTTAGGAGCAGTGTGACCTTGGGTAAATCACTTCCCCTTCTCAGGGCCTGTTTCCTTATTTGTAAAATAAGGGGGTTGGGCCCTAAAATCTATGAGGTTATACACACACACACACACACACACACACACACACACACACCCCTCTGGACTCTAAGCCTAGGACTCTATCAATTGCACCTCTTAAGGTCCTGTCGGAGTAGAAGGCATTCCATTTCTCCCCAGGATCCTCCAGGCCACCAGCCTCCTGTCTGCAGATGGGGTTGGCCACTTAAATGAGAGAGGTGAGAATGTATCCTTTAAAGACTCCAACTGACCAAGCTCCGAGGCCCAGCCCCGCTGGAGATGCCAGGGATACAAAGGCAGTAGATTAAGGCAAATGGTGAAATGACTTGCCCAGCATCACATAGCTAAGGCTGGATTTGAATTCTGGTCTTCCTGACTCCAGGCCTAGCACTATCCACTAACCTGACTCCCAGGCAAAAAGGATAAGTGATTGTCCAAGGTCATACAGCCAGTAAACGTTTGAATCCAGATTTGAACTCAGGTCTTCCCAGCACATGGTAGGTGCCTAATAAAGTAATAAAGGCTTGTTGACTTGACCTGACCTGTGCAAATGGACAGGGTCAGGAGACACAGCATGTTGGGACTCCAGGTTTACAAGTTCATAGATTCAGAGGTACCTCAAAGGCCCTCGAGTCCAACCCTAATTCCTTTTATAGATAAGGAAACTGAGGCCATCAGAGGCAATCGACTTGTCAATGTCACAGGGGCAGAAGTGTCTTGGCACAGCACCTGGCATACCGTAAGCACCCAATAAGTACTTTTTGCTTGTGGTGGCAGATCTAAGACCATCCTGACATCCACCAATTCCATAAAAACGCTTTCAGGGGCTGCTGAGGAAATGCTGTGAACAGCCCTAGACTGCTGCATGCTCTGAATCACTATGCCTTTTTTATTTTAAAGGAACTTCATGCTTTTTCTGTTTCCTTGCTTGAAGTCTTCCTTTCTCTTCCATAATCCTGTCTTACAGTGGCCCTTTCCCCACTCCCACCTTCAAAGGTAATACTACTCGTCTGCTAAGAGGTTGGAAAGTTGCTAAACCAAGGCGTTATCGATGTGTATAAAATAAGAGTAAGTAAGCTCTAACCAGGGCATCAGACTTGGTCACAGGAACTCAGAGCCACAAGGGGCCTCAGACACCTCTTCTTGCTTCCTGGCTCGATTCCAGAAAGAAGAGGCCAGTAGCATCTTTCATTTTTGCTCCAGGCCTCAGCTGGAGAATGCCCATCATTACATTACGAGCAAAACTAGTCCAGCATCTATTTGGAAATCCTTCTCCCAAACCACCCCTTGGCACCTGGTTCTTCAAGAGCCCATGTCTCCTAACAGGCAATTTTCTAAAGGTTAGTGTCCAGGTAACAATTTTCCCCACCCAAACCACCTGCCGCTTTCATCTCAAGGGCAGGCTCCACTAAGAGAGAGATAATACTCGGTGTTTCCAGGACACTCCCTGGCCTCATTTCTAGCCTCGATGACTCAGTATAAGCACAACAGGAGTGGGAATGAGCAACGCCTCTGCTGGGAGGTTGGCAATCTGGCCAGGAAGGGCTCTGATTCAAATCCAATTTTTCCCAGAGTCAGAAAATAAAATTCAGCTGCAAAAAGGACCAAGTCGATTGCCCTAACAATTCCTGTCTCAAAGGAGTCAGGGGCTGGCTCCTGACTCGAGTTACTTCTAATTGAGATGAATCATTTATTAATCCCCAAGGGTGGGTGCTGGGAGTCGGGATAGGGGAGCGCTGACAGAGAGGATGGAGCTGGTTCACAGAGGAGCGGATCTGGGGGCAGAACCCACCCAGGGGCTCCAGAGGGGCCAGAAGAGGAGGATGATTTAGGAGGCTGCCCAGGTCAATGCTGTCATCTTGCCGTTTAGGTCACAGACTTACCAAGTGGCAGAGTTGGGGTGGGTCGTTTATATTGTTTTTAGTAGGCTTCAAGACCTTACGTGTAAATAACATACAATCTGACAATCCTGTAGTGCTGAAAGTCTTGCAAAGTGTTCTCCATGTGGTGTGGGAGAGCCTCCCCAATAGAGGGACTGCAGGTATCCTCTTTGTACACATAAGGAAACAGAGCAACAAAGGGACTGGCACAGGGGCCACAAGGAGGTATCTTCCAGATGACCAGTCCAGAACCCAGGTTCAGATTGTACCTCTGATACTTACTATTTGAGTGACCTTGCACAAGTCTCATGACCTCAGGGGGCCTCAGTAGTTTTCACCTGCAAAATGAAGGGGCTAGCCTAGATAGTAATTAGCACCAGGAGAATCATGAATATTTCATGTACTGTCAGCTTGGTTGATTTTGCTGACCTGCTCCCCTCTCTACCCCCTTCCTTTTTTATTCTCCATCACTAGGGACTGGGGTGTGGGGGAGAGGAAGGGATATATCTGGAACAGAGAGCAAAAGCTATCAAGTGAAAAAAAAAAGCTGACTCAAAATGTCCTGCGTAAGTATAATAAACCTCATGCATGAAGCCTCCATCCAGATCAAAAAACATGCTTTCAACTCAGCATTGGGCAACCCCTGGCTAGAGGCAAGGGTGTAGACTTTGGTTTGCTCAATCAGCAAGAAGTCCAATATGAACAAGCCAAGCCTAGATCATATCACTGAAGGAGTCAGGTACCTAGAACCATTTTTAAAAGGAAGAAAAAGAACACACATACACACCTTATGTTTCCACACCCAGACAAGTGGGTGCCTGGGAAAATCCACAGAATAGAAGTGGTGTACATCAAAGAGACAAGATCTTAGCCCTAGATAGAAGGAAAAATGTCCTCATGGGGAGCTGTCCAACAGTTGGATGGGCTGCCTGCTCCAAAGGGAGGGGATTCTTCCCCACCTCTTTTCACTATTACAATTTTAGGCTGCATTGAAGGGAATGCTAGGCCCTCTGCAATCTACCCCTCTTGGACTCCCCAGGAAGAAAAGTGGGTCCTTATCACTGCTCAAGAAAGACATTGATAAGCTGGGGAACTTCCAGGGATGCCAAGTAGGACGGTGAAGTCAGGTCAACAAGCATTTACTAAGAGCATGGAAAGGAAGGCAAAAAACAAGCACATTTTAAAAAACCAGAGCCTGAACTCAAGGGGCTCAGTCTAATGGAGGGAGACGTCACACAAACGACTACATACACAAAATATAGTCAGAATGAGCCAGAGATAATCTCAGAGGGAAGGCTGGCGATTAAAGATGAGAAAGCCTTCTTGCAGAAGGTGGGACCTTAGCTGAAGGAAGCTAAGGAAGGCAGGAGGCTGAGATGAAGAAGAAGAGTTCCAGGCATGGAGAAAGCCAGAGAAAACCCCTGAGCCCAGAGATCAAGGGGCCTAGCTCATAGAACAGCCAGGAGGCCAGGGGACCATGGTCACTGGAGCAATGAGTATGTGAAAGGCTGTAAGTGTAAGCAGATAGCCAGATAAGGGAGGGTTTTGAAAGCCAAAGGGAGAATTTTGTATTTGGTTGTGGAGGTAAGAGGGCCACTGGAGTCTAATAGGGGCAGGGGTAACACAGTCAGATCAGCACTTTAGGAAGAATTATTTGACAGCTGTGTGGAAGATGGACTGAGGGGGGAGACACCCAAGGCAGACAGACCACACCCCAACTCCAGCAGCTACTTAGTGGTTGAGGTATAAGGTGATGAGGGTGGAGGAAGTGTTAAGAGTAGAGGGGGGCATATGGGAGAGATGCTGCAGAGTGAAACTGACGGGAGATGCTGAAAGGTATAATAGATGAGAAATACGCAAAGGTGAAATCAACAGGCCTTGGCACCATATTGGATATGGGAGTGGGAGATGGTGAGGAGTCCAGGCTGACTCCTAGGTTTCAGGCCTGGGTGAATGGGAGGATGGCAGTGCCCTTAACAATAAGAGGGAAGTTTAGAAGCAGGGAGAGCATGGAGGGAAAGATAATGAGTTCTGTCTTGAACATGTTGAGCTTAAGATGCCTATGGATCATCCAGTTTGAATTATCTGAAAGGTAACTGGAGATGGGAGACTGGATAGATAAATAAATCTGAGAATCCCCAGCAGCGATGATAACTGAATCCATCACCAAGTGAAACAGTAGAGGGTAAAGAAATGGCCCAGGACAGGACTCTTGGGGGACACCTAGAGGAAACCGAGGAGCAGCCAAACAAGTCGGAAGAAACCAGGAAAGAGTAAGGGGTATCCAGTGATGAACAGTATCAAGGGGTTCAGAGAGGTCAGGGAGAGGGAGGACTGAGGAAAGGCCATTGAGTTTAGCACCTAAAACACTGGTAACTTTGGAAGGGAGAGTGGCTTCAGAGGCATGGTGAGACTGGCAGCCAAACTAGAGAAGCAAGAAGAGTGAGCGTAGGATCCTTTGTAGATGGTACAAAAGGGAGAGGATACACGGGACAAAGGTTATCAGGTATGGGTGCATCAAGTGAAGGGCCTAGGGGGTGGGGGAGACTGGGCATGTTTGCAGGCAGGAGGAAATGAGCCTACATGTAAATACCAGGGTAATACCAACTATAGACAGAGTGAATGGCTGGTGATCTGAAAGGGGAAGGGGGACTGGGAAAAGCTTCTCAGAGAAGACAAGATCTAAGGCAGAGGTGAGCAGGGAGACCATTCCAGACCTGAAGGCCAGCCAGCACAGTGGTGGACAGGAGAAGGAGCAGGTATGGGAAGACAGGAAGAGGCTAGGTTACAAGAGCTTAAAATGTCAACCAAAGGACTTTATCGTTGAGCCTGAGGGCAATGAGACACCTGGAGCTGGCTGGGCTCTGGGCAGAGGATGGGTTGGAGGAGGGAGGGGAACCAAGCTGTAGGCTACTGAAATTGAAGTGATAAGGGTCTGCCCCAGGGTGGTAGTGGAGGGCGTGAGAGTGAAGAGAAGGGGATATAGACCAGAGTAACTGGAAAAGGAAGTACAGGTGATGATGGGGAGGCCATTGGATCTGGGAGACTGGGTGAGTGGGAGGACAGTGTGCCCTGGACAGTAATAAGGAAGTTCTGAAGAGGGAGAATCTAGGGGGAAGAAAATGAATGAATTGTTCTGGACATGATAAGTGTAAACTTCTTCTACATGGAGATGTCCAAGAAGGAGAGAGACCAGGGCCAGAAATACATATCTGGAATCAGCCGCATGGAGATGCTGGAATCTTCCTCTAAAAGGAAGCTTCTGGGGGGTTTCCCACCATATCCCCGCTTCCCTAGGCAGCATTGTCTAAGCAAATTCAAAAAGTAGCACAGGGATCCCACAGTGGGGATGTTACCCTAATGAGACCAGAATTAAGACCTGCCTGTCTACCAGGGAAGGAACAAAACCAACTCTCAATCTGGGCTCAATTTCTACCCAACCCTTACTAGCTGTGAAACCCTAGATGACTCCAAGCCTTAATTCTGTCATCTATAAAATGGGGATACTAACACCTCGCAGGGAGGTGCAAGGCTCAAGGGTTATCCCCCACAGAAAGCACTCAGCCAAGCTCTCTGTGCCCCCAGAGCCAAACAGGTGCCCACATCTGTGGATTCCACCTCCTTGGAACATCTCCCATCTATCCCCTCTTCCTCGACATTTTCACTGACACCAGCCCAGCTCAGACTGGCTAGACCTCTGCCCTGCTGAGCCTCCTTCTGGGCCTTCCTGCCTCCACCCTCCACACAGCTGCCAAAGGAACCTTCCTAGAGCACAGGCATGACCCCATGGCTTCTCTGCTCCAGACACACCATTAGACTTGCTCCTTGAGAGCAGGGGCTGTCTTTTGTCTCTTTTTGTATCTTTAGCACTTAACAGCTTCTGGCACATAGTAGGTACTCAATAAACCTTTGCTGAATGAATGAATGGCTCCCCATTGCCTGTTAGGGTCCCACACAGATTCTTCCATTTGGAACTTAAATGCCTCCACAAACCACCTCCAAGCTATCTTTCCAAACTGAGTCTAAATGTAATGTGTTTCTCTCTCTCTCTCCCCCTCTCTCTTTCTTTCTCTCCCTCCCTTCCCCCTTCACTCCCTCCTCCCTCCTTTTCTTCCATCCCTTGGCTGGCCCAAGCCTGAAAGTCTACTATTACCAGGTCAGGAAAGCCAAGGAGTACAGAAAGGCCTTTGCTCTTTGGAGGATCTAGTGAAACCGGCCCAGCAAAGAGATAGCAACCTGGCAAGAGGGCAGGGGAGGAAGAGAAGCCCAGATGCAGAAGTCCAGGAAGGGTCTCTCTAGCCCCAGGCCCAGACAACCACAGGCCAGCTCTCTTATTCACTTAGGTTTAAGAAGAAGTTCCCCCCGCCACCCAGCCCCTGACTCTGACCCCAAACTGAAGCCTCAGCAGGAGCTGGGGCTGACAGCTTCCTCATCTATAAAACAGCTGCTGCTGAGCCCTGGGGTCTCCCCAACCCTATGAGCCCATCTTCCTAAGAGAGCTGACAAACCCTCCAGGAAGAAGAGGCCTCAGAAAACAAGACTCTGAGAACTTCAGAAAACCTCCAGGTCACAGGCAAGAGGACCTTGGGGCTTTGCAGCATAGGAATTACTTAGACTGCACCCATCATTATTGCTAATAATTATAGCTGATATATCAACTGATCAGCAGGAAGCCATTAAGTACCAACTATGTGCCTAGCACTGTGCCAGATAGGCCTGCTGGGCTGAGGGGTGGAGGAGGGGGTTGGTCAAGACGTTGGCAGCCTTCTCCCCCTCTCCTTCCCCTCCTCTATCTCTCTCTGTCTCTCTCCCCCCTCCTTCCCCTCTCTTCTTTCTCATTCTCTCTCTGTCTCTGTGTCTCTCTCCCCCATTCCCTCCCCTCCCCTCTTCTCTTCTCTCTTATCTCTCTCTCCCTCCCTCCCACCCAACCCCTAAGAAACTGCTTTGAATAACTTTGCACCTACTTCCCACATCTGTCCTGGTTTGTATGCCCACAGTATAACATAAGCTCGCTGGGGTCAGAGATTCTTCTGTTTCTGTCCCAGGGGGTGCACCTGTGGGCAGTTCTCCATGCACAGGCCTCTCCAGATGTCCCCTTTGAGCTCTCAGCACTTTACCCTGGAATTTCTGCCCTGGAAGCCCCCTCCTGCCACCTGACAGCTCCCCCCAGACCCTCCATTCCCAGAGGGCAACCAAGCCTAGCCAGGTCTCATTCCTCTCCAGACTTGCTCCCCTTTTTCCCCTCCAGGGCAGGGACTGTCTTTTTACTGGCGTGTGTTGGAATCTATGGTGCCTGGCACATTGCTCAACAAATACCTGACTGACTGACTGAAAGAAAAGTCATGCAGGATAAGCTGGCATGAGTGAGTTTGGGGTTAGGTTTCTGGAGGGACAGATCATATCAGTAAGGTCACAGATCCACTGAAGAGTAAGAACCAACCCCAAGAGGGGTATTAATGAACCCATTTTACAGATGAGGAAAGTGAGTCCTGCCCAGGATCACCTGGCCAGTAAGGGCTAGAGTCAGGATAAGAAATAAAGATGATGATGAAGGAGACAGAGTGGGAAGCACGGCAGATCTGAAGTCCCAGGACTGGGTTCAATTCTCATCCTTGACCGGGGCCTGTTTCCTCCTCTCTAAAATGACAAGGTTTGGTCTCAGTCTAAGGTCCTATAAGCATAGGCCTTAACCTTCTTGGGCCTCAGTTTCTCTTTCTGAAAATGAGGGGGTTCTGGGATTTCTCCCAGCTCTGCATCTCTGGTCCTTGGAGGTGCTAAAGTTTGCTAAAGTACTTTCTGTACATTATACCACATGTGAAACCCTCTGATGTGGGGGTGACAATTTCCATGACTGGCCCATGGTCACGCAGCTAGCCTCAGAGGTAAGATTCAAACACAGATCTCTCCTGACTTCTAGTCTGGCACCAGCTGCCTCCCCAAAGATCATATAGCCCACTGTGGTCCTTAACTCCTTGTAGTGTACAGAGCCCTTTTGTCCCAGAGCCATAGGGACTCAAGAACCGCTTTGGGGGAGGAGAGGCAAAGTGAAGGCCAAAATCTCCAGCTCCTTAATCATTATCTTAACAGCGGGTTAGACAGAGTTCAGGGAGGAAGGAGAAGAGGCCAGAAAGGATCTTCAGGGATGAATCAGTGGAACCCCAAAATCTCAGAGGTCAATCTAGGCTGACCCAACCAGCCCAAGAATCAATCTCTTCATCAAGAAGCATTTATTAAGTTCCTGGGCCTTCGGGTGTCCAAGACAACTCCTGCCCTGGAGAAGTTTACATTCTAGGCCCTCTACGGCCAGGGGTTATCATTTGTCCTGTGTCCTGGTCACCTCCCCAGCCTTCTGGTGAAAGCCAAGGAGCCCCCCACCACATCTGCTTCCTAGTTTTCTCCTTTATAAAATAAAGAGGTTAGACTCTGCCGCCCCTTAAATTCTACAGCAGTGATTTCATATTCTCTTCCTCTTAATTAAATCGTTTATAAAGCACTTAGTCTGTGTCCAGTGCTGAAGCCAAAAAAAAAAAAGGGAGAGAGAGAAACTTATATTCTAAAGGGGGGGCGAGGCGGGGAGAGGTGCACCCAGTCCAGAGATGAGCCCATACAAAGCGAACACAAAGAAATAAGTATTTCCCGAGGGAGACAGGGCTGATAACTGGGGAGAAGGGCCAGAAATCTGGAAAGCTTCCATGTAGGAGCTGAGAGGACCACTTCAGCAGCTGAATTCTGCTCCAGACCCAACGATTAAGAAAAACCTGAACCCAAACTGATCCAACAGGCCAGGAGCCTCTGCCCCAGGAACCCAGAGACCCAGCTGGTGTGCCCAAGGGGTGGCTGGAGCCACGGCTCTCCCCTGCCTTGCTACTGCGGCCCACCATCAGGAAGGGTGAGATCAGTCAGCTCCAAGCAGGGCTTCCTTCAAAGAAGAAGAGCCTCACCCCCAAGTTCACCACTCTGGGAACTTGAGGATCACTTCCCCTTTTTTTCCTTCCACCAATGAGAAAATGTTCGGCTCCTCATGGGGTGTAGGAACCCCCAATACATTCAACAGGGGAGGCAAGAGATAAGCTATCCAGGGAGACAGAGTCTGCAAACTGACTGATTTCCTCTTGGGCAACAGGAAGCGCTGGCGGGCCATGACCAGTTTGGGAAATTTCCACTTATAGTCCACCACTGGAATAAGGCTCCAGGGGGAAAGAGGGTATGGATGAACACTAGAGGCAGGGAGAGGGGGCTCCCCCAGCAGGGTTCTGGGTATATGCCACACATGGGGCAGGGGATAATGGAGAAACTAGACCACCCAAATCCTCCCCTGCAGACACCCAGGGAGCCTCAAAGATTGATAGAGCTGAGCAGAGCCTCAGAGATCATCAAATCCAAACAGGGGAAACTGAGACCCAGAGGAGGTAAGCCCCTCGAGGGACCCCCACCACCACCACGAAGGTCCACTTTGTTTCTGGTTACTAGCCTGGGCAGCCACGCCTGCTGACTTTAATGAGTGTTGGGGATTGAGGGGAAAGGGGAAGCGGAGCCCTTGGGGGCTGGTAAGAAGGGAGAACCCTTTAAATAGTGGTGTCCATTCAAATGAAAACGGCCCAGCAGGGCACAGGATGCCTTAGAAAACCATACATGAGCATGTTGTACAGTATTTTTATTATTTATGTTGTTAGTGGCTTTAAAGGGTCATGGAAGAGGGGGCCCTTCAAGGAGGCAGAGGTAGCCTTTTAAATGGGGCTGAGGGGGGAAAGTTCTTAAAGAGGGGTCTTTTTACAGGGGAAAGGAGACTTTTTAGAGGAGGGCTCTTCCTGAGCCAAGGGGAATTTCTTAAAGGGAAGAGGCTCTTTAAAAGTGGGGGGGGGGAGCTATCACTTTCCAAGGGGAAGGGAATTCTTGAGGGGGGGGTTGACTTAAAGAGGGCACGTCTGGGGGGGGAATCTTAAAGGAGGGGGCTTCTCTTTCCAGGGGAAGGGGATTTCTTAAAGTGGGGGGGGGGTGATGGGGGTTTCTTAGAGAGGAAGAGTGACCTTCCCAGGAAGGGTGATGCTCCAGAAGGGGATTTCTTAAAGTGGGGGAGGAGGGACGTCTCTTTCCAGGAGAGGGGGTTGGCTTCTAAAAGGGGGAGTGGTCTCTTCTGGGAGGAGAGCTTCTTAAACGGGGCGGGGGGGGGGGGTGCTCTTACCCGGGGAGGGGGGGCTTCTTAAAGAAGAAGATTTTTAAAAAAGGGAATAAAGAGGAGGGGGCTGTCCCTCTCCAGGGAGGGGCTGTCTCCCTCTCCCGGAGGAGGGGGCTGTCTCCCGAGGAGGGGGCTTCTTAAAGAGGAGGGGGCTGTCCCCCTCCAGAGAAGGGCTGTCTCTCTCCCGGGGCTGCTGTCTCGGTCTCCCCCATCCCCAGACCGCGCAGTCCGGAGGGCTGCCTGGCGGAGGCGGCGGCGGCACTCACCGAAGAAGGGCGGCAGGTGAGCCACGGCGTCCAGGAAGGGCCCCGTCTCGATCTGCTTGTCCGCCGGCAGCGGCTTCAGCAGGTGCTCGGCCAGCAGCGCCATGGCCGGGTCGGCGTTCGGGCCCAGCAGGAAGGCGGCAGCGGCCGCCGGGTCGCGCCCCCCCGCGGCGCCGGGGGCTGCGCCTGCGCCTGCGCCGCCTCCGCCCCCCGCGGCGTCCTCGCCGCCATCGCTGCGGCCGCCAGCCTCCGCCACCGCGCCGCTGTCCAGATCCGCGCCGCCGAGCCCAGCGTCCCGCCGAGCCAGCAGCGCCGCCCGCCGGCCTCGGGCCTAGTCTAAGCCACCCGCCGAGCCCCGCCCCCGGCGCGGCTCCGCCAATGGCGAGCTTGCGCTCCGCCGGGCACGCCCAGTCCCCGCCCCGGGCACGCCTCCGGCCCCCGGCCGCGGCGCTCATTGGCTGGGCCCGGGCCGCGCGAGTCCCGCCCCGCCTACGCTATGGGGCACGCCCCTGCCCGCCCCGCCCCGGGAGGGCGCAGAGCCTGTATCCTCGCCCACCGAGACCCGGCCCAACCCGATCGCTGCTCCCCAGACTGCAGCCAGCCGGCGACCCGACCTTCATTCTTTAAGTGCCGTCTGTATACCCTGCGGCCCGGGGTCCAGCTTGTGCTCGGCCACCTCCATTACTCCGCTCAGCTGAGTGTCCCCTGTTCTGATTGCTGCCCCTGACAGCGTGCCAACAGCCATTATAATGTTTCTGTTCAGTCGCACCCGACTCTCCGTGACTCCATTTGGAGTTTTCCTGGCAGAGACACCGGAGGGGGTTGCCATTTCCTTCTCTAGCTCATTTTACAGATGAAGAAGTTGAGGCAAAGTTAAATGACTTGCCCAGGGTCTCACAGCTAATATGTGACTAAGGCTGGACTTGAACTCAGGTCTTCCTAAGGCCAGCACTTTATCCCCTGCAGCCCCTAGCTGCTCACGTCATCACCATCATCATCATGATGCCATAATGCTAGTGTCATGCTCTGTTTGCCTAGCACTCCACAAGTATCCTCATATTTAATCTTCAGCAACCCCGGGGAGGTAGCCACTGCTATCCCCATTTTACAGGTGAGGAGACTTGGGCAGGGTCACGCAGCTGGCATGAAAGGATTGGAACTCAAGTCTCTGCTGCCTCCAGCCCCAGTGCTCTACATTGTACCACCCAGACACCTTCTGTGCATAGAAGATATCTGTCCATAGACATGGAAATATATGTGGATATATTGAAATAGCCTAATAATTTATATTTATAATAATGTATGTAGTAAATTATGAGGTTTTTTTAATGAATCAATCACTCAACCTGCATTTATTAAGCGATGACTGTGTGCTGTCTTTGTGCTAAGTCCTGGGCATACAAAAATAAAATCAGTTCTTCCCAAAAAGTCTAATCCCTCTTTCCAAAAGACCATCCCTACAAATCCCTAAAGACAATTCCCACACCCTACCTAAGGCTTCTCTTCATTCATTCACCAACACTTATTAGCCACTGGCCCCTTAATGTGCTCTGTGAGCTCTGCCCATCCCCAGTTCCTACTGTCCAGAAGCCTCTGCCTTGCAGGACCTCCAGCCTGGCAATGCCCTTCCTAGTCTGTGGCTGCCAGAAATGAACACATGTGTCACCTGTGTTCCCAGCAGGGCAGAGGAAGGCAGGGCTGGCAGCTCCCTGGCCTACCTGCCCCTACTTTCTCCATATAATGCCCTACCTGAGACCCACTGGCCAAAACCTAGGACCCAGTTAGCCAAGACAACAAAACTTTTTAATAAAGTCATGGGAAGCACATTGAATTTGGAATTAGGAGAGTTCTGGGTTCAAGACCAACCTCTACCTGTAACTTTGTGACCCTGGGTAAATCACTTAACCTCACTAAGACTTTCCTTGCTGGAGCTGCCTCTGCCATAATTGAATCTACTATTTAACTTGGGGTGAAAACACATTTTTCAACTCTCAACCCTCCTTAGGATTGAAAATGACTGGGTAGATGTGGCAATCTTTGTCCTACTTTGCTGCCTACAGCTGAGGTGCTTCCCTCCCCCATGGCACCCATAAATCCTGTCATACCTACTTCACAGGTTTGTGGAGATAATGAACATATCCATCCATCCATCCACCCACACATCCCATCCACCCATCCCATAAACCCATCCATTCATCCACCCATCCATCCATCCATCCATCCATTCATCTTCCGACAAATATTTGTTCTGTGAAGTTTGAACTGAATCAAAGGGCTAGAAGGAGGACCTAGAAGGTTACATGTGACCTAGAGGCTGCAGGTTCCCCACCCCTGCTTAAGGTTTCACATAACATTTCTATGCAGACAGTTCCCAGCCCTAGTCTTTTCTCCCAAGCTCCTGAATCTCCAATTGCCCATTGGATACCTAGAACCAGCAGTCCCGGAAGTATCTCAAATTTAATGTATTCAAAATAGAAAAACAATCTTCATCCTGACTCTTCTCAATGTCCTGTTACTGTCAAGGACACCACCGTCCTTCTGGTCATCCAGGTGCAGGGCCATCTTCCACTCATTCACCCTAGGGATCCAACCTGTTGTCTCTCAGATCTTCCCCTTTCTCTCCACTCATCCAGCCCCTACATCACCCCTTCCTCACCTCTTTCCCAGATTACAGCAATAACCTCCAAATGATCCCCACCCCAATTCACAGCCTCCAAAGTGATTTTCCCCAAAGTTGATCATGTTACCCCTTACTAAATAAATTTCAGTGGTTCCCTCCTACCACTGGGATCAAATACAAATGCCACTATTTAACATTTACATCTTATGATATCTTCCTTCCCTTTATACTGCTGTAAGCTGGTCACCATGGTTTACTTGCTGGTTCTCTATGTGACTTTCCATTTTCTACCTCCATGCCTTTGCATTGGCTGGTCCCCATGCCTGGAATGCACTTCCTCTTTGCCTCCTGGATTGGCTTCAAGACTCAGTGCCACTTCATGCATAAAGCCCCTCCTGATGCCTCCAGTCACTTCACAACAAGTCAACAAGAATTTATTAAGTGCTTTCTATGTGGCAAGCACTGTGCTGGGTGCTGGGGATTCAAAGAGAGGTAAATAAATACATTGACCTTGTTCTCAAGGGCATGTAAGCATCTGGGAGATTATACTCCTTGGAAAACTCTCATTCATTCATTTTGTATGTATCCTGGATAGATTGGTGTAGAGGAGGAAGATTTGGCCATCCAAGGGAGCTGAACTCCAGAGTTGCTCTGTATACTTCCAAGAATCACAAGCTCTCCAAGGACATGGTGATTCATCAGTTGGCCTTTGGGGGAAGATGCCATGTGGTGTCCCAGAGCTGAAAGGATTTCTCTTTTTAGGACTACTTAGCAAATGCTAAGTAGCACCTTGGTCCTCACCTCCTGCCCTGCCATCACTCCAGAGAAGTAATAGTCAGGCTTTGATTCTCTTGTATGGCACCTGGTAGACTCTGTCTAGACTCCCTGGGAGGGGGTCAGGGGAATGAATCATTCTCTTGCCCCCACCCAGCTGCTAAATCACATGCCTGGGTCCCTAACTGCCTCTTTTTTGCCTTTCCTGAGTAGGTGATTAAACACCAGCCTCGACTTAAACATGTCCAACTAATGCACTGTTTGTTGGTGGAGTTGTGAACTGATCCAAACATTATGAAGAGCAGCTTGGAACTATGCCCAAAGGCCTATAAAATTGTTTATATGCTTTGATCCAGCAATACCACTACTAAGTCTGTATCCCAAAGAGATTTTTAAAAGGGGTGGGAGAAGGAACCATGTGTACAAAAATATTTATAGCAACTCTTTTTGTGGTGGCAAAGAACTAGAAATTCAGCTATGCCCTTTTTGGGGGAATGGCTGAACAAATTGTAGCATATGGTTATGATGGAATACTATTGTGCTATAAGAAATGATGAGGGCATAGTTGTAGAAAAACCTCGAAAGACTTACATGAACTGATGCTGAGTTGTGGTGAGCCAAAGAGGCCTGAGCCAGGACTTCAGATAATTACCCTGATATCAGTGGACCTGAACAACAAAGACCTCTTTTGAGATGCGACTTTTCACTAAGTCAGCTCCGGAGTTCTTTTGATATGGGTTACACTTATAAGGATGGTATTTGAGTTCTGAGGCTAAGAGGCTCTGCCCCAAAACTTTGGTTGTCCAAAACATTTGCAGGAAGTCAGTTCTTATGCAGATGTTCTTGATGATGCTGCCTTGGCCATTAGGCTTTGAGGCCAGCTCTCAAGAGCATCCTTTCTGATGTAACTGACTGAGATAAGAGATAACTGCCCAAGACTCTATGGCACCTAGGAAACAATGGGCCTTATTACCATGCTACTTCCAGGATACAACAGACTAAGATAATGATTTCTCTTCCTTCCCGTCCTTTGTCTCTTTGATCTATAAAAACCTTTCCCTGAGTATCAATAAATGGAGTTCATGGTTCTTCCTTGAGCTACCCACAGGGCCTGGTCGTTTCTTATTCACGTCTCCGGATCATGCTAAGTGCTGGACACTGAGCAGCCCACAGCACTGAGTGAAGTGAACAGAACCAGGAGAACATCGTACACAGTAACAGCCATATTGTGCAATGACCAACTTTGATAGACTTAGCTCTTCTCAGCAATGCAGTGATCCTAGATAATTTTGAAGGACTCATGATGAAGACGCTATCCTCCTCCAAAAGAATTGATGGCGTCTGACTGCACATTGTGAAGCATACAATTTTTTACTTCATTTTTTGTGGTGTTTTTTTGGGGTCCGTATTTTCTTTCACAATATGATTAATATGGAAATTTGTTTTGCATGACTCCACATGTATAATCTATATCAAATTGCTTGCCTTCTCAATGAGGAGGGAGGGAAAAAAGGGAGATAATTTGGAACAGTTTTTAAAAACTGTTAAAAAGTGTTTTTATATGTAATTGGAAAAAATAAAATGTTTAGAACTGAAAAAAAAAGATGGACATGTCCAGGATTAGAAGTGAAATCATGGGTTCCAAAGGTCCAGAGGAACAGGGTCCAGTGGAAAGAACAGGGTCCAGTGGGAGGAACAGAAGTTTGTATCAAATGTTGGAGGAGCCATTGATGGTGAGAAGGACTGAGCAAGAAGTTAGAGTAGAATCTGGTTTGGTGCAGAAAGGAGGTGAAACGCAGAAAGCTCCAACTCTATCTTCTAGTGAGTTTTGAGAAGGATCCTCCCAGCAGACTGAATCAATGTTGTTACTGAATCCTGTTTTAAGTATGTATCAAATGTATCCTTTCTGTAATTATTATTCTCTTTGTGTGCAAGAATAATTACCTGTACCATACCTGATTCATACTGTGCTCCGAGTATCTCTCTTTATTCCCTCCCTTTTTGGACAATCTCAACTGTAACCTAAGATAAAAGTAATTCTTTCCTTGGAGGCTAGTAGAGGGAAGGGGTGAATGAGCGAAAGGGTATGAGAAAAGGAAGCCTAAACCTGACCATTAGAGGTAGGCTCTGCAGGACTGAACCCAGTCCAAACCACATGCCTGGGCAGAGTTTGGGGAGTGGCACAGTCCTTCAACCCCCATGGGTTTGGATTAGACTGATGTGTCACCATTTTGAATAAAAGCCTTTGATGATAGAAACTGTTTCATTTCTGTCTTAGATTTCCCTGATTCCTTTGATTCCCATCTAAAATCCCACCTCCTACAGGACCCCTCTTAATTCCAATGCCTACCCTCTGTTAAGTATTTCCTTTTTATCCTGTACAGGGCTTACTTTGGATATCTTTGTTTACATATCATTAGATTGTAAGCTCCTTCAGGTCAGGGACCATTTTTTTGCCTCTTTTTGTATTCCCAGCACTTAGCATAGTGCCTAGCGCATAGTAGGAGCTTATAAATGTTTATTAATTAAAATAAACACTTGTTGATTTAATGATTGCCATTGAAAGCCCTTCTCAGTCCAGCTCCCACCTTCCTTTCTAGGCTTATTACATGTTGATCCTCTGTTCCAACCAAACTGGCTTAACAATTTCACTTCCAACATTTGCATTTGCACAGACTGTTTCACAGACCTGGTATTCTCTTCCTTCCCAACTCTGCCTCTTAAAATCCCTGGCTTCCTTCAAGAGTCAGCTCCAATGCCACCTTTTACAAGACGCATCCCAGTCCCCTCGAACGCTAATGCCCCCTCCCAGAAAACATTTTGTATTTAATTTGTTTATATATTATGGTTATTTTTCTGTGTACATGCTGTTCTCTTGTACATAAAATATAAAGGTGCTTAGAGTGGGGGGGAGGGTTGTTTTGTACTTGTATCCCGAATGTCATAGCACCTAGGCACACAATAGGTATTTAATAAATGCTTGTTAAATTGAATGAATGAATGAATCAAAGGAATGTGAAGCTGGGAGGCCCCTTAGAGATCAACTCCATCATTGTTTGTTGTGGTGATTCAGACATGTCTGACTCTCTGTGACCCAATTTGGGGTTTTCTTGGCAAAGGTACTGGAGTGATTTGCCATTTCTTTCTCCAGCTTATTTTACGGATGAGGAAACTGAAGGCAAACAGGGTGAAATGACTTGCCCAGGGTCACACAGATAGTAAGTGTCTGAGGTTGGATTTGAACTCAGAAAGATGAGGTCTTCCTGATTCCAGGACTGGTGCTCTGTGCATTAAAATCCCACTTGGTTGCCCAACTCTTAGAGGTAAAGGAACAGAGTGCCAGAGAAAGCTGAGCTTTCCAGGGACCACAAGTCAGTAATACTCCTGTTAGCCTGGGGAGCTGGAGACAGCTCCATCCAGTTCCTGAGACCCGACTGTTCAATTTTCATCATGCGTACTTACATCATCGAAACTGGCAAAAGCTACAAATTGGGGTTTGATGTGTTGTTTACATGCTTTATCAAAACATTATCAAGCTTTAATAGTGCCAATTAAATTTCAAAATGTGTGGAAGAGGGAACATGTTCTTCTGCTTGGCCTCAGAGGTTAAAAGCAAATGCAAGGGATAAAAGCTACAAAAAGAAAGATTCAGCCTTGATGTCAGGGAAACGCTTCCTAACAATGAGAGTCATCTGTAAAGGGAGTGGGCCGCCTTGGGAGGTAGTGAGCTCCCCATCACTGGAGGTCTCCAAGCAGAGAGTGGCTCGTCACTTGTTGGGAGTGATGGATTTAGAGGGGATTTCTGTTCAGGTCCACGCACAGAGTTGGTACTTATCAAATATTATTCCCTCCCTCATTCCCCACTCTAAAAGACATTTCATTTCTAAAACCCACCCCTCACATGCCAATAAAGTTATCAAAAAACAAAACTTTGAAAAAATCCCAAGCCTGAATATGACACATCAGCAATCAGCATCTTTGATAAAATACTGGCCAAGCCAGTTAAAGACTTTCTGGGTGGCAGTCCTCCCCACCAATCAAAGGAACCAAGCACCAACATGTCAGGTATGACTTCACACTCCCCAGGCAGGTAGCCAAAGAGATCACAGCCAATTCCGGCTGTAAGACCAGGGATGCTGTCAGAGCCCAACCTGCCCCACCATCAATAGTGCCTCATTGCCATGATGATGAAATGCAGTCACACATTTGGATTCTAAAAGTCAACCTCATGAATACACAAAAGAAAGATATGGGATTCGACAGCAATTACTCTTTAAACAAATCTGAGGGTTTCAGTGGATTCCAAGCACAGGTGAAAGAGTAAAGCTAATGCAATCTTCAGTTGCGTTAACAGAGGCAACACCAGGAAAAGGATAATTCCTCTGCACTCTGCTATAGTCAGACCATAGCTGGAATATAGTATTTAGTCATGGGCACCACGTATTTGACAGGACATTAAAAAACTAGAGAGTGTCTGGAGGGGGGTGACCAGGCTAATGAAGGGTCTGGACTTCATACTTAATGAGTGAGATTTAGTTGAAGGAACTGGGAATATATAGCCTAGAGAAGAGAAGCCTCTGGAGACATGAGAGCTATCTTCAAGTATCTGAAGGGCTGCTATGTCAGGGAGGAATGAGCCTTGTTCTTCTAGGTCTCAGGAGGCAAACCTAGAAATAATGGATAGAAGTCATAGGGAAGATTTAGGCTTGATATTGATATAAGGAAAAACTTCTGAATGATCAAAGCTGGAGAAGCAGTTTGGTATAGAAGATGAGAGCCAGTCTTGGACTCTAGAAGGCTTGGATTCAAATCCTGCCTCAGACTCCTGCTAGCCCCAAGTTTTCAGTGCCCCAAGGTGGCTCTCTATATTACAGTTGAGTTACCAATCTGCCTTGGTGGAGGGAGTTTCTACACCAGCAATTCCTCACATAGATGAAATTCCAGGTCTGGACAAAATATACAAACAACCCTCTCCCACCACTACCCAAATATCCTTAAGTGGAATGGGCTACCTTGAGAGATTCCTCCTAATTGGATGTTTCCCAGCAAAGGTTGGTTGGTTCTTCATAGTAATATGGGCATCTCAGTGGCACAATAGCTAGAACACTGGACCTGGGGTTAGGAATACCTGAGTTCAAATCTGGCCTCATGAACTTACTAGCTGTGTGACCCTGAACAAGTCACCTAACCTCTGTTTGCCTCAGTAGCCTCAATTATAAAATGGAGGTAATAGTCACGCCTACCTCAGGGGACCAAATGAGATAATACTTTTCAAGGTGGGTATATTTTTTAAATCTGTGCCTGGCACATAGCAGGTGCTGTATCCATGTTAGCTATCATTAATAATAGTTAACTTACATAGTAGTTTACATTATCTCATTTGATCCTCACAACAGCCCTGGGTAGTAGTTGCTGTTATTTTACAGATGGGGAAACTGATGTTGAAAGCAGGTAAGCAACGCTAATAAGTGTCTGAATCAGGATTTGAACTCAAGTGTTCTTGATTCCAAATCTAGCACTCTTACCCCTATGTCCCTTGTTGGGGAACAGGAGGAGTAACCCAACAAGTCCAGGAGCTTCTTATTCAGATTCAGGTTGGTCTAGGTGACCTCTAGTGCCCCTTCCAACTCTGACACACTGTGATTCAGCTCACCAGAGGGATTCAGTCCTCAGACAATGATCGCCCCATTTAGAGAATACAGCTCAATTCCCTGAGATAGGTTTCCTTGTGGATGGAAAGAAAGATGCTAGGCCTCCCAGAGTAACCATGTCTCTTTGGACCTTGAGATTAGACCCTTGAACACTTTGGTTTGTAGCTGGACCCGCACACTCTCCAGACCATCCTGAAATTGATGGCTTTTAAAATAAGATCCCAGAGCAAAAAAGCAAGACTGCAGTGCAGCAGAGAGAGCCCTGGCCTTGGAGTCAGAAGGACTGCTTGCTATCTAGGAGACCACAGAGCCTGGCACTTGTTTTCTTTTGGTTTGGCCCTGAAATTTCCTCCATGTAGAAAACTCCTCATGAAGAAATCTTTACCAGTGCAGAATGACCACTGAGCTGAGAGCTGGGGGTGAGGAGGTGGGGGAGTGGGGGTGCCCCAAGGCATACAGACTGAGTCAGATCTTCCTGACTCTCTGGCTGGTCTTCTATCTGCTGGTGACTCTCACGCTGCACATAGAAGGTATTTATTCAATGTTTTCCCGAGTTGACTTGGACACACCCCTTACCATCTCTGGGTCTCAGTTTTCCTCCTCTGTAAAGTGAGCCTGTTGAAGCAGATGATCTCAAAAGTCCTTTCCACCTCTAAACCCTATCCTTAATGTTCCATGTGCTTAGGGTCAAGGTCACACGTTCTCCCTGGTACATACTAGTATCAGCTTTCCTTAGGGGCTTAACAGTGGTTGAGGTTGACTCAACAAAGATAAGTAATTTATTCACCTTAAAGCATGTCGTAATTTTCCTAAATCCACTCCACCCAAACTTAATAGCTTCCCCATGCTTAAAAACCTTGCTTCATCCAATCCTGCTTATCCAGCTCCCCTAGTTTAAAATTCCCAAACTTGGCCTTTGGTCTTTGGTCTTTGCCAAGACCGATAAGTTAGTTTCTTTCTACCATCTCACTCAACGGTAATCAATCTTCCCAATCTGTGATCATTGGTGTCAGCATTAAAAGAGGCACAGGCTACCAATGCCCACAGCCAGGGTGATTGGCTTCACATTAGGTAAATTCAAAGTGACCTAATCAGGAAGATCTGAGTTCAAATCCAGCCTCAGACACTGACTAGCTGTGTGACCTTGGGCAAGTCACTTCACCTGGTTTACCTCAGTTCCTCATCTGTAAAATGGGCTGGAGAAGGAAAGGGAAAGTCACTCCAGTACCTTTGCCAAGAAAACCCCAAAGAGGGGTCGTGAAAAGTCAGAAACAACTGAAAATGACTGAACAACTATTACAGGTAAATTCTCCCAATGCCAGACTTCTAACAGGAATTCAATATATTGAAGTAACTCCAGTGATCCACTGTCTCCCAGAGTTAGCAGACAACTTAGTTCATTGTTTCAATTAACCTCACCTGCCAGTTCAGCTGGACTCATGGAGAAGGGTCCATGAGCCATCTTAATATTCACTGTCATGGGACAGTTGAATATTTCAAAGACACAGGTCTACCCTGTCATACTTTGTCTGATGAGCAGTGATCATCCCCCTTATCTCTAGGATAAAGTGAACACCCCTTAGCACAGCATTTAATATTTGCTGTGATCTCTCTCCCATTTGCCTTTCTGGTTCCCTCTCTCTGAATCTCTCCAGGCTGCACAGCCCCTGTTCCTTCATCAGATCCTCATGTGCATTATCTTGACGGCCTTCACCAAAATGGCGGCCTCCCCATTTGCCTTCCCCCATCCTGGGAGCTTGAATTTATCAACATCCTTCATAAAATATGACCCCTAGGATTGAACACAATCATTTTTCTTTCCTCTCCTACTCTCCTAACTCCAGATACCTCCTTCTCCTGCCTCTGATTGATGCCAGGGTCCTAGCGATGAAGTAGAATGTAAACTTCTTAAGGGAAGGGATTGGAATATGATAGAGTAACAAATGTGTTTTCCACCTTTGCCTGCATTATATAATAGTCCTATTGGTCCAAGCTTAAGATGGGCTTTTGCCAGACAACACAACAACTAACAGGAGACTTGACTTGGTCATCTTATTGTCCTTTAGCTCAAAGAGAGGGGATGTAACAGATGGTAATGAGTCATATTTTTCACAGGGATGAGAGTCCAGGAGCTAGCTCTGAGCAGAAAGTTAACTTATAGCCCCAGCTCACAGCCCTCTCCTCTGCTGGCATGTCTGGAGAGTTGAGGCCCCATCCTTTGGGTTGTTGCCACATTTTCCCAGGAAAATCATCGAGGCAGAGAATGCTCTGTTTTTTGTGATGTGTGCCTTTAAGAGGACTGGCTTCTCCCTCTCTCATGTTTCCCAATGCTGGCTAAGCAAGAATTTCCAAGCACCTCCCTTCTGGGGGCATGAAAAAAACATACCTTAAAGTTAATAATAGGTGATAGTAAAAGAATGGGGGCTATTGGAAGTGCCTGGGGAGAGGAGCCAAGAGCTGCCATATAGGATCCCTGATGGGGCTTGAAATGGCAAACAAAGACTCCTCATCTCTGAATGCCAGTTCCCACATTTTTAAAAAAGATGTTGATACTGAAGGCCTCTCCCAGCTCTGACATCCCCTGTTCTAAGGTCCCTGCCAGCTCTGCCATCCCCTGTTCTAAGGTCCCTGCCAGCTCTGCCATCCCCTGTTCTAAGGCCCCTCCCAGCTCTGACTTTCTCTAAGAACCTGCTGACCCCAAAATTCTGTGTTCTATAATTCTAAGGACTCTTTATGTGATCTACCCATGAACATTCAGCAAATCTTCAACAGTCTGAACTATGTCTGACATAACCAACAATATTCAAAGAGTAGACCTGGAGAGATTTGAATGAAATTAGATGCTTTTTAGTTCTCCCTGAGCTTTCACATCATCTCGATGAGATGTACACGAGGGTGATTTATTGGCTTAGTGCTTGAGGGGAGGTCACTGACTGTACACGAAACCTACTTCTTCTCACAAGTGAATCATGGGAGACTCTGAAGTGGGTTTCAGTTGATGACGGGATAAAATTTCCTTTTCAATCAATCAATTCAACAAGCAGGTACTCCCTATGTACACCTTCTATGGGCCAGGCCTCATGCTAGGCCTCAGAATAAATACAAAGACAAAAATGAAATCGTCTCAGCCTTAAAGGAGACTCCATTCCATCCACCTGCCTGTCTTGTACAAATGAGTTCAGAGTCTGTGAAAGTGACTCTACAGGTCAGGAAAGGAAGCTAATACAGAAGAGTGCAGATCAGGGAACCTGGGTTCTAGTCCTGACTCAGGCACCAACTCTTTGTGTGACCTTGTGAAAGTCATTTCCCAATTCCTCATCCAGGCCAAAATGAGTTTGGAGTTCTTTTGTTTCCCCCATCTGGGCTTTTTGTTTTGTTTTTTGCAAAGATACTAAAATGGTTTGCCCTTTCCTTCTCTAAGTCATTTTACAAATGAGGAAACTGAGGCAAACATGGTAAGTGACTTGCCCAGGGTCACACAGCTTGTAAGTGCCTGAGGCTGGATTTGAACTGAGGAACATAGATGATTCTTCTGGACTCCAGGCCCAGCACTCTGCACTATGGCACCCCCTAGCAGCCTTGTTAAGTCCTATAATTTCTAGCTTTGTGATATTTCTCAAAAAAAAAGGAACCTCCCCGCCCCTTCCTCCTCTAACCTTGAAGATCCTTATCAACTCATTCCTGGATTAATCCAGTGGCTGCTTTGGGGTCTCCTAGCCTCACGACTCTACCCATCTGTCCATCCTCAGCTATCAAAGTCATCTTCCTAAAGCCCAACTCTGACCATGTCATCCCCTGATCAATAAACTCTGGGGCTCCCTATTGCCCCAGGAAGCAAATACAGCACACCTTTCATAACCTGGCCCCCTCCCACCTTTCCAGTCTTCTTACACCTGACACGTACTCTTGGGTCCAGTGACCCTGGTTGTTCCTATCACACAATCCCCCATCTCCCAACTCCATGCATTTGTATTGGCTGTGTCCCATGCCAGGACCTCTCTTCCCTCCTGATCTCTGCCTTCTAGCTTTCCTGGCTTCCCTCAAGTCCCCTTTCTGTCCAAAGTCTTTCCCAGGCCTCCTTAAGCTTAGTACCCTCCCTCTGCTATTTATTTCCAGTTTATCCTGTCTATAACCTGTTTGTCCCTGGCTGTTTGCATGTTGTACCCTCCCCCATTAGTCGGTAAGCTCCCTAAGGGCAGGAACTGTTTTTACCTTTCTTTGTATACCCAGCACATGGCACAGTGTCTGGTGCTTAGTAGGCATTTAATAATTGACCGACTGTCTGATGGTCTTTCCCTATAACGGAAACCACATTGACTAAAAGTTTAAGAAATTGAGACTGTTTAGCCTGAAAAAGAGTCTCTCTTCAAGTATCTGAAGTATTTGAAAGGCTGCCCATCAGTGAGGGTCTAGCCTTGTCCCCTTTGGCCCTAGAGGCTAGAAGAATCTTGAAGGCACATTTAGGCTTGTTAAAGCTAGCATTTATATAAGGCCTCAAGGTTTGCAAAGTGCCTTACAAATAAAATCCAGTTTACAAATAATATCTGGTACCAAACAGCCACCAGGAGGCAGGTGCCATGATTACCCCCATTTAATAGTTAAGGAAACTAAAGGCTAGATAACTTCACTGAACGAATAGGGTGCTAGATCTGGAATCAGTGAGATCCGGGTTCAGATCTCCTCTTGGATGTTCACTAGCTATATGACCCAGAAGCAGTCATTTGACTGCTTCAGGCATCAGTGTCTTCATCTGTAAAGTGGGTGTAATTCGGGGCTGCATTCCTGGAAAAAGGTTTAACCAGCCTCAAGTAGGGAATGTAGGAGACAGGGCAATGTCTGTGCCCATAGCAGGAGATTCTCATTGGCCAGTCCTTCCTTGCTCTCTGATACAATGGAGAACAAGTAAGACGAGAGGAAAGAGAGAGCTCAGGAAGAAAAGAGAGATTTCCTACCATCTCCTCACTGTCTACATTTGCTCTGCAAGTTGTCTCGTTTTCAATGTGTTATTTTTAAGTGGGTACATCTATGCCTACACCTCAGAGCCTGAGAACAGACCAGACAAAGCCTCTCCCAGATAGCCCATGTCCTGAACTGCCTGGCATCAAAACTGCCAGCTAGCAGGTATCTGAGGCAGGATTCGAACTTAGGCCTTCCTGATTCCAAGTCTGGCCTTTTACATACCACATCCCTAGATTCCTACAAGGGAGAAACTTCCCCAAATTCCAAGTCTCCTGCTATTTCCCACAGTGACATTTATACATCACATTGAATTCACTTTCACAGAAGGAAGGGTGCAAGAGAATTACAAGTTCCTTGAGGACAGGGGACATTTCCTTTTGTAGGTCTAGGGCCTAGCACAGGGTTGGACACATAGTAGGTGCCTTTGCAGGGAATGCCACTCGTCTTCCCCCAAGTCTTCAGTCAAAAGCTGAGTGACCACTTGTTGAGAATGGCGCAGAGGGATTTCTTTTTTTTTTTCTTCCTAAGGGATGATCTTCTGGAATGTCTTCCAAGGCCAGAAATTCTCTGATGCCAATTTTCATCTCCTTGAGAAAAGATGCAGAGATGGAAGGGGAAATTGAGAAACCATAGAATTTTTGGAGTTGGAAGATCAGAACCAAAGCTGGAAGAAATCTTAGAGGTCATCTATGCTAGCCCTTTCATTTTACAGATGGGGAAGCTGAGGCCCAGAGGAAAAAAAAAAAAGGTCACACACACACAGGTAGTCAGCAGAAAGAAGAACCAGAAGGTAAAATCAGGTTCCAAAGCCCCCTCACCTCTAAGATTCTAGGAGTCTGTGATGTGGGAGGTGAGAATTCCCTAAGAAACAGTCACCTGAAGCTCACCTTCCCAAGCCTTTTGCCCCCAGGCAGTTTTGATGCCAGGCAGGTCAGGACATGGGCTATCTGGGAGAGGCTTTGTCTGGTCTGTTCTCAGGCTCTGAGGTGTAGGCATAGATGTACCCACTTAAAAATAACACATTGAAAACGAGACAACTTGCAGAGCAAATGTAGACAGTGAGGAGATGGTAGGAAATCTCTCTTTTCTTCCTGAGCTCTCTCTTTCCTCTCGTCTTACTTGTTCTCCATTGTATCAGAGAGCAAGGAAGGACTGGCCAATGAGAATCTCCTGCTATGGGCACAGGCATTGCCCTGTCTCCTACATTCCCTACTTGAGGCTGGTTAAACCTTTTTCCAGGAATGCAGCCCTGAATTACACCCACTTTACAGATGAAGACACTGATGCCTGAAGCAGTCAAATGACTGCTTCTGGGTCATATAGCTAGTGAACATCCAAGAGGAGATCTGAACCCGGATCTCACTGATTCCAGATCTAGCACCCTATTCATTATCATTTATCATCAACCAAAACAGTTTGTATCTCTCCCTTAAAGTAACAACAGCTGAAAACTGAATGTCACCAAATTTCCATTTCTCCAATTTTCTCCTGAGTCAAATCAATGTGTCAACTGAAGGAAAAATGCTTTTGCTTGTTAAGTACTGTGTGCCAGGTACAGAGCTAAGTGCCAGGATGTAAATAAAGGCAGCCCCTTGCCTTAAGGAGTTCCCAGTCAAATGTCAGTGAATGACTATAGTCACACTGAGAGGGCTCCTGCTTGTGACTCATCGTGACGAGGCAAAGGTGACCTGGGGCTTCTCAGAAATGGTGACGGCAAAGTCCATTTGTTGGCAGGAATCGTCATCCTGGAATTACTTCATGGATGGGCCTAACAGTGTACAGCGCTTGCTCTTTGAGGATACCCTAACTGAAAATACAGACTCATCCGCCATGGGCTGGCCAGTGGGAGATGCCCGTCTTGGCATGGTGAGTCAAGCTATAGGCATCTGGGCTATGTTGCAAGCAACGTCTTTCCTTTACTGTTTTATAAGGACCCAAAGGTCTCCTGCCTGTCAATGAGTTATCAGGGTGGCCACCCCAAGCAAATGAAGACCAGGCCTTTGGGCCCAGGGAGGAATGGGTGGAAGAGATGTTGTCCCAACGGCCTTGAAGGTGGCCGAAGCAGCCTCTGAGTGCTCGATCAGAGCATCCCGGGTCATCTCCGGTCATCTCCACTTTTGTCCTGCCTCTGGACTTTAATGATGCTGGAACAGAGAATGAGGCTGAAGACTGTGCCCAGCTCTGCCTTCCTGAAATCCAATCCATGTGTGAGTCAAGACATCCCTCATGATGGCATCAGTCCCTTTGGAAAATGAAGAACTGACAAGAGCTACCCACCCACACCCAATAATGAGAACAAGCCCTTCAGACCAGCTAGCTCTCCAGGGGTTTCCAAGGAGTTTTCCTAGCTCTTATCTCATCTGATGGTGAAGGCAGGCCAGGGAGGTCAGCGGCTGGATCTCTGTTCTCCATTTCAGAGTTCTCATGGGACTTGGAGCTGGAGTAGACTCTGAAGATCGTTTAATCCTTGGGTTCTGTGTGTGGTGGACCCTTTTGTCGGTCTGGGGAAGCCTGTGGCCCCTTCTCAGAATCATGTTTCTAAATAAATAAGAATGAAAAGCATTGCTGTTGGTTATGGTTGTTTCATTTTCATTCGTTTCCCGTGAGGCAAAGGCTATTATTGACCCCATTTTACAGATGAAAAAAACTGAGGCAGAAAGAGATTAAGTGACTTGCCCAGGGTCACACAGCTGTTAAGCATCTGAGGCAGAGTTTGTATTTAGGTCTTCCAGAGTACAGTTTCAGCAGTAGGGAAGAAATGATATTAAAATTCAGTTATTCAAAGTTTTTTTTTCTTTTAAACAAATTTACACACCTTCTGAATCCTATCTATGCACCCCTTAGGCATCCGAGTTCAAATCCAGCCTCATTCACTTACCAGCCCAGTGACTGTGGGGGCCACACTTAACTTCTGCTTCCCCACTTTCCTCATCTATAAAATAGGGAGAATAAAGACACCTGCTTCTCAGGGCTGTTGTGAGGATAAATGAGATGGGAATTGTGAAGTGCCTGGCACATTGTGAGGGCTATAGAAGGCTTAGCTATCATTATGTTTGTCATGTCTCAACTCTCCTGTCCCTGTGTCCAGACTCTAAAGCGAGCTGTTCTAGGTTCCCTCCCCTCTCTGACATCCTCTGCTCTATTTCTGTGAAATGGGGTATACAAGACCCTTGAGAAACTCAGCTCTGCTCCTGAGTGTGCAGTAACTGAGCAAAACCAGCCCCCTGGCCATCCTGGGAGCTCAGTTTCCCTCTTCTGCCCCTGGAGGTGCGCACCCCTTCCTCACTTTTATTCTCCCATCCAAGTGAATAAGACTCTCAGATGTTTCCAGATTGGAAAAAGCAGCGCCATTCCTACAAGTCCGTGCCAGCAGGGTGGCGACTGCAGCTCCTGGCTGCTCCTGGTGATGGGAGTCCTCCCTCCTCTCATCACCTCCTCTCTGCCTCTCCTTATACCCCAGGCACCCCTGGAGGTCAGAGATGGCCTTATTATTTGTCTGGGCAACTCCAGAGCTTGGCCCAGGGCCTGGAACAGCGAAGGTACATAATAAATGCTTACTGAATAAATAGCCCTCATCTCTGCAGTCACCTTAAAGTGTTTGTAGAATGACTAAGTGACCCCCATCTCTGAATGTTGTAGGTGCTTAATGAATATAGTAGGTGCTAATAAATTCTTGTTGATTGAATAGAACTCATCTCCTAATTTGCTAGGTTTGCAAACCACTTTACAAATATTTGATTCTCAACAACAATCCTGGGATATAAATGCTATCATTATCTCCATTTTTCAGAGAAGGAAACTGAGGCAGACAGAGGAGAAGTGATTGCCTGGGGCTCCAGAATTAAATGTACCTGCGGTAGGACTTGAACTCAGGTCTTTCTGACTCCAGCTCAGTGTTCTATTTACTGTATTGTACCCAGCTGCCTAGAACATTAGGTCCTGAAAGGAACCTTGTGGACTATTCTATCCAAACCCTTTGTTTGGCAACAGAAGAAACTGAGGCCCTAAGAGGGGATCGAAGTCCAAATGAACGCACCTCCCCAGTCCCAGAGCCAGTCTAGAACCCAGCCCTTCTGCCTCCAAGGTCAGTTAGCTGACTGCTGGCCCACAGGTGCTTTTCCTTCATCTTAATCTTCTATCCAGTGCTTTAAAGCTCCCCAACGTTTTATACAACACCTCATCTGAGTCTTCCAATAGCCCCACGAATTAAGTACTAAAGGTGAGCATTATACCCATTTTCCAGAGGAGGAAAACTGAGGGCTAGAAAGGGGAAGCGACTTGCCCACAGTCCCACAACTAGTCAATGTCAAAGGCAGGAACTGAACCAGCCCTTGCTGCCCCCAGGTGCACATACTATCTATCCACTTCTCTATACTGCCTCTCCCCAAGTGCTCGAAACCAGGACTATAATTGACTGAAAGAAGATCCGAGAAGTGAAAATCACAGGCCTCTTGTTTCAATCATCATGTAATATGATCAGCACACCTGATCTTGAATTTCATCAGACTGCAGGGTTGAACCCGGGTGCCTGCCTCCGCCGGCCGGGTTCTGTCTCCCTCCTCTGACATCCCTGACCTTGTTTTGAAATGATTAATCAGCCAAGTCAGAAGTTCAAGCAGTTAGGGGTTACAAGGCTCATTAGTTCTTGCTGCTGCTGTCCTGGGCTGCACAGCTGAGTTGGCCTGAAGTTGCTTTCAAAAGCAAAATCAGAGAGTTGTGCATTTTGAGTAAACCCAGGCACTCAGGTGATGCTAGGCATTAGGCATGGACAGATGCTACGGTGGGTTTTGTTCTCTAGCCAAGAGTTTCATAACCATGCATTTATGGAAGGGCTGTATGACCTTGGACAGCGCATTTCCCTCTTCCTGTGTTTCAGGTTCCTTCCCTATAAAATGAAGAGTTGGACCAATTGGGTCTAACCTGATTACTCCAATAGGCACTTAATTGAGAATAATATTTATGTGGGTAAGGCATAGTGCTAGACAGAAACAATTCATAGTGAAAATGAAAACTAGTCCCTGTCTTCAAGCAACTTCAATTTTCCTAGGAGGAAACAAATTCCTATACACACAGGTATATGTGTGATCATTTGAGAAGGTCCCTCCTAGCTCTGACATTTTGTATTCTATGTTCCAAGCTCCCCCACAGAGTCCTCCTCTGATCCTTCATCTTCATGTGGAGGTGGCCAAGCTCAAAACTGAGAGTAGAGCTCAGGCTCTTCAGTCTCTATCATGAAAACAAAGGGACTAATTTAAAGTCTTTGCAAGTGGATCCGAGGATCAGTATCATCACCCTGAGGCTGGTCAGTTGGTGATTGATTCTTTGATCATGGCTATCTGGGAAAATTACAAAATAATACTGAACAACTCCTTTATGCTTATGCTGTGATTACAGCAGGGGCTGAAAGCAAAAGGATTCGAGCAGTTTGGGAATCATCTATAAATATCAATGTAATATTACATTAATATGTAATTACACATTACATAACACTAATATGATTGTATAATGTTATATGACATTAATATTTAATATTACCGTTATAAATGTTAATGTGATACAATATAAATATTAATGTAATTAACTGTTGGTCTCTAAATGTGAGACCCTTGTCCAATGACCAACAAGTGGATGTGTTAGCATTGGAACTGAACCATATTCATCTTGATATTCTTGCTATGAATGACTAAATTGATGAATAAACGAAAAGTGTTTAGCATGTCTTTACTATGTTCAAATTTCAAATGCTGGGGATACAAATAAAAAAGCAGAGACAGTGCCCACTCTTGAGGAGCTCACACTCTAAAGGGAAAGACAATACCTGCAAATAGGATGGAAAGATCCCATGGTTCATGGGGTCAAAGGCAAAGCAGATGAAAGACAGAAGGAAACTGCAGATGAATGAAAGGATAGATCACAGGATGGACCGAAGGATTTGGAGGGATTAGTTTATTGGGCATTCAGAAGCAACAAGAAACATCATTTGTGGGGAATTTGGTCATGTAATATTACAGGACTCCTAAAATGCGTTTGCAGAAAGAACTACCATGAAAATAATTGTAGCTTGGGTGCCATCATCTGTTGAAAAGGGTGAGGAGATAGAGAAATTTTCCAAAGAACTAATGAGATTCTTCCAATGAAATCTAAATATTCATTGGCTATTTCAATGCAAAGATGGGTATAATCAGTAATAGGAAAATATGTTGGAAAATATCATAGACTACACCAAAAAAAAAAACGTATACCTATATACTCCTGAATACTTTCTTTAAGAAAAGAATTGAGGGGCGGCTAGGTGGCGGCTAGTGTTGGCCCTGGAGTCAGAAGGACCTGAGTTCGGATCCGACCTCAGACACTTAACGCACACACAAACAAAAACCTAGCTGTGTGACCTTGGGCAAGTTACTTAACCCCATTTGCCCTCCAAAAAAAAAAAAAAGAATCGGTAGGCATTGAACATGGGGAATACCAAATAACACAAAAACTGAAGCTTGTTACTAATGTTGGAATCACCCCTAAATTAGCAGTCTGTGGTGTAATCAGACTCCCATCCAGTTAGAGGAAAGATCAAAATGAATACTAAGCTATTAAGGTAGGAGAGAGAGACAGAGACAGAGACAGAGAGACAGAGACAGAGACAGAGAGAGACAGAGAGAGACAGAGACAGAGAGAGACAGAGACAGAGACACAGAGACAGAGACACAGAGACAGAGACACAGAGAGACACAAAGAGAGACAGAGACAGAGATACAGAGAGGGAGAGAGACAGAGAGAGAAAGAGAGGAGAGAGGGAGAGAAAGAGAGAGGTGGAGAGAGAAAGAGAGACAGAGAGGGAGAAAGGAGAGAGAGACAGATACAGAGAGAAAGAGAAAGAGAGAGGGAGAGGGGCAGAGACAGAGAGAGACAGAGAGCAAGGAGTGGCATTAAAATTATTCTAATTTGATTTATTTAAACAAGTAATTGATGTCCAAAATATGGGTAATAGATGGAAGAAAGGACATTGACACTGATCATAGCAACTTCATTTAGAAGTTTAACCAATGAGTAGACCAAAAGTACCTTAAAAATCCACTTTATTCAGCAAACACTTGGCCTTTTGTTTTTATTCAACTGTTTTCAGTTGTGTCTGACTTATTGTGACCCCATTTGGGGTTTTCTTGGCAAAGATACTGGAGGGGCTTGCCATTTCCTTTCTCAGTTCATTTTATAGATGAGGAAACTGAGGCAAACAAGGTTAAGTGACTTGCCCAAGGTCACACATCTAATGTCTTAAGTCAGATTTGAACTCAGGTCTTTCTGACTCCTGGACCACGTTCTCTATTCACTGTGCACCTATCTGCCCATAATTAAGAGGAGTAGTTCTTTATACATCTTAAAGCACTATATAAATAATGTTGAGTTAGCATTATTTCCTCCTCCTCTACTTCTCTCTGGCAATTCAGTCAACAAGCATTTATCGAGCACCTACAATGTGCCAGGTATAGGATATGAAGAAAGGCAAAAACCAACCCCCGCCCTCAAGGAACTTACAGTCTAATAATACAAATAACCATGAATCAACATATATCCTGGGTAAATGAAGATAATCGAAGAAGGAAGGCACTAAGATAAATGAGTCTAGGCAGGCACATAGGAGGCATTTAATAGAAGGAACATATGACTTTTAGCCAGAAGGGATCCTACAGACTATTGTCTACAACCCTTTGTTCCACAGACAGATGAAGGAATCAGATCTTTAACAAGAGAAAGAATAGCAGAGCTGAGACACTGTGAGAGCTTAAGGTCATAGATCCAGATCGGGAAGAAACCTCAGAGGCCAGCTAGTTCAGCCCCATTAATTCCCAGATGAGGAAACTGAGGCAAAGGAGGGGGATGGTTTGGCCAAGGTCACAGAGGCACTAAGAATCAAAGGGAGGATTTGGTCCTGGGTCCGTTCACTTTAGCATCAGGGCTTTTTCTCCTTCTGATATCTGTTAATTCAATTAAACATTTATTAAAGCACCTACAGTGTGCAAAGCATTATGCCTGGGAGGATAAAGAAACAAAACCTAAACAGGGCCTGCTCTCAAGTAGTTTACATCCGGTGAGGGGTCTTTTTGGGAATCTAAGGGTCCCTCCTGTGGGTGGGTGGAATAAACAGAGACTATACTCTCCCATGATGCCTGCAAGGCTCTCCCTCCTCATCACCTCCCAACTTCCCTGGCTTCCTTCATGTCCTCGCTCAAAGCCCACCCTCTGATCCCCCTTAATGTTAATGCCTTCCCTCTGGGATTATCTCCAGTTTTTTACTCCTTTCTACGACTTGTTTGTCCACAGTTATTTGCACGTTGTTTCTCAAATTTGACCCTAAGCTCCTTGAGGACAGGGACTGGTTTCTACTTTTCTTTATGCCTGGCACATAGTAGGCATTTAATGAATGCTAGTTGATGGACCGACTGGTTTAAACTCTAGTCTGACTCTGAGGCCAGATTTCTTTGTCCATTACACTGTAATAATCAAGGAAGGTAATACAACTGCTTAGTGCAGTTCCTGCACATAGTAGGTGGTTAATCAACATTTGTTCCTTTTCCTTCCTATGTTGTTGTTCAGCAATTTTTGAAGAGGGTCAATGACCTCATGCAACAGGTAATGTCTTGACTTACGTATGTATTGGATTTAAGTGAGGCAGAGCTGCACAGGGTCAGCCTCATTCTCTTTTCCAGAGTTATTGAAGTCCAGTAGGAAGACAAAAGTCAAGTGATGTCCAGGGTGCAGTGGATGGATGACCTTGGCGTCTTTGGCATCTGACCAAGGTCCAAGCGCCCCACTGCCTTAGCCACTGTCACAGCCATGGGAACAAGGTGTTCTCAGCTGTCCTTCTGCTAACTCACTGACAGGTCCAAGGCCCATTGACTATCTGGTTCAGCCCATCTGCAGAGACAGTATTACAGGTGTGGTATTACATGTGTGGCTGCTATACATGCTATAGTTTCTTGGAGCCCCAGGTGAGGGCCAGGTGGAATAGGTGATACTGGAGGGGGGAGAGCAGCCCTCCCACCAGAGGGGCCAGTCATCCTGAACACCCCAACACCCCCTTGGTCTGCAGGTGAATGAGGAAACTAAGGCTAAAGTGTCCTGAGTAAAGGCATGCTGACTCCCAACACTCTCACTCTATCCCCTACATCACACTGCCTCTTTCGGCCCTGTCTTTGGCCTCTTTTTTTGTATCCCCAGCACTCAGCACATACTAATAAATATTTATTGAATTGAATTAATGCTTGTTGAAGACAGACTGGGGGGAGGTGGGGAACCTTCGGCCTCTAGGCCACTTGTGGCCCTCTCAGTCCTCAAGTGCGACCCTCTAGGTCCTCAAGTGTGGCCCTCTGACTGAATCCCAATTTCATAGAACAAATACTCTTAATAAAAGGATTTGTTTTGTAAAACTTGGACTCAGTCAAAAGGTCGCACCCAAGAACCTAGAAGACCACAAGTGGCCTAGAGGCGGCAGGTTCCTCACCCCTAGACTGGGGCATGAGGTACAGCTTGTGCAAAGGCGCAGACTCCGGAGATGGAATGTCCTGTAGAGGGACACCACCAGCCCTGCCTCACTTCCAGTCCTTTCTTTGCGCTGTCTTTTTTCCGGCCGCTCCCCGCCAGGGGGCGCTGTAGCAGCGAACGCACCACTTGGCGTCTGTGACCAAGCCAAAGGAAACGCGTCCTCGCCAGGTTTGTCCCTAGCCGCCAGCCGTCCTTACATCACCCGTCCCCTTGACGACGGTCCGGAGAGCGCGCCGCTTGGCGGCTGAGGCTCGGAGGCGTCTGAAACGGCGGCGGAGGCCGCGGGAGGAGCGCCTAGGTGAGGCCGGGGGCCGCAGGGGGCCGGGCCGGGGCGGAGGGGGAGGCGCGCGGGGCCTCGCGGGAGGCCGGCACCCGGCCATGCACGGGGAGTGAGCCGTGCGAGGGAGAGGGCGCCGCGGCCTAGCCTGGTCTTACGGGTGGAGAAACTGAGTCAAAAGCCCCTGGGTTCGAGTCAGTATCCCAGCATTTATTAAGCTTTAGTAACTTCTTAAAATTAAATACTGTAATCTTGAGAGCTTAACCATTTATAATTTTAAGATATTGTTGTGTTTCTTATTAAAATTCAAACCCACTCTGATGCGTTCTAGCTGGTTTTTGAGCTTTGTGAAAGCTCCCATCAGCCTCCCGCCTTGGGGTCACCCGGAGAGCCGGCTGGGCAGCGGCCACCACGGCGCTGACATGGAAAGGTCCAGGGGCCGAGGGTCCATCCCCAGGTGCCACCCAGACACGGTTGCACTGCCCTGCCTAACAATGGGCCTGTCTGGTAACAGTAACAACTTAGGTGACATTTACAACAATCCTGTAAAAGACATTCAGATACTCGCTTCCCTCCAGTGCTGTGGATGTAAATTTGTAGCATAGGAAGTTTACTAAAGCCTAAAAATCCTCCAAGACTTTCAGGGCGCCTTGTACAAGTGTAGGGCTGGGGATGGACCTAGGGATTCCTTGGTCCAAGGGACTCCCAGAAGAGGAGATCCCTCTAACTGTGCAGATCAGCACCTTCTTTGCCAGAGAAGAAGCAGGGCTTGAAGACAGAAAATTGGCCTCCGAGCAGGAAGACCTGCATTCAGCGTCTGTCTCTGATAGACCTTGGGTGACTCCGTTAATATCTCAGTGCTTGAGACAACTCTTTTGCAGAATAAATATAAAGAAACATTAAGTAGTTTGGGAGGGGGGTACTGCCACTTTGGAGCATCAGAAATTTTTTCATGTAATAAAGGGTGCTTGAGCTGTTCTGTGAGGCAGAGAGGAGAAGAGGGAGGGCATTCTAGGCATGGGGAATGGCCAGTGCAAAGGCCTGGAGACTGGATATGGGGCATCCTGTAAAAAGAACAGAGAAAGTTAGTTTCACTGGCTTGAAGAGTAGGGAGTGGGGGATGTGACATCCCATGAAGCTGGAAAGGCAGTTGGGGCCAGGTTATGAAGGATTTTTAGAAGTTTATCTTGAGGGGCAGCTCAGCGGCCCTGGAGTCAGGAGGACCTGAGTTCAAATTTGACCTCAGACACTTAACACTTATTGGCCCTGTGACCTTGGGAAAGTCACTTAACCCCAATTGCCCTGCCTTCTCCCTCCAAAAAGCAAAAAAAAAAAAAAAAAAAGTTTATCTTTAGAGGCAATAAGGAGCCTCTGGAATTTATTGAGTAGGGGAGTGACATGGTCAGATCTAACTTAAGGAAGATCATTTTGACAACTGTGTGCTAGAAGCAGGAAGGCCAATTAGCAAACTTTGCAGTGATTCAGATAAGAACTTGGAGTGGCATGTGGATGGAGAGAAGTGCCAGGCGCCAAGGGCTGTGTGCAGGCTGGAATGGTGGTGAGTCTTGATAATGGATTGATTGGCTATGTGGGATGCAGGAGAGTGAGAGACTGAGGATGACACGAAGGTGACAGCACTGGGTGACTGAGGAGAACAGGATTGGGAAGGGAAAGAGACAAAAGGTCTCCTCTGGACGTGTGGAGATATCCTGGGTCATCTGCTCTCTCTGAGCTCTTGGCAGCTGTGACCTTGGAAGAGGCCCCTTCATTTCTTGGGCCTCTGATTGCTCATCTGGAAAATGAGAGCATTGGACAAGATGTCCTCTGAGGGCCTGAGCGGCCAGACCTTGACTCCAGATCTTACCCTCTTTCCACTGTCCTGCAGTTTTAGGCTCACCCAGGATTTGGAGTAACTGGCCTAGTGTCTTGCTTACCATTCTCTTAGGGTCAGTTCTCTGACCACCACAACTTATTGATACCTCCCTCATGATCTCGGGCAGATCACTTGTCCTCTTGGGCCTAGGAGATCAGAGTTTAAAGCAGATGGCTCCTCCAGCTTTCACATGAAACCCTGTGACAGCTAGAAGGCAGAAGATACCCAGGGAAGGAGAGGTGCTCAGAGTCAGGGTGTACCAGGACCAGACTATGGCAGGGGTCTTTTCCTGCACTTGGAACTGGAGTTTGGTTTGGTTTTTAAAAAGCATTTTTTTATAACTGTATTTCAATTAAATTTGTTTCCTTTATTAACTCATACAGTTTATTTTGCACATAATTCTACAAGCTTCACCATAATGACTGCCAAAGAATTCTGTTACAAACCTTGGGACTGGAGGAGGGTCTTTAAAGCAGAGGTGTTAGGCCTGGCCAGAATCAGATTAAAATCTAATTGGGAAAACAAACAAATAAAAATGTGCTAGAAGACAGAGCATGTTAACTTGTGTTTTTCTAAGCCAAAATACAGATGTAGGGATCGTTTCTCTTTGAGCTTAACACCACAGTGCTTAAGTCTCCTCTAGTTTGTCATGGAATGTCAGAGCTGGAAGGTTCTGCATCCTGTTTACTCTCTCTGAGTATTGCCCAATATTAGCATTTAATAGTCACTTCTCTCCAGATAGCAATTTTTCCTGTAAAAGGAAGAGGATTGGAAGACATGGCCTCTGATATCCCTTCCAGTCCTGACATCCTTGGAGCCTGAGAGAAAGGCCCTGAGGGAATGAGACACAGCATGAGTGCCTGGAATCTAGGCACAGAGACTTGGACCAAAGGACTTGCTTTCTTCTGTTCTGACATGGAATGTCAGAGCTGAGAATCTCAGTCCTCCTGTGTTTTATTATGCTAAATTGTGTTATATCATCACATCATATCATATCTTATGTTAATAGAATTGCTCTACAAGGTAGCATGGGTACATGTCAAACTCATTGCAGGCAAAGGTTAAATGTAATTGGGAAATGTTTAACAAAAGATGTAAAAATACAACAGAGCCTAGAAAATGTTAATTTGTAGTTTCCTAAGTCAATATGCGGCTGGCAGAGATTCCTTTCTTTTGAGTTTGACCCCCTGATAGTATATATGGAGGACTGATCTTGGTGTCAGGAAGATTTTAAAAAGTTCAGTCCTGCTTCTGACACATGCTGAGACCATTGTAAGTATTGGGATTCTAACATTATAAATACTGATCTGCAGAGTTTCCATGTTAGGAGTACTGGCGGGGGCGGGGGGAGGGCTAGGGAGGGACTGGAGAGAAGGAGAGAATTTAGAATAGGAAAGAAAAATTTTTAAATAAAAATAAAAACAAAGCCTCTGCTCAAAGTTCCTCACATTGACAAAATTCTAAGTCTAGACCCCCAAAATTGCCCTATATTAATGTAAAGGAGCCAGCCATGATAGGGTAGATAGTCCCAGAATTTCAGATTTGGAAGGGAACCCAGTGGCCGTCCCACTAATGGAATTACTTCAGAGATAACCTTTACCTGGTTTTTTATAAGGCCCCTCTGGATTATGCCTCGCTTGTCCTATCCACATGCTGCTTTGCACATTGTCTCCCTGTTAGACTGAGAGCTTCTTGAGGGTAAGACTTTGGTGCCTTTCTTTTCATTTGAATCCTCAGCACTTAGTGCTGTGCAGGACACATAGCAGGTGCTTAATAAGTGCTTATGGATTGAGTAAAACTAAGTAATGGACTGGCTGAGAGCACTTTCCATGACCTTCCTCTCTAGGAGGACTGTGAGGAAGGTGGTTAATCAACAAGTAAACACATGTGCAGACAAGCTCTGTACCAGATAAGTAGGAGATGATTAAGAGAGGGAAGGCACTACTGGGAAAGGCTTCCTATTAGAAAGTGAGATTTTAGCTGGGACTCAAAAGGAAACCAGGAGGAGATGAGGAAGGAGAATGTTTTAGCATCGGGGTGTGGGTTATACTGGAGTAGGAAAAGACTTAAGGTAGGGAGACCCATTGGGAGATCTGAGCAGGAGGTAATGAGGGTTTGAGCTATGGTGAGTAGGGAGAATAGGGTAGATGTGAAGACAGAAACAGTGAGATTTGGAAGTATTATGTTAATTGAGGGCAAGTGAGGAGGTGAGAATAATGCTGAGATTATAAACCAGGCAGGCTGGAAGAATGGTGATGTCTTTGACAGGATTAGGGAAGTTTAGAAGTAGAAGAGGTGGCAAAAATACACCAAAGAACTATGCAGGGAGGAGCTTCACATCACCAATCACTGTGATGGTGTAGAGCCATACATCCTGGAGAATGAAGTCAAGTTGGCCTTAGCACTGCTAACAGTAAGGCTGGTGGAAGTGATGGAATGCCAGCTGAGCTATTTAAAAACCTTAAAGATGGTTCTGTTAAAAGACTGCACTCCATATACCAACACATTTGGAAAACTCAGCAGTGGCCATCGTATTGGAAAAGATCAGTTTAGGTCCCAATCCCAAAGAAGGGCAATGCAAATTACCAAACAGTTATGCCCATTTCACATGCCAGCTGGATTATGTTTAAGATTCTGCAAGCTAGGCATCAGCAATAGATGAACTGAGAACTACCAGAAGAGCAGGCTGGTTTTCAGAGAGGTAGAGGAACTGGAGACCAAATTGTCAACATTTGCTGGATAGAGAGGTAGCAAGGGAGCTCCAGAAAAGCTCTACTTCTACTTCACTGACTACATGAAAGCCTTTGACTGTGTGAATCACAACAAAATATGACAAGTCCTCAAAGAGATGGGAGTACTAGATCATCTTATTTGTGTCCTGAGGAACCTGTAACAGTTAGAACCAAACATGGAGCAACTAATTGGTTTGAGATGTGGAAAGGAATATGACAAGGCCATATTGTTACTTTATCTATTTAACTTATATCATGCTAAATGCCAGGCTGGCTGAATCAAAACCTGGAATTAAGATTCCCAGGAGAAATATCAACAATCTCAGAGACTCAAATGATAACACTCTGATAGTAGAAATTAAAGAAGAATTAAAATAGAGGGAGAAGTAGAAGCAGTATCAGATTTTATATTCTTGGGCTCAAAGATCACTCCAGATAGCACCTGCCACCATGAAATTAAAAGATGCCTGCTCCTTGGAAGGAGAGCTATGGCAAATCTGGACAGCATGCTAAAAAGCAGAGACATCACCTTGCTGACAAAGGCTCCTATAGTCAAAGCTGTGGTTTTTCCACAGCAGTGTATGATTGTAAGAATCAGACTATAAGGAAAGTAGAGGGCTACACAATCACTGATTTTGAACTGTGGTGCTGAAAAAGACTTTTAAGAGTCCCTTGGACAGCAAGGAGATCAATTCAGTCAGTGCTTAAATAAATTAATTCAGGCTGTTCACTGAAAGATCAGATACCGAAGCCAAAGCTTAAATGCTTTGACCACATACTTTGAATAGGACTCATTGAAAAAGACCCTGATGTTGGGAAAGATCAAAGGCTTTTAAAAGGAGGAGAGAACAGAGGATGAGATGGATGGATGGTGTCAGAAGCAATGAACATGGATTTGGACAGACTTTAAGAGATAGTGGAGGACAGAAGGACCTGGGTGCCATGGTCCATGGGGTCATGAAGAGAGGGTCATGACTTAACAACAGTAAGAAAGGGGGAGAAGTTTGGGAGAAAGATAATGACTTCAGTTTTAGTCATATTAAGTTTAAGATGTTTCTGAGACAAGTTTGATATGTCTAATAGGTAATTGGTGATGCCAGACTGAAGTTTTGAGGAGAGATTTGGACCACATGTATAGATCTGAGAGTCATCTGCATGGAAATGGTAATAACACCCCTACAAGTTGGTGAGGTTATCAAAGGAGACAGTGTAGAGCAGGAGTTTCTTGACCTGATGTCCATTGACTCCCTTCTCCATGGACCAAGAGGTCCATGGATAGATTTCAGGGGTCCTTGAACCTGAATGGGAAAACATATTACATCTTTATTTTCACTAACTTCTAACTGAAATTAAGCATCTCCCTCAATTATGTAAAAACACGATTCTGAAAAGGAGTCCATAATTTTTAACAGACTACCAAAGGGGTTCATGACACACAAAAAGGTTAAGAACTCCTGATATATAAGGAGAAAAGAAGGGGACCTAGGGAAGATCCTTGTGGAACACCCACTCAGGGGACAAGATATGATGGATGATGAACCAGCAAAAGACTAAGAAAGAGTAATCAGCCAGGTAAAAACCAAACAAGGAGGAGGGGCGGCTAGGTGGTGCAGTGAGTAAGAGCGCTGGCCTCGGAGTTGGGATGACCCGGGATCGAAACTGGCCTCAGAAAATGAGCACCCACACATAAATCATGACTAGCCATGTAACCTTGAGCAAGCTACTTAACCCCAATTGCTTAAAAAAAAAAAACAAAACAAAACAAGGAGAGAGCAGTATCATGAAAACCCAGAGAGGAGAGAGTATCCAGGAAGAGAGGGTGGTCAACAAGGCTAATGACCGAAAAAGACCATCAGATTTGGCGATTAAGAGACCATTGGTAACTCTGGAGAAAGCAGACTTTACAGTTGAGGAAACTGAGGCCAGGAAGACAAAGTATCTTGCCTAAAGTCACCCATGCAGTAAGAGAAATGGGATTTGAATGGAATCCAACTCCAGTACTCTTTCCTTTATGCCACAGAGTCAGCCCAGAATCTGTCCAAATCCCCTGGCTGTTTTTCAGGGAATTCTCTCAGAAATTTCTCAGGGGATTCTCAAATTCTCCAAGACATGAGTTGATTTTTCTATGCTGGTATTAGATCAAACATCTCTCCTCCTGACAAGGCATGTACTCAGATGATTCTAAAATGGCCTCAAATATTTATAGAGCCTTATCTGTTTTGTCTAAGGGGCATCACTTCTTTCTAATGAAGCAAAAATATGTAAGTAATGGTGTGTGTATATATGTATACATATGTATACATACACACACGTGTATGTTATGGCTGAATACAGAATGTTATGGCTGAAATAGACTTCAGGATTCACCTGGTCTGGTCTCCTTCTTTAATAGATGAGGAAACTGAGAACCAGAGAAAGAAACAGTCTTGTCTAAGGTCACATGGGTAGTGAGCAACCCAGTCTGGATTCAAAGCCAGATCTCTCCCTTAGGTATCTTCTGGCCTGTTTGGAAGGCCAAGTGATGAGGAGACAATATTTTGACCTGTGCTCCCAATGCAATGAGAAGCAGGGAGGGTGGGCCCAGCATAAAAGAAGGATGGAAGCATTTATTAAATACTTACATTTCAGACACTGTGCTAAATACAGGGGATACAAAAGTATACCATACCCTCCAGGGGCCTATGTTCTAATAAGAAGAAAATATAAAGGAGAGCTGGGAAGGGGCAGGGCGGGAGGAGAAGATGCCAGAGAGCCAGGCAAGAAATCTGGTGTGGAGGAGTCAGGGGAAGAAGCCCAGCTAAGAGTAAGGATAGGCATGCCAGGCTTCCCTGGAGTTCCTGAGAAGACCAGGTGTAAGGCAGAGGTTTCTTTAAGCAGGAAAGGAGCTCTGATATTCTGGCTGTGACATGCATTAAGTTACAGAGTATATGTCCAGTCATGTTTCTTTTTTTTGGAGGGGGAAAGCAAAGCAATGAGGGTTAAGTGACTTGCCCAAGTTCGCACAGCTAGTAAGTATCAAGTGTTTGAAGCCACATTTGAACTCGGGTTCTCTTGACTCCAGGGCTGGTGCTCTATTCACTGTGTCACCTAGCTGCCCCATGTTTCTTCCAGAGGGAATTTCTTTTCTGGGAGTTTACTCTACCAGTGAAATCATAGGTCCTCCCCCGCCCCCACCCTAATCAACTCCCAGGGCTCATAAGATGAGATAATGCACATAGAGGGCTTTCTTTGCAAACTATCAGGCCTATTTGCACTGAGTCATTGGGTGCCTCTCAGTGGGCCAGGAAGTGCTCTGAGACTGAGCTGTGTTGGGAGGGGATTCCATGGACCAGCGAAACCAGAACCTTCCCCAAAAACCAAACCAAAAATCCCGTCCTCCCCACAAAATCACTGCAGTCCATATTTAACCAAAGCTCTGCATCCAGCCCCGGTAGATACCGTCTCCTTTTTGACTAGAGCCTCAACACTCTGGAAAAAATTTCCCAACATGTGTACAATTTCTGTATTGTGTGGGTTTTCCTCACAAAGGTCCAGTGAGGTTCAGGCTGTGCATTTAAGGTCCCTTTTTGTAAAAGACTAAACGGAGTCAGCAGCTAAAGTGACTCGGTAGAGTCACACTGGGAGCTAGTGAGGGTCTTAAGGCGGACACAGGTGTCCCACTGAAAGTCCATTGGGTTCTTTCCACTTGCTGTATCCAAAGCCCTTTTCTGGGTCCTGAGGAAAGACGAAGATCAATAAGATGAATTCTTTCTGTCTAGGAACTTAGGGCCTGGTGGCAGACAGGATTCAGATCATTACTCTAGCAGGAGACAGAATGGAGTAAATACCAAGTCAAGGGCTTTAATGCTGGGAGAGATTGGAGAAAGAAGGGATTGCTTAACAGCTGGAGGTAGGGGCAGGAGAAGAGGGTGAACAGGAAAAGTTTTCAGTCAAGGTAGAGGCCAGCCTCGAAGTCTGGAGACAGGAACCCCAAAAGACTCTGTTTGAGAAAGATACGGCTGGATGCTTGACCTTAATAGGCAGTGAGAGTGGACAGCTTACCACAGGATTGCCCCTGCTGCCACATCTCAATTTGATGAGGCTTAAGCCCTTTTTCCTCAGTCAAATAACACAGCTCAGAAATATGAGCCTGTCAGCTGCTTCCTGAGCACTCAGCCAGTGTGTTAATCCCTTTGGTCCATTTCCCTCCAGTCGGCGCATGTCTCAGGTGATGGATGTTGGGTTCCCAGTGTTCTGTGCTGTGCTCCTCAGTGTGGGTGGCTCATGACTTCACTCCTTCCCAGACCCCTTCTAAATCACCCACAGAGCATCTGTCCATGCCATCAGTGGCCTCTTCTGACTCTTTTACCGTGGACTCCCGTGTGGCACTGGGGCTGTTTCCATTCTCTCACGGGAGAGTGTGCAGGACCATCCTGCCCCTTCTTATTCCAGTCTGCATGTCTGGGACATTTCATCAGCCTTCTTAGACCCACTTGTGCATCTTTGCTTTGCCTTTTGGGTCACCAGAAATACTGGTTTTTCTTAGACTATGATATAGTTTTAAGGTGTCTAATCATTGTGTTGACATTCAGATTTTTGCCATGAATTGGTAACTTAAGGACATTTAATTAAAGAAAAAAAAAAATAAACACCAGAAATTGCCTAACTGGTGTCATGGGGAAAGCAAGACCATTCTGCCCTTCACTTCTGGCGCAGCTTTGTAATGCTCCTGGAAACCAGAAGTGTCAAACCACATGAGATCTTTTTCTTTGCTCCAGATAGTGGCAGGCTGAGCTGTCTGACCCCACCCCTACATGTGCAAGAGGCTCTCAGCAGTGTCCCTGATACACGGGCCTCTGCTTTGCTTGACACTATCTAGTGGCGTACTGTCACTGCCTCCTAAGATGGCCCTTCCACTTCTGAGCAGCTCTGATGGCCGAGGCATCTTTCCCTTACGTTGAACCAAAGCTTCCTTATCTTTGTGCACCCTGCTTTTGCCTTCTGGGGCCAAGGTGGACCAGACTGCTGGCTCCCTCTTCCTCCTAAGAGCCTGTCTGATCATGAAAATGGCTCTCCAGGTCTCCCTGCTCTGCTTTTCTTTTTCAAGCTCAGCATCTTCACTTGCTTGAGCACATGCTTACATGGCATAGGCTCAAGGACACTCTTCACCTAAACATCAGGGTGCAGGCTCCTGAGGATACATTGCAGCTTGTCAGTGCCCTTCCTACAATGGGGCACCTGGAATTTAGCATGGTCTGAACAGGTTCCAGGACAGTGGGAGTGTCACCTTCCTTGTGCTGTGCCTGGGGCCTGAGAGCACAGTGACTTTGGGAACTGCTATGTCACGTTCACTTCCTTTCAAGTTTACAGGCCACCAAACCGTCCAGATCTTTTGATCTCCTATTTCCTTTGGTTGGACAAGACTTATGTGGCAAACATAGGGTCAAGCCTGCAGCAATTAACTCCCTCCTCTCAATTGTCCTTGTTGCCCAGATGGCATTACCTACCATGCCCTCCTGCTGGCCGAGCCACAACAGAGTGCTAGAAAGGCAGATTGTGCGTCACCGAGAGCAAGAAGCCCGATTTCGGCAACAGTGGGACATCAACAGTCGCTATTTCAGAGAATTTGATGTCTGGAGCTCCAAACAGGCCCAGTGGAGCTCCAGAACATGCTACCAGCAGAGGTAACGTGGGTGGTCTGGCCTGGCGGAGACACTGCAGCCATAAGATGCTCGTATAGGTTGCCTTTTCTAGAGCAGTGGTCTTCAAACCCATTCAGGAATGCCCTAGTATAGGTGCATGCGGCTATTTATAAATGGTGGCACTACTAGAGATTGTTTATTTTAAAGTGGGCACAAAAGGAATTGAAATGTTGAAATAAAGATGAAATAAGTAACACTTTAAAATCATTTTATTTCAGTGGAACAGAAACCTTTTGTTCTCACTAGTTATTACCAATTAATTGCCTTCACTGCTAGTAATAATTCTTAGTGAGAACAGTTTGATTGCACATGCTTCATTTTTTGGGAGACTCTTGGTTTGTCTCATCCGGGCTGTGGCCTGTCATGACTTTAGAAGGAGGCAGAGATGATGGACTAAAGGTGCAGAATGGGCTCCATGTTCTTAGACGTGGCTGATGACATTGATTCGTTTGCCTGCACATATTTGTGGCCAGGGAGAGCTGCTCTTTAGAGGAAGGCAGCTGAGAAAAAAGGTAGGGATAGACAGCCAAAAAAGAGCATTGGCGAAACATTTAAAAAGGCACAGAAAAAAACCCAAAAAGGAGGCACAAAGAGCAGTTGGGTTACTGCTATGCTGAAGTTAATCTGGCTGTCTTTAAAAAGGAAACGATGTGTAGCACAAGTCCACAATTTCTGATACAGTCCTCTTGTATTTGTATGTTAAAATGTTTCTGGCTATTGTTATGTTCACAATAAGAATATCTTTAAAAGGAGTTTTTAAAAACTCTCAGTTTAACATTTTGTGATTCTGCAACTTGAAAGTCTGGTTCTCAGTTCATTTCATTCTGTTCCTTGGGTGTGCTAGTTGACCTTGTGAAAAGTGACACCTGACAAATATACATCAATTCTAATGGAAGAGGAATGGCAGTGGGAAGACCAGTGGCCTGGATTCAGAAGGTCTAGATTCAGATCTTGCCTCTCCCTGGGTGACCTTGGGCAAGTCCCTTTGCCTCCCACATCCTCAGCTTCTACAGCTATGAAGTAAGCTGGTGAAACTAGTGACCTCTGAGGGCCCTTCCCACTTTTTCTAATCCCATCCACCAGTTATTACTGTAATTTAGCTAGTACATTTCCGTCTTTCCTAGTGCCTAGTCAATTTTTCTGGCAAATTAATCAGAAAGCCTCATATTTTGATACTTTTAACAAATGAGTTCAAGCCAACTTAAATTGTCTGGATGATTCTTAAACTGGTTAGAAAATTCCATTTCCAAGTTTAAATGAGCAGCTCCATTTTTACAGGTGACATTTTCAGCAGCAAAAGCCTAGTATTCAAATGCCTTACAATCCTGATGATTTTGTAGTACCTACCATCAGTTATATCTCAAGATGTGACATACGCTCAGGATCAAGTTCATTGTTAATGATAGTGGATATAAATATTTCCAGTCATCTTGCTAATTTCCAGATTTTAGATCGTTGCTGTTTTAACCTTGCCATCCATACAGCTGATGAGCTCACTCTAAAAATAGGAAGTGTCAGCTCTGCCATTTTCTGATTATGAACAGGCTCATATCATTAGTATTATCTTCAATCACTTTTCTTTGCAGAAATCTTTTTAAATTATGTGTCTGTTTTGTGAGTTTTATAAATAGTGAGTTAATGATTTAAAATTATATAATATAATCTTTAAATCCATTTGACCCCAAACATGGTAACTGCGATATGTCTGAAGATGTGGACAGCCAGTGAACACATGACAGTTGGCCCATATGCATCATGAAACCCTTTCTCTTTTCTCATGGTTCCTCACGAATTTACTCTATGTGAATTCTGACATGGACTAAGTGGGGGACACCAGGGACCGCCTATATGTATTAGATCTTAATGATGCTAGTTTCTTATTTTTTGATAAAAATACAAGTTTCTTCCTTATTTCCTTCTTGCACCTTCCTGGCCCATCTTGAGCATTCCGTAGGGGCTGTGCACCTACTTTTGGAGACCACTGCTCTAGAAATGTTTGCACAGTTTCCATGTAATCTTGACGCTCTTTTTCTTGAGTAGCATGCAAGCATATGAACAACAGAAACTGAAGGAGGAAAAGAAAAAGAGTTTGGCAGAACGACAAAAGCGTCTTTGTAAACTCCTGGCAGAGGAGAGGAGTCAGCTCACCAAGGAACTGAAAGAGAAGAGGCTGAATGTGGCTTTGAGGGAGAGTGACATGAGAGAAAGAAGCAAGAAACTCAAGTCAGCAAGAGAACAAGAAAGGAAAACGGTACCTGGGGCACCTGGGAGGGGTGGTGGTGGGCGGGCTTTGCCAGCTCCTGGGCCCACCACTTGTAGATTCCGAGTTCTTCAAGAGGAGAGCCAACCAAAGTATTCGTGGCAACATCTGGTTTACATAATGACACTTAGAGTAATTTTTCTTTGCTCCCATTCCCAGTGTTCCCAGGGTGATGGTATCCAGTGGTGATTTGCTAGCCCTAGGTATTTTTGCTTCCTGCTCAGTGCTTTGAAAGACTTCTAAACACAACAGGGCATCTATGTTAGGCCAGACTTGTAGCCCACCTTTCCTCATGACTGATTGAATAGGCCCTTTCATGAATGCGAATGGAATCTTCTGCACAGATAGGTCGGTATCGGTATCATTGCTTCTGGAGTAGAGTGAGGGAGGTAGACTATATGTAGTAGTTGTACAAATGGGAGCTAGAGATCTTCCCAAAACCCAAAGCCTCCACTTTAGGTGATGTTTGTTATTAGTTTGCTGAATGGGAATTTGCCAGAATCTCATTTTTGGCACTTTTTCACAGGTTGCTGAACAACTTCTGTATGAACACTGGAAAAAGACTGACCCCAGATTTCGACAGGTAAAAGCTGAGGGGATCATACAGTTCCTCTTCCTGTATAGGTAAACTAAGTTTGTCCAACTCATTCTAATTTGTGTCTCTTGCTAGTTTGAGTCCATTTGAATGGTATGCCTCCAAAAAGGTGAAGTGAACATTGTGTTAGTTACATAAATGAGTTAAGCTTCAGTTACATCTAAATTTGGGGTGCATTTGCAGTTATAGAATGATAGATGTGCAGTCTCCCATTGGGGCTGTCCTTTTATTGATTTATTTATTGTTTTAAAGTCTCTGTGTTGGAAGGCCCCTCTGAGGCCATCTGTTCCACACCCAGTATTAATCCCCTCTCCAAAATCCTGGAGAAGTCATTCCCTGTCTCTGCTCAAGGCTGTAGCAAACAAATCACAACTTCCCAAGGCAGGCCAGACCTTGCTTTTGGGTATTTTGTACCTGCCTTTCTGATTTCTGGAACACTGGCAATCCGGCCCTGTTTCTTGGCATAGGAAGAACTCAGATATGATTCTTATGCCCTGGAAAGCCATTGTGATTGAGTATGGGCCTGACTGGGGCTCTTGGACTCTTGGAGGGGGTGGAGGAGGGAGCTGCCCTCTGAAGACATCTGCCGTTCCTCTTTTCCCTCCAGATTGAATCAGCTCTTCACAGGAAACATGTGGTTGACTCCTGGGAATCTCAGCTGTCAGAAAGAAAAGAGGTAAAGAGGGTCAGGTTTTCAGCTTGCCTGGGTCTGCCTGTTGGGTGCATCCCAAGGTTTCAAGGGAGGCACCAGGGACCATTCAGCTCACTAAACAGATCTTCATCTTGAGGAGGAAGTGACGTTGTAGGGACAGTATATTGGGCACAGTCAGGAGAAACCAAGCTTCCAAACTTTCTTCCTTCACTTCCTAGCTCTGGGACCAAGCAGGCTCCTTCCCCTCATGGAGCCTCAGTTTCTTCCCCTGTAAAACAGAGATGATGCTAGATGGAGCCTTGAGTGCCACATGAGCTGGTGCATTTGGAAGGGCCCCCTACAAACCTTCAGGCACTCGGGTCTGTCAGATCAGGCTTGCGCTGAGGTAGATCAGGCCGTAGACAGTGTTAGGTTGAGGTGCCAGAAGCAGACCAAGGCTTCCTGGCCATGGGGGCATTGGGGAGCAAGCAGACTCCTTGTTGCCCAGAGGGGGGTGTTTGTAGGAGTGAGAGGTGACTGTACAGAGCTTTTACCCCTCCCCTTCCTGTGCAGTAAGGAGAGGACTGGATGTCTGTGACCTTCCCGTGAGGAAGGTAGTGAAAGTGAGGGCATTGCAGCTGAGAGTTGGGACTTTGATGGAGCATCATTAGAAAGGGCAGAGGCAGGCCCAGACCCTCGGTCTCCTCCTCAGAGTGCTGCCTCTGGGGCAAAAGGCTGAGCAGGGGCTCATACCCCACTCCTCTGGTGCAGAGCCACCTTGGCGAGGGAGTAGCAGCCAGCCCCAGCCCCTCCATCTGGCCACACACCATTGATGTGGAATGACACAGCTGCCGTCCCCTTAGCTTTAGCTTGCCTGCATTTATTGTGTTGGACTTTACTGGGCCCCTGCTTGGCCCTTCGATTCATGGGGTTGGTTGTTGTCTAGCAAGAGGCTGCTGAGAAAGAGGAAAAAGTACAGTTTGAAAACCAGTATGAAGCTGCCAGGAGGGAAGCCATGCAGCGGATGAAACAAGAGGAAGAGAAAAGACGTCTGGAGGACAAGCAGCAGGCCGAGGCTCTCCTCCAGCAGATGGAAGAGCTCAGGCTGAAGGAGATGGAGGTAAAGGGGCGTGCCCCACCCCCACCCCCCAGGCCCAGTGAGCTGTGTGAGCCTGCGGCTGGGACTGGCCCTATGTGCCCAGTGCTAAGCCTGGACGCCCATTCCCTCCTTCCCCTGCTCCTACCCTGGGCCCAGTGAACTAGGGCGGCCTGTGGGCACACAGCAGTGTGAGCCTGCGGCTGGGCCCAGCCTTATGTGCCCAGCGCTAAGCCTGGACGCCCACTCCTCCCTTCCCCCTTTCCTACCCTGGGCCTAGTGAGGCTGGGCAGCCTATGGGCCCACAGCAATGTGAGCCTGCAGCTGGGCCCAGCCTTATGTGCCCAGTGCTAAGCCTGGATGCTCACTCCTCCCTTCCCCCTCTCCTACCCTGGGCCCCGTGAGGCTGGGTGGCCTTCGGGCCAAGGCAGTGTGAGCCTGCAGCTGGGCCCACTTTCCCCATTTTATGGCTGTCTGGTAATGCCCCTTTCTGAACCTAACCAGGTGGTCCTCAGCCCATAGACATACATTGGCTGCCAGGTCCATATCCAAAGTTTTTTTCAGGTTAATCACAAATTCCTGAACTTGTGTTCCACCAGCCTGGCCTTCAGGAGCCATGGGGTCATCCCTGGGCCATGATGAAGCCCACAGTGAGGTTGTTAGTGGAGTGTGTGCTTATGTGCAAACATGCATGCATTTCTCCAGCTCTCTGGCCAGCACTGGAGGGCTTCAGTCCCACTTCTTATTGAAAGTACTGGTGAGATCATGATTCTTAAAGTCCGAGTATAGTTTTTAAACACATATGCATGTGTCTGTATCACGCATACTCACACACACACATAAAAATGCATACATCCTAATATCTCATTCTAGTATTGTGACCCGTATTCAGCCTATATTTGGATTAGTGCCATATTTCTGTTCCTGTGTTTTACACACACACATTTTCTGTTATTAAATCCTGGAACATTAATGAAATGGAATTCATATAAAATCCCTTAGGTGTATTGAGAAACCTGCTGTTCTCTTTTCACTCTTGAATTCTCAAATGATTTATTCTGCTTTTCTTAACGTTGATCATGGAATCCCTGATGGCCAAAAAAAGTTTATAGGGTCAGTGTTCAGAGATTTTCCTAGGGAGACCTGGTAATAATCTGACTCCAGGTTCTAGATAGCTCGGGTTCTTGAGATCTTGCCTGTACTAGGTGGAAAGAAGAGGGCAGGGTCTCTTTTATTCAGAGAGTGCCCCGCTGACATGACGCCCCACTGATCTTTCTGCCCCTGGTGGTCTGGGCCTGGTGGCCCAGCCCAGATGCTGCTGCTGCCTTTGAGATTTGCTAACGACTGAGCTGTTCACAAAGGGGAAATAGAAATCACTTTATTTTATTTTTATTATTCACAGGCAACAAAACTGAAGAAAGAACAAGAAAACCTATTGCGGCAGCAGTGGGAACTTGGTTTACTGGAGGAAGAGAGGAAGAACATGGAGGAATATAGGAAGAAGGCTGAGCTGGGGTACACGCTGGGGCAGGGGTGGGCACCTGGGGCCATGCACTTCTGAGCATGCCCCTCACACTTGCCAGGCAAACAGTATCAAAGCTTGGATTTTCCCCAGAACTCCGGACATAACAGCCAAACTGATGTGAAAATGCTCGATGCAGTTTATGTTTTGTTTCTTATTCAGACGCTTCTTGAGACACCAGTACAATGCTCAGCTGAACAGGCGCACCCAGCAGATCCAGGAGGAGCTGGTAAGAGAGTCCTACCAGCCTCCGTGTATGGTTCCCTGGGTGGGGCCTTCCTGTGCCTTTACCCAACGCTCCTGGATTGTCAAATGGCACCCTGAGAATGGTTCACCAAAGGGAAGGGAGCAGGACCTCAGAGGCTGAGGGTGGGGTTTGTGAAGAGCTCTCCCCTTGGTGCTCCAAAGGGCTCTTCATTCTTGGCACGCTGCTGGGAAACCATTGGCTTATTCATGTGTTAAGTCTATAGTGTGTGGAGCACAATGTTAGGCACCCTGGGAGATACAGTGACAGCCAGGATATGGCATTGTCCCTGTGGGGTCTGCAGCCATGCAGAGTGCCGACCGGGGAGGAAGACAAAGTTCTGAAGCCCATCACCCCTTTCCTCAGGAGGCAGACAAACGTATCCTCTTGGCCCTTCTGGAGAAGGAAGACGAGGACCAACAGCGGGACTCAGCCCGGCGGGAGCAGGCAGCCGCAGATGCTGCGTGGATGAAACAAGTCGTTGAGGACCAGTTGGAAGTGGAGAGGGCCCGGGAAGCAGAGCTGCAGCTGTTGTACAGGTGAGGGTCTGAGCCTCTCATCCAGGGCTCTGTGTTTGGCAGCACTGGCTCCTTTTCCTGCAGAGCCCTCATTTGCCAAGGCCTCCCACTTTCACCTTTGGACTATGTCTGCTCTGACCCTGCCCCCACCCAGGGTAGGCCCTCCTCACCTCCCCCAATGATTGCCATAGCTGCTGGGGGGTCTGCTGTTCCAAGGTTCTCCCTGCCCATCCTCCAGCCTTTACAGCACAGATCTGATTCTGTCCTGCCCAGTAAACCTCAGTGGCCTCCAAGGCCTCCGGCAGCAAACTGAAGTGCTCTGTTTGGCATTCAGAGCCCCTCTGACCTTCCCAGGCCTCTCACCCCTTTTCCAAGGACCCTGACTTCCTGGCCTATCTCCCCACAAGACCCTCCATGTCTCCACCCTGAGCACTTTCTGTGGCTGCCCCCACAGGCCTCCTGTGTCACTGGCTTCCTTCAAGTCCCACTTCAGATCCCAGCTTCCCGGATAATCTCCCTTGGCCTCATTAGACTGGGAGCTCCTTGAGGGCAGGGGCTTCTGCCTGCTTACCTTATATCCCAGCACTTAGCACAATGCCTCACACACAGCTGGCACTTAATATGTGCTTGTTTATTTTTAGATTGTTTAAAGGGGAAGGCAGCCCAGTGTACCGAGATGCAGAAGACCCAGCTCTTCCATTTCTGAGCAGGGTGACCTTAGATGAGTCACTTGGCTTCCTTATCAGGATAATGACAGTTAGCACTGCCTGCTTAGGAAAGCACTCTGTGCATTGGGAAACCCTGTAGAAAAGTGGACTCTCCTCAGGGGGATCCAGTGTGGGCTGATCACAGACACTTCTGTTCACACATAAAGCCTGCCTTGGAGGCCCCCTTTGTGGAGAAGCCGGTGATTTCAGTTTTCTCCTTTGGATGTTTGAGTTAGAACATTGGGAGATTGAAGTCAGCTTGGTGGGCCCAGAAGTAAGAGAGATCCCAGGAACAATACTCTGAACTCATTTGTTCTCTGATGGATTAGATTGGAGCACTGACACTCATCTTCTCTGTTTTCTCTTTCTCCAGGGAAGAGGCCAAGCAGATGTGGGAGAAGAGAGAGGCAGAGTGGGAGAGAGAGAGGAAGGCTCGAGACCGGCTGATGAAGGAGGTAGGAGGGCAGCCCGATGACCCACCCCTGGGCCTGGGCAGCCTTACCCCATCTGTCTGAGGCCCTTCTGGCCCCAGCTTTCTGGCATCAGGCTTCTTGTCCACTTGAGTGGAGGCCACAGCTTCCTCCTTCTTTGTTCCCTCCTTCTGTCCGAGAACAGGTCCTTACAGAGAGACAGCATCAGCTCCAAGAAAAGATCGAACTCAACCGGCGTGCACAGGAGGAAGCCTTGAAGTACCGGGAGCAGCTGATCCAAAGCCTGGAGGAGGCGAGGGAGGAGACCCGGAGAGGGAGGGTCGAGGAGGCCGAGCTGAAGACAGCTCGGAAGCAGGAGCTGGAGGCGCAGGTGAGTGTGGGCCTGAGCTGGGGGGCCTGAGGACTGGGGGGGCCGAGCGGGGGGGGGCGGGGCGTGGTGGGGGAGAACTGAGCCAGGAGCCCAGGGGGGCTGGGGGGCCAAGCTGGGAGCCCAGGGGAGCTGGGTGGCTGCTCCGGGTCTGACTGTCACGTCCACCCACTCAGGTCGCAGAGCGCCATCTCCAAGAGCAGGAAGAGCTGGAGCAGCAGAGGAAGGAGGAGGAGGAGGCTCGGTTGGCGGACCAGCTGGCAGAGGAGCGCATGGAGCAAGAGGCCCGCCTGATGAGCCAGCGCGGCTTTCAGTCCAAGGTACAGCCTGCAGTGGCCAGCCTGGAGCTCATCTCGGCAAAGGGTTTTAGAAAAGCTGAGCCCAGGCTCGATTTGGAGTGCAGTGTCCTTCCTTCATGCCACTATTCCTGAAGTCATGGCTCATTTGCCTCTTTGCAGCTTCTATCCACAGTGCCCAGTTTTCTCCTTGGGTTATCAAGGAAAACCCCCTAATCTCTTCTCCTTGTAAAAGCCCCTCACGTGCTCAGAGTCGTATCATGACAATGCACCCCTCCCAACCCCCCCTTCTCTTGGCCTGAACCTTCTCACTTTCAGATGAGCCCCTTCACCATCCCAGTCCCATCTTCTGTTTCCTTTACCTTGAATTTAAAGAGAGCTGTTCTTTAATGCCGTGATGGGGACACTCAGGGGCCTTTCTGCTCTCTCCTTTCTAGCCATATGGTCGTCCCAAAATTGCCTGGAACTGAACGTGGACTCCCAGCAAGCACTAGGACCAAGGATGCTGAGGTGTAGGTTGTGTTGCTAGTAAACCCAACCAGGTATTCTGGGGATTAAAAATAAACATTATATTATGCCCACCATTTGGAAATGGTCACAGTGACATTGCTCATAGGGAAGTGAATGTCTAGAAGGAGGGGCCAGACAGTAAGGAGCAAGGACGTGGGCAGGCAGGCTGATGTGAAAATGTGAGCCTTTTCAGTTGCAAAAGTGTAAGGAAATGTAGGCAAACCTTTAGAATATTTTAAAATAGCTTTCTATGGAAACTAACTTTATTTATAAATAGCAGAAGGTTCTAAAGTTCTTCATTATTAAGTGTTGGGAGTTTGACTTTTCAGGAAGAAGTTCCATGTAAACTCTTAAGACAGAACACACAAGACAGTATGTGTCTTTCCTATTGGCTCACACTCAATTTCAGATCCCCCACAGTTACTAGTAAATGTAACATTAGTGATGTGGTCTGCTTATTGTTTAAGTATAATTAAGGCACTTATTTATTGGAGATATTTTTCAATAAATTTTTTAAAAAATAAACATTTAGTATTTTATCTCATGTATTCTGTCTATTACTAGTAATAGGCTAAGGGTCTTTGTACAGTTTACTACAGTTGTTCGATTTAAGATCCCTAGTAAGTCGCTAAAGCAATGACTATATCTACTGTTAAAATGAGCAGAGCTTTTCCTGGGAAAAATGGGTGCAGTTGTACCAAAGGAGGGCGAGTTAAACCAGGAGAATCTTGAAATATTCAGACATTTTACCTAGAGAAGCTGTGCATGAAGACTACACCAGCCACACAACACACGCCAAGAACCTAAGAAATAAAATAAACCCTTGTTCCAGGTGCTAACCCTTATCCTTAAGCTATTTTGAGCCAATCTCTGTAGTACATGTAGGTGTGGAATGATGTCCCTTGACCTAAAAATAGGATGATGGCCCAGAGACTTTTCACCCAGGTGGGGGGCCTCCTGAAGGAAATGGCAGGGAATGGCTCGACTTACACGGCCAAGAATGGGATCGATAGTTCTGGATTGCCAGTTAAATGATAGAATGACATGTTACTGATCAGAGGTAGAGCACCCCACCCATGCATTTACAGGGAATCGTGAACGCTCAGTCCAAAGAACTTTAAACTAAAAAAAAAGGGGGGGGGGGTGTTAAAAAACAGCCTCCATACCCAAACCAAACTCAGGTACCACAAACAGTAGCATAGTATAGGACCCAGACATCAGGAAAAGACAAAATTCCAAGAAAGGAGCTGACAGTAAACCCATAGCCTCAGGTGTCCATGGAGAATAGGCAAGGCCACCTAAATGTAGATGTCATCAGTGAACTTCAGGGGCCGTGAGGCTCTTCACCAAAATATGGCTCTGGAATGGAGAAGCTCATCCCAAGGAAGAGGGTAGAGATCGAGATAGGAGAAAGTAGGATGGTATTGTATGTTAGGTTATGACCCTCATGACAAATTCAGGATGGAGAGTAAATAAAGGCCTCTTCATTAAAAAATTAAAATTTTAAAAGGGAGAGTCTAAGAACCAGAAAAGGGAAGGATTGTGGGAAGCATTGAGTAAAGATCAGCCAATCAGTAAGCACTTTGTAGGCACCTGCATTCTGGCACCATGAACTAAGCACTAAGGACACAGGTGCAAAGAGGGAAAGGATCCCTGCTCCCAAGGAACTTACTTTCTAATGGGAAGACAACAAGTACATAGAAAAGTGTTTTCAGCATAAATATGCAGATAATAAATACCACTGGATTCAAAGCAGTTAAATGAAAGATAGTTTGGAAGACAGGACACTAGCAGTTGGGATCAAGAAAAAGCTTCTCATAGAAAGTCACACTTGAGCTGTCTTAAAGAAATTGATGGGCAGTGTGAAGAGGGGGAGATCAGGAGTCCAGAGGGCATGCCAGGCATGGGTCACAGCCAGTACAAAGGCATGGAGGTGGGAGGTAGAGCAGAGAGAAGGCCAGTCTGGCTTGGAGATGGCATCCCTGGGTCAGGGCCAGGGGGATTGGGCTTTAAAAGGTAGACAGAGGGACTTGTACTTGATCCTAGAACCAGGGGGAGCCACTGGAATTGGATGGAAATGAACAAGTAGATCTAGAAAATGCTCCAGACCAAATCCTGATGAGGAAATACAGAAAAGAGAGCAGCAAGTCAGTTGTCCATCCTAGCCTGGTATTGTGAGACAGACAAGGAGGTCTGAGTCTGCAGACACTGGGAATGGGTGAAGCCAGGAGGGTCACTTGTGAGCACTTCAGTGCCCAGGGAGGGACTGTGCACCAGGGCAGGAGAAACTCTTCAGGCTTGTTCCAGGGCACTGTGTCACCCTCTCCCCAGCTCCCAATCACAGATTCAGAAAGGACTGAGAAGGGAACCTGTGCCCAGGGATGACCCAGGTTTAGTCCCTTCCTGAGTAGGGAGGCCATGGGCTGTGTGCCAAGAAAGGAGAAGGTTAGAAGCAAGCAGGCTCAGACCTCAGACACACAGGAGGATCTCACATTCCCACATCCAGCCCAGCCGACAGAGGAAGAACCAGGGCAGAATTCCCAGACCAAAGGGAAGCCTACATTTCTCTCACTGTGAACCAAGAGTTTTCTAGATGACTGAGAAGGACTGAGTCCAGCTCCACCTGGCTCTGCTCAGACCCAAACCTAGGTCAGACTAGGGCAGCAGCAATCTGACTTTGCTCTGGATCACTGTGGGAGTGCTGAAATTTTGCATATCCCTAACCTGAGCTGTTGCTGAGGTCTTAGAATAACCCAACCCTCTACCCCCAAGAAAACCACAGGACCAGCCCAGACCTTCCCTCCACAGTTGCTGCAGAGCCCAGCCCTTACATCAAGTCCAAAGTCAAGAAGTGAACTGGGGAAATGAGCAAACAAAAAAAGAACCCCAACCATAAAAAGCTATTCTGGTGGCAGGGAAGCTCAAGATATAAACATGGATGAATAGAGTGACTCCAAAACAGTTATTTACAAAGCCTCAGGGAAGAACACAGTTTGAGCACAAACTCAACTATACGGCCTACAAAAGAGATGAAGCTTTGTTTTAAAAGGTTTTTTTCCCCCAAATATAAGGTATTTTTACAAATGGAATAAAAGTACTTGAGGAAAAATATTGGAAAATAAACGAGAGCTGTGGAAGAAAGTAGAAATGGAATCAACAACTTGGCACAAAACCTTACCCAACCAACAGACTCTGAAAATTAGAATGAGCCAAGTAGGAAGGAGCTGGTGATTCCATGTGACAAGAAGTATTAAAATCAAAAGACTGAATTGAAATAGAAGAGAATTCAAGATGAGACCTAGAAAACAGATTGAGAAGAAAAATGTAAGAATCATTGGACTATCTGAATGCCATGACCAAAAAAAGAGTCTAGACATCCTACTTCAACATATCTTAAGAGAAAACTGCCTAGATCTCTTAGAACCAGAAGGCAAAGAGGAAATAGAAAGAATCCATGAGTCACCTTCTGAAAGGAACCCCAAAAGGAAAACCCCCAGGAACATCATAGCCAAAATACAGTTTCCAGGTCAAAGGAAAAGCACTATGAGATACATGGACAGTCAGAAAGAAAGAAGTCAAGTACCCAGGAGCCATAATCAGGATCAACTGATTTAGCAGCTTTGAATATAAAGGAGCAGAGAAGTTGGAATTCAGTATTTCAGAAGGCAAAAGGATATAGGCTTACAGACAAGAATAACTGAACCAGCAAAACTGAGTGTAGTTCTACAGGGAGGAAAAGGATCTTTAACAAAATAAAGGATTTCCAAGCATTCCTGATGAAAAGACCAGAGAATCTTTGAAGTTCAAACGCAAGAGCCAGGAGAAAACATAAAGAGAGAAACATGAATTAACAATGATAAAGGATTAAACAAAGACAAAATTGCTTACATTTAAATTTGGGGAGATGATACGTGTTCCCTCTGAACCCTAACATCATGGGGCATTATAGAGGGAATCCAATTAGAAAAGGCTTGGGAGTGGTTCTATTTTTTGATCTTAAGAATGGAAAGAGAAAGGAAGAGGAATACAGTGGAGAAAGAGGGTGGAGCAGGAAGAGAAAGGAAGTCTAAGGAAAATTATCTCACACAACCAGGGTGTACAAGTACACATGTGTAATGGGAATGGGAATTTGAAGATCTTCCCTGCCCCTTAATAGGCCGAGGGGGGCAGTTTGAAGACCTCCCCTGCTTTGTTTTGTTTTGTTTTGTTTTTTTAGCTTTTTGGAGGGCAATTGGGGTTAAGTAACTTGCCCAAGGTCACACGGCTAGGTTTTTGTTTGTGTGTGTTAAGTGTCTGAGGCCAGATCCGAACTCAGGTCCTTCTGACTCCAGGGCCGACGCTCTGCTCACTGTGCCACCTAGCTGCCCCCCTCCCCTGCTTTGAAAGTATACTCTGCCCCCTAATAGGCTGAATGTAATCAAATAGAACCTGTGGTAGGAGGAGTTTGCTGAAGGGAAGCAAAACTCACAGGAAGCTGGTAGTCAGAGCTAGCCAGACAGTGGGAGAGAAAAGACACTCAGGCAAAGAGATAGAGAGATTTGTGAGTAAATATTGATCTTGTATTGGTTTGTGGGAAGGCTAAAGGTTGCTGTGGCTCTCAGTGTTATTATGGCTTCTGAATATCTTTGGTACTGTGATGGAACCAGCTTACTGGTTTGGGGATTTGCTTTTCTGGTGTCTAAATAAATGCTTCAGTTCTATCCTCTACCTGGAGAATCTGGTATATTTTGCAGCTGAATGTCATGCAACTAGTTCATTGCATGAACTAAGTCATGCAATACTTATAGTCACAGTCTTAATCGTGATCATGGGTGCTGTAAATATTGCACTGGCACTACAACATCTTTGCAAAGAAGAAGGAGGGATGGGGGGGGGGGACTGACCAATATTTGAACTTTACTCATATGAACTAGTAAAAAAAAAATTGAACGCACATAGTTAAGTACAGAAATCAATGTCACAGAACAATAAATAGGAGGAAAAGGAGAGAAGGTGGGGGAATCAGAATGATGGTAGATTAAGGGAGTGATTAGTACCAAGCAAAAAACAAACTCTTAAGTATGTACAAAAATATTTATGGCTTATTTTGAGGTGGCAAAGAACAAGGGTCTGAGGGAGTGCCCATAAATCAACATCAACAACAGCATCAAGAAACAAGAAATGGCATATAAATGTGACGGAATATTGTACTGTACTCTCATCAGTACAATGACCAACACGCTGTTCCAGAGGACTAATGAGAAAATGTTATCCACCCTCTGACAGAAGTGACAGCTAAGCCACATTGGATGACATAGGAGCCAAAAATGCCTTGACAAGCTAAAGTACTGGGACCAAATCTGATTAGATGAAATTCAACAAGACAAATGGGAAGTTGTACACTTGTGTTCCAAAACTCTGCAAGTATGAGATAGGGGAAGTGTAACTAGACAGCTGTTTTTAAAAATGATGGGGGGGAGGGGACTGGGGTACGGGTTTCAATGGACCTCAAACTCAGCACTGATCAGGATACACATGGCAGTCAAAAGCCTGCCAGGGTTATAGAAGGATGATGAAGGGTGATGAGATCATGTTCCATGAGGCTCAGTTCAATGCCAAACATTGTGCTAGGTGCAAGGGGGTAAGAGACTGCCCTCAAGAATGATAGTGAGGATATATACCAAAAAATAACTTTGAGAAAAGGGGCACTAAGAAATATGGGAATGAGGAATACAAAGCTTCATCTTGAAAGAAAGGTAGTTGAACTAAGTCTTTTTAATATTTTATTTTTTCCCAAATACATGTAAATATTTCTAATATTCGTTTTTTAAAATCTTGAGTTCCAAATCTCTTCCCACCCCCTCCATTGAGAAGGCAAGCTATTTGATATAGGTTATATATATGCAGTCATGCACAACATTTCCATATTGGTGGTGGTTGTCCATTCTTGAAGACCCAACAGTGTGTTCAACCAGGAAGGTTGGCTAGACCAGTATGAGCTCAGAAGGCTCTTCCACAGGTTGGGTACAAATAGTCCATATGAATATTTGGAGTGGAAAGGTCTCTAAATTTGTGCATCTCACATTTCTTTTGAGCTACTACAATTCTGCTTTGCTCATAGAGCACAGTGCCTTCTTTGATGCTGGCACCCCATGCTGGACAGTCCTGTGCCAGGGTCTCCTAAGTTTCACAATCAATTCCAAAATTCTTCAGAGACCTTGTCCTTGCAATTACTTCTAAGACAATTCACATGGAAGCGATTCAGTTTCCTGGACTGGTGCTGGTCGACTGTCCAGGATTCACAGGCATACAATGAGGTCAGCACCATGCACAGTAGACCTTCAGTTTGGTAGGCAGTCTAATACCTCTTCTCTCCCATACTGAGCCAGCTCTGGCAATGCATGCGTCAACCTTATCATCTACGTGAACATTCCTGGAAAGTATACTGCCAAGATAAGTGAACTTACCACAGCATTCCAAACTTCTATTTGCTGCAGCCAATATTTCCACATATGGATGGTGTGGTGGTGGCTGGTGGAGCTCCTGTGTTTTCTTGGTGTTAATTGTTAGGCCAAAATTAGCACATGTGCCAGAGAATCAATCCATACGGTTGCATCTCAGCCTCAAAGGCTGCGTTGAGTGAACTGTGAACAAAAGGCCATGCACCAACTCTCTACTTTAGTCTTAGCCTGTAGCCTTCTCAAGTTAAATAATTTACCATCAGTTAGGTAGCTGACCTTAATACCATTTTAGTCCTTGTTGAAGGCGTCTGACAACATTGCTGAAAACATCATGCTTTTTAAAAAGCATGGGAGTGGGCATACATCCCCACTTCACTCCATTGATGACTAGGAAGCTGTGAGAGTCTTGTCCTTTAGCTAGAACCCATGCAAGCATGTCATCACACTTCTCTAGGCAACCAAATTTTGACATAATTTTCCACAAACCCTCATTACTGTCAATATCAAAAGCCTCAGTCAGACAAGCAAATGCTGTGTACAGCTGTTCCACTCCTGGCATTTCCCTTCCTCACTGAGAAGGCAAACAATTTGATATAGGTTATACATGTGCAGTTATGCAAAACGTTTCCATATTACTCATGTTGTGAAAGGAAGCAGACCCCCCCCAAAAAAAACACTCAAGAAAAATAAAGTAAAAAAAAGCTGTTTGCCTGCCTTCAGACTCCATCAGTTCTTTCTTTGGAGGTGGGTAGCATTTCCATCATGGGTCTTTTGGAATTGTCTTGGCTCATTGTATTACTGAGAATGGCTAAGTCATTCCCAGTGGATCGATATTTCTGTTACTATGTACAATGTTCTCCTGGTTCTGAGTTGAGCTGAGCCTTAAGGAGGCAGAGATGAGAAAGGAAGGCATCCCAGGCATGGGGTACAGCCCATGCAAAGGGAGATGATCAGCATGTCACATGAGGTCACTTTGGGCAGTAGATTCAGGAAAGGGAATAACACATAGTAAATCTGAAAAGGCAGATTAGGGCCATGTTGTGAAGGGTTTCAAATACCAGAGGAGTTTTTATTTTATACCAAAGGTAAGAGAGAGCCCTGAAGTTTCTTGAGCAGGTAATCAACATGGTCAGACCTGTGCTTTTGGAAAATCACTTTGGTGGCTGCACAGGCAATAGATTAATGAGGGGAAAGATGAAGCAAAGAGATTAATGAGAAGGCTAGAGGTGAACTTGGGTAGTGATCATGGCACTGAACCTTGTAAATATATTGGATTTGAGATAACTGTGGCACATTCAGTTTGAAACATGAGTCAACTGCATTATTGTAATTCAGTCCTTTCACCTGAATTCATCCAATTCTTCAAGACCCCATTTGGGATTTTCTTGGCAGAGATACTGGAGCAGTTTGCCATATCCTTCTCCAGCTCATTTTATAGATAAGGAAACTGAGACAAAAGAGGTTAAGTGCCCAGGGTCACCCAGCTAGTAAGTGTCTGAGGTCAGATTTGAACTCAGGAGGATGAGTCTTCCTGACTCCAGATCCAGTGTTCTATGCACTATGGCGCCACCTAGCTTCCCAGGTCATCTGCATAGATGCCCATGGGACTGATGAGATTCCCTAGAATAGGCAATACAAAATATATTGGTTAAGGAGAAGAAATTAGAGGGCTCAGGACAGAGCCTCAGGGAATGGCCACAGCTGGGCTGGGAGTGGGTGATGAGTTAGAAAAGGAGCAGTTAAACAGGTAGGAGGAAGACCAAGAGAGAGCTGTGTCATAGAAACCCAGAGAGGAGAGAGAAGCTAGGAGAAGAGGAACATCACCTTGAAATAGTAAAGAAAATTGAGAAAATGCCACTGAGTTTGAGATTAGGAGCTCCTCAGTGTTTCCACTGTATGGTGAGGTTGGAAGCCAGAGTGAAAAGGGTTAAAAAGTGGGTGAGAGGAGAGGAAATGGAGGCAATTGGACTGCAGGCTATCCAGACCTTTTAATGCAAACCAAATATTTCATCTCTTAAGGCAGGGAATGCTTGCTCTTTCTTCCTTTCATCTCTAAACATGATTAATAAATAAAATATGAGAGACAGTTCAGGTTTAGGGACCAACATATATTTTTTTAATCACATATTACACAAGCTTGGAAACAACAAAACAGAAAGGTTCACATTTCCCCAGTCCAGAGGGAAGCAGAAGTCTAAATTGAGTAAACATCTCAAGCTGTCTGGAGAAAGGAGGAGGAGATGGGGAGGGTGTGTCCTCCTCTCGGGTCCATCAATGAACAGTGAGATTTCACCTAAGACATAGTCTAGGCTTGGCTCATGCTCAGTACTCCAGCTCCGGACTCAGTGCTGATGCTAGCTCTGGCTAGCACTGTCTCACACCTGATAGCTGCCAAAGTGATTTTTCTAAAGTGTAGATCTATGTCATCTCCCCCTCCCCCCTAATGAGCACCACTGGCTCCTGAATATTTCCAGGATCAGAGAAAAACATCCTTGTTTTACATTTAAAGCTCTTCCTCCTTTTCCAGTCTAATCACACTTAGACACTGCCCCCCTCCATTAACTAGCCCCTGTGCATAAGATGCTCTGTCCCCCCATCTCCACCTTGCAGTTTCCCTGGCTTTCTCCACCTTCCACAAAAACCCTTTCCCATTTCCACCCCACCCCCATCGACTGATGCTTGCCTTTCTCAGAGTTCTTTCCACCTGTTCTGTTTTTGACTTATAGCTACCTGGTTATTTACATATTGTCTCATCCCTATTAGAATTCATGGCTACTCCTTGAGAACAGGGACCATGTTTTTGCCTTCCTTTGTATCCCCTTAGCTGTGTGACCCTGGGCAAGTCACTTAACCTCCTTCAGCCTCAGTTTCCACATCTTATTTCTCACCTTATTGTGGGGATAAAATGAGATGACAAGTAAAGTGCTTTGAGAGTGCTAGCTATAATAAATATTGTTAGCCCAGGATCTGGCACATAGTAAGTGCTTACTGACAGACTAAGGGCTTCCTGCTTCTTTGCTTTCTTTCTTCCCTGCTTCTCCTAGCCACATGCTCCTTTAGCAGAGGTGGAAGGGGCAGCTTGGGAGGCCAGATCCTTTCCCTCAGTTTGGATCCCTCCCCCCAAGGCCCTCAGCCCTTTTTCTGGAAAGGCTGAGCCAGGGCTACTTTTGGAAACAAATTCATTATTGAAGGTTCTCCCCATGGCCCAGTCTCCCACCCCAGCCCCAGTGCCTGAGCCCCTATGCCTTGCCTCCCTTCTCTTTCTCTTTATGATGACCCTGTTGCATCAGGTTTAAGTTATACATCCCCCTTTCCCAAAGGATTCCTCCTTTCTAGGCCAGGCCTTATGTTACCTGCTTCTCTCCTTCAGGACAGTCTTCCCATAATTCATCAGGTTGCTCACTTTCCTGCCCTCTCAGCTGCCATGATGGGGCCAAGCCAAGCCATGTATATAAAGCACAAGCACAATTCCTTATCCAATCATCCAGAACAATTTAAATGGGCACAAAATCCTCCCCAGACAGGAGGAGAAGCCTGCTTGGCAAGAAACCAAGAATACGAAGATGGCGGAGTAGAAACAGCGTGTCCAAGCCACTCTCCCCCCAGATCACCTCCAAACTATGTAAAAAGGGACCCTGAACAACTTCTGGAGCCCCAGCATCCACAGAACGACACAGAGAAGCCAACCTCCCACTGAGGACAGCCCAGCAGCCCTGCAGGAAGGACCAGTGCAGTGTGTAGTGCACGGGGAGCCGAGCACAGGTCCGCCTGAGTCACGGTTTTAGCCCCAGGGCGGCTGGGCCAGCAGCCGGCTGGAGGGACCCCAGAACACCAGCAGCTGTGGCAATTCCAGAATTATCAACATAGACATGCCTAGGACAAAGTGAGAGGTTAGTGCCCTATGGACTTTGGGACCAGTATTTGGGGAATGCGTTGGCTTCGTCCCCTGGGGGCTAGAAGCCGCTGAGGAAACACGCCATTTTGTAGTTTTCAGAGGCAGCTCCAGCTCCTGGCCTGTGAATTGTAGGGAGATCCAACGATCAGTCTTAGGGGTTAATTGCTCTTGCTTTAACCTCCCTAGATCTGGATTGTGATCTGGGGTGGAGGTTGTGGGTGGGTTTCCAGCTTGCCAGAAACGGAAGTTGTCCCCCCGCACGTTCAGGACGAAAGTTCCCCTGTCTGGCGGCAGAGCCATACTGTGGCAACAAGCCCCAAAGTCAAGTAATTAAGTGGCAACATGCCTAGGCAAAGGAAACAAATTAAACAGAAAAATGCAACCTTAGACTCCTACTTTGGGGGCAAAGAAGATCGAAGGAGGAGGGCTGCGAGGTCAGAAATCCTGCTCCAAAAGCCCCAAATGAAAATACAAGCTGGCTACAGGTCATAGAGGACCTTAAGAAGGACTTTAAAAATCAAATAAGAGAAGTGGAGGAAAAATTAGGAAGAGAAACGAGAAGGATGCAGGAAAAGTATGAAATGAGGGTCAACAGCCCGACTGAGGAAAACAACACCTTAAAAAACAGACTAACTCAAATGGCAAAGGAGGCCCAAAAGGGCAATGAGGAGAAGAATGCCTCAAAAAGTTGAATTTGCCAGATGGAAAAAGAATCTCAAAAGTTCACTGAGGAGATTCATTCCTTCAGAGTTAGACTGGAGCAAATGGAAGCTAATGACTTTATGAGAAATCAAGATGCTGTTAAGCAGATCCAAATAAATGAAAGATTAGAAGGCAATGTGAAATATCTCATGGGAAAAATCACTGACCTGGAAAATAGATCCAGGAGAGACAATTTTAAAATTATTGGACTACCTGAAAGCCATGATCAAAGAAAGAACCTAGAAATCACCCTTCAAGAAATTCTCAAGGAAAATTGCCCTGATGTTTTAGATCCAGAGGCAAAATAGAGGTTGAAAGAATCCACTGATCACCTCCTGAAAAAGATCCCAAAAAGAAAACTCCCAGGAATATTATAGCCAGGTTCCAGAATCCCCATATCAAGGAGAAAATACTACAAGCAGCCAGGAAGAAACAATTTCAATATTGTGGAAACACAATCAGAATAGCCCAGGACCTGGCAGCTTCTACACTGAGGGATTGAAAGGCATGGAATATGATATTCCAGAGGGCAAAAGAGCTGGGATTGAAGCCAAGGGTCACTTACCCAGCAAAACTGAGTATCTTGTTTCAGGGGAAAATATGGTCATTCAGTGGAATAGAGGACTTTCAAGCATTCTTGATGAAAAAACCAGAGTTGAATAGAAAATTTGACATCCAGACACAAGAAGCAAGAGATGCCTGAGAAGGTAATCAGGGAAAAGAAATCAAAAGGAACTAATCAAAATTGAACTTATAGAAGAGGGACAGGATCAAGTAGGGAATGGACCAGGTGGGGGGGTGGGATGAGTGGGAGGGAATTATAAGCAGCCTCGTACAATATATCTACTATAGTAATGTTTTGCGTAGCTAGACATGTACAACATATACTGAATTACTTATCTTCCCAGAGGGAATGGGTGACAAGGGAGGAAGGGAATGGATCTGAAATTCGAGGTCTTAAAATTAAATGTTTCAAATATATATAAATACTATTATTAATACTCCTTTGCTTGTAATTGGGAGATAAGATGTGTAGGCATTGGGACACAGAGATTCACCTTCCTCTAATGGAAAAGTCGAAGGGGGTATGGGAGAAGATATGGGAGAGAGCAGATTGGAGAAAGCGATATCTTGTGGGACTGCTATTCTGGGAGGGTGGGTAGGGGAAAAACGGTGGGGGGGGGGAATAATTGTAACTCAAAATCTGGCGGAAATGAATGATGTAAAACAGAAGTTAATAAAGCATTTGTTTAAAAAAAAAAGAAACCAAGAATACTGGGCTAGATTCTCCTGTAAGAATCTGAGACCTATATTGAGTACAGATGAGCCAAACCAAGGGAAATGCCTTCATTTTAAAATCTTTGTTATAAGGAATGGCTGAGGATAAGCTTAGAGACAGAGATAAATTGTTATATACATGTAAAGATAAAGGTATGTTTTACATGTTATCTGATAGATTTTATGTATACATGCATATATAATATTGCACTCCCAAAGTCCCCTCCTGATTGCAAAGAAGGGAGGGAGATGAATTTTTCCTCTCCTCCTTGGTCCTTATAATTACACAACCTTCACTCTCATTATTCTATAGTTTCAGTTAAGATTGTTGTATGGCACATACAGTGTATTGTTTTCCTGATTCTGCTGACTTCACTCTGAATCAGTTCACATGAGTCTCCCATGTTTCTCTGATTTTTTTATAGTCATCAATTCTTTTGGCCCATTCATGGTATTCCTATACCACAATCTGTTTAGCCACTTCCCAATCAATGGGTGCATGGGAGCTTTCTGTTTTTTATATCCATGGAGATTTATGCCTAATAGTAAAATGTCTAAGTCAAAGGGCATAGACAGTCTAGCAAATTTATTTACATAATTCCAAATTACTTTTCAGAATGGAAAACCATTAATTAATGTGTTTGTCTTTCTTTGTATCCTCAGCACTTAACACAGACAATTAAAATTTGTTGACTATGTGACTGTCCATTTCTATAATTCTTCCAAAATAGACTATTCCCATTTTTTGTCATCTTTTCCAATTCACTGGGGAAAAGGAAAAACTTTAGGGTTATTTCTCTTATTATTAATTATTTGGAGAATTCTTTCATGTGTTTAATAGTTTTCAAGGAAAATGGTAATGTTTTATAAAGGCATTGTTGTTAAAAAATTATAACTTTAGGGGCAGAGTCAAGATGGCAGAGTAGTAACAGCATTTCCACACAGCTCCCACTTCCACTACTTCCAAATTTATGTAAAATGGGAATCTGAACAAACTCTGGAGCTCCAGAACCCACAAAATGACACAGAGAAGCTAACCTCCCACTGAGGACAGCCTGGCAGCCTGGCAGGGAGTGGCCAATGCAGCGCTCTGGGAGCAGAGCCCAGGCCTGCATGAGTTGGAAGTTTTAGACCCAGGGCAGCCAGACCAGCAACTGGCTGGAGGGACCCCAGAACACCAGCAGCTGTGGTGTTTCCAGAATTATCAACACATAGATGCCAAGGATAAAGTGAGAGGTCAGTGCCCTGTGGACTTTGGGACTGGTTGGGAGAGCATGTTGTCCTCTTTCCCTTAGGGGCGAGAAGCCACTGATTCCGCCACCGTGTTGCAGCTTCAACTCCTGGCCTGTGAACTGTAGGGGGATCCGGTGATCAGTTTGGGGTGTAAGCGCTCTTGCTTTAACCTTCTTGGATCTGGATTACAGTCTGGGGAGGAGGTCTTGGGGTGTGTGACCAGCTTGCCAGAGTGTGTGGAGGCTTCAGAGAGGGCACCCAACTAATACCTCCAGCAGCTGAGAAGACCCCAGCATTTGGGACGGAAGCTCCCCTGTCTGGTGGCAGAGTCCTACTTGACAGAAAGTCAAGTAATTAAGTGGCAACATGCCTAGGCAAAGGAACCAAAATAAACAGGAAAATTCAACATTAGACTCCTATTTTGGGGGCAAGGAGGATCGAAGCATGGAACAGAAGGAGGACTGGGAGGTCAGAACTCCTGCACCAAAAGCTTCAAATGAAAATAGGAGCTGGTTACAGGCCATAGAGGACCTTAAGAAGCAGATAAGAGAAATGGAGGAAAATTGGGAAGAGAAATGAGAAAGATGCAAGAGAAGTATGAAACAAGAGTCAACAAGCCTGACTGAGGAAAATAACACCCTAAAAATAGACTAACTCAAATGGCAAAAGAGGCTCAAAAAGGCAATGAGGAGAAGAATGCCTTAAAAAGCCAAATTTGCCAGATGGAAAAAGAATCTCAAAAGCTCACTGAGGAGAATTATTCCTTCAGAATTAGACTGGAGGAAATGGAAGCTAGTGACTTTATGAGAAATCAAGATGCTGTTAAGTAGATCCAAACAAATGAAAGAATAGAAGGCAATGTGAAATATCTCATGGGAAAAACCACTGATCTGTAAAATAGATACAGGAGAGATAATTTAAAAATTATTGGACTACCTGAAAGTCATGATCAAAGAAAGAACCTAGAAATCATCCTTCAAGAAATGCTCAAGGAAAATTGCCCTGATGTTTTAGAACCAGAGGACAAAATAGAGGTTGAAAGAATCCATCCATCACCTCCTGAAAAAGATCCCAAAAAGAAAACTCCTAGGAATATTACATCCAGGTTCCAGAATTCCCAGATCAAGGAGAAAATATTACAAGCAGCCAGAAAGAAACAATTTGAATACTGTGAAAACACAATCAGGATAGTGCAGGATCTGGCAGCTTCTACACTGAGGGATTGAAGGGCCTAGAATATGATATTCTGGAGGGCAAAGGAGCTGGGATTAAAACCAAGAATCACCTACCCAGCAAAACTGTGTATCATGTTTCAAGGGAAAATATGGTCATTCAGTGGAATAGAGGACTTTCAAGCATTCTTGATGAAAAAACCAGAGTTGAATAGAAAATTTGACATTCAGATACAAGAAGCAAGAGATGGCTTGAGAAGGTAAACAGGGAAAAGAAATCATAATGAACTTATCAAAGTTGAACTATTTACATTCCTACATAGAAAAACAATAACTGTAACTGATGAAACTTTTCTCAGTATGAAAATAGTTGAAGAAGGGTACATGGGCATATGAATACATATGTGAGTGTGTATATATATATGTTTACAGGTATACATAGATAGAGGGCACAGGTCAAATTTAATAGAAAAGGATGACACTTAAAAGGTGAAATTAAGAGGTAAGAGAGGAATATAACAAGAGGAGATGGGGAGAGACAGAAGGGGGTAAACTATCTCATATAGAAGAGGCAAGGGAAAATGGTTACAAGGGAGGGGAAGGACAGGAAAGCAAAAAGGCAAAACCTTATTCTCATTAAATTTGGATCAGGGAGAGAATGACATACCTACTAAATAGGATATATCACCCTACAGGAGAGTAGGGGGGAAGGGAATGAGAAGGGGGATGATGGAAGGGAGGGCAGGAGGGAAGGGGGGAGGGAAATTGGAAGCACCCACTTTTGAAAAGGGACAGGATCAAAGTAGGGAATAGACCAAGTGGGAGGAGGGATAAGAGGGAGGGAAATACAGTCACTCTTTTACAAAAATCTACTATGGCAATGTTTTGCATAGCTACATATATTGAATTGCTTATCTTCCCAGTAAGGGTGGGTGACAAGGGAGGAAGGGAATGAATCTGGAATTCAAAGTTTTAAAATCAAATGTTTAAAAATATATAAATACTATTATTAATATTACTTTATATATAATTGGGAAATAAGATATACAGGCATTGGGGCACAGAGATTCACCTTCCCCTATTGAAAAAGTCGAAGGGGGTATGGGAGAAGATATGGGAGAGAGCAGATGGAATGAGGAGATATCCTGTGGGGCTGCTATTTTGGGGTGGGGGTAGGGAAAAATGGGGAAAATTGTAACTCAAAATCCAGTGGAAATGAATGATGTAAACCAGAAGTTAATAAAGCATTTGGAAAAAAATTAAAACTTTTTGTGATGACTGTATAAGAAACACCAGAGACGTAACTAGGATTTCTGTGCCTGGGACAAATACTACAAAACTCTCCTGGTCCAACCAGCACAAAAGGACCTCTCAAATCAACTTTTTAAGACAAATTCTGTTTCAGAAGTGGGGAGAATCTCAAGCCCTGGGACATAAGGCCTTGTCTGGAGAGACCCTTTTCACTGGGAAAAGAGAAATTCTAGAACATGGAAAAGCTGCAAGCCATGGAGGCAGCTGACTAGGGAATGCAGGGTGGAACTGGGCTGGGGAGTAAGCTCCCTTTAACTCATTATTCTTGTTACCCAGGCATTAAGCCTTTTTAGTCCTATCTCCAGAAGAAAAACAAGTACTGACAGTGCCCTCTAAATTTTGGTGACTTAGAACATAGCTTTAGCCACCCAACCCTTGTTAAAGCTCTGAAAAGTCCCAAAGTGATAAATCTCTTCCCATATAACTGTAACCATTTGAAAAAAGTCCTTGAACAAGGCAGAAAGACACTGATGTGCTGAGGTACAGTCCTGAGGCAGGGCAGGGTTCAGTTTGCATAATAACTATAGTTAACCAATTTTTATTCCTATTTTAGTAAGCCTTCTCTCACTCTCCAGCCTCCAGGACTCAGGGATCTGGCTGCTGTGAGTCCTAAGGGGAAACCTAGGTTTAGCGGCTCGTTTTCAGTATTTAAGTTACATTAGCCTGTGCCCTAGTTACATTCTGCCACGAATTGAATAACTGCTTTCCTATTTCCTGATGTAACTTCCTCTGAAGAAGGATTGTTGGCAGAACACCTCAATAGCTAGTTCAGAGGAGAGCCAAGGAAAATGTTGGATTTTGTTTTTCTTTTTTGGAAGGGCCCTTTGCAAAGAACACTGGGTTTTGAAGGTGAAAGACCTGGGTTTAAATCCTGGCTTTGCAACTTACTATGTGACCTTGGGCAAGTCATTTAACTTTGCTGGACCTCAGTTTCCTCATGTGTCAAATGAAGGAATCAATAAATAAACATTCATTAAGTACCAGTAGCTCAGAAGAAATGTGGAAGGAGAGATGTACAAAGTTAGGGACATCTCCACCCACCTTCCAAGCTCCTATCTGTCTGATCAGCCACAGTCAGACACACTGTACCTTGACTCTAACATAGTGATGTCATTTTGGTCCTCTTCCAGAACAAAGGACAACAACCAACCAATTATGTGTCAGGCACCGTACAAAGTCAATAAGATTTATTGAGTCCCTACTATTTGCCAGGCAGTTAGCTGAGCTCTGAAGACACAAAGAAATTCAACAAAACCAATAGCTACTATGTGCCAGTCACTATACTGAACACCGAGGCTACAAAGAAGTCAGGAAACATTTATTGAATCCCTACTGTGTGTCAGGCACTGACAAAGTAGTTGACAAACATTTGTTAAGTACCTACTATGTGCCAGGTATTATATTAAATAATGGGAATAGAAAGAAGTCGAAGCATTTAAGTACCTACAGTGTACTGAATTGTGCTAAGTACTGGAGATACAAAGAAAAGCAAAAGTCAGTCCCTGCCCTCAATAAGCTCACAGTCTAATGGGGGAGACATGAAGATTAAATTGGAGATAATCAATCAACAGAGGGAAGGCACTAGAATGAGAGGGCTCCAGAAGGGCTTCTTGTAGAAGGTGAAATTTTTGTTGGGATTTGGAGGAGGCCAGGGAAAGCAAGAGACTGAGATGAGAAGGAGGAAGAGAATGCCATGCTTGGTGTCAGCCATGACAGGACATAGAAGGTCTTGTTCAAGATAAAGAACAAGGTGTCTAGCTTCAGTGGGATCAGAAGACTGGTAAGGCTGGGGGTCAGGCAGCTTATGAAGGGCTCCAAACACCAAATGGAGCATTTTGTGTTTGCTCCTGGAAGTGTTAGGGAAGATTCTGGAGTTTATTTAGGAGGGGAGTGAAATGACCAGCCCTGTGCTTTAGGAAAATTCCTTTGGTGACCAAATGGAGGATGAATCAGACTAGCAGCCCCACCAGCAACTATTGCAACAATCCAGAGGTGAGATGATGAGGGCCTGTTACAGGATAATAGCAGCCCAGAAAAGAGAAGGGGGGTATTTGAGAGATGGGGCAGAGGTGAAATTGACGCAAAGGTGAAATGAACACAGAGGGTTGAAAAGGTGAAATGGACAAGAGATGCTGCAGAGGTGAAATTGAGAGATTTTGGCACCAGTTTGGCCATGAGAGCTAAAGACAGCAAGGAATAAAGCCTGTTGAGATAGGACATAAAGGTATTTTTTGGTTTGAGTTTTTTCCTTTTAACAAAATAGTTTATTGATGCCTTGTCAGCTGGGGGAGTCATAGTGCATGGAGCCCTGGACTTGCAACCAGGTCAACTCACCTTCATGAGTTCAAAACCAACCTCAGACACTTACTAGTTTTGTGACCCTGCACAAGTCACTTTACCTTGTTTGCCTCAGTTTTCTCATCTGTAAAATTAGCTGGAGAATGAAATGGCAAACCACTCCAAGTATCTCTGCCAAGAAAATCCCAAATGGGGTCATGAAGAGTTGGCTACAACTAAAATAACTGAATAACAAAAATTTGTTTTCACATCAAGTAATTTCCAAATATACAACTCCCTTCCCCTCTCTTCATTTGTAGGAATCATTCCTTTATCATAAAGGCAAATAAACAAAACCAAGTAATAGTATGTGCCATAGTGCAGTGGATAGTGTCAGATGTGGAGTCAGGAGCACTTGAATTCAAATCATTTTTTTTTTTGCTTTTTTTTGGAGGGCAATTGGGGTTAAGGGACTTGCCCATGGTCACATGGCTAGTTTTTGTGTTACGTGTCTGAGGCTGGATTGGAACTCAGGTCCTCCTGACTCCAGGGCTGGTGTTCTATTCACTGCCACCTAGCTGCCCCTTGAATTCAAATCTTAACTTGAACATTTACTAGCTTTGTGACCCAGGGCAAGTCACTTAACTGCTCTGTGACTCAGTTTCCTCATCTGTAAAATGGTGATAGTTATATCTGTCCCTCAGGGTGGGCATGAGAGGATCAGATGATAAAATGTGCTAATGGACAAGACTCAGGCACCATCCAAGGGTTCCAATATGAGCCAAAAGAAGGATTGTCCTTTACATTATTGTAATCACCAGAGGCAGTGTATTGGGAGCCATAGAACCAAGAGAACCTGGGTTCAAGTCCTATCTCTATACATCTTGGCTGTGTGACCCTGGGCAAGTCTCAGCTTCTCAGTGATCTAAGCAACTCTCTAAAATTATAAACAGAGAAAAAGGTGTTAACCTGCTTTGGCAGGAGTTCCCTCACCTCTAAGTCACAGTCCCTGTTCTACTGAAGTCATGTCCAGGTAGTTGTGTCCCCCTCTCACACTGTCTTGCCCAAGGTCACACAGCCAGTGTGTCAGAGGTGGGATATGAATTCATCTCCTGTTGTCTCCAAGCCCAGCATTCTCCATAATTCTGGTTTATTGTTGGCAGGAACTGAAAAGGGCGTTTTGTCCAGTCTCTTCATTTTGTCACAGGTAAATTTTATTTTTTGAGAAAAAAAAAAAAACAGCTTGAGAGGTGACTAATCAACGTGTGTCTGTCTGTCCGTGGTGTATCTTCTCCCAGTTAGCTATTGTTCATTTCACCCCCAAAGATGTGTACATGAATGTGCCTCTGCTAGTCCCTCCCCGCCCCATCCTTGTTTTCCTATTCCTCTCCAGCCTTTGTTCCTGGGTGGAGCACATGAATTTTTGCCTTGTTCATGTTGTCTTTACAACATGGTTGTAGGCCACACCAAGATTTCTTTGGTTCTTTTCTTCCCTTGCGTATTCCCATGTTTCTTGGAATCATCATGCTCAGCCTTTCAGTCAGCTGGTCAATCAATAACCATTTATCAAGCACCTACTATGTGCCAGATACTGAGGATACAAAGAAGTTGACAAGCATTTATTAAGCACCTACTCTTCACCAGGCACTCTGGGGATACAAAGAAGTCAAGAAGCATTTATCAAGCACCTACTGTATGCTAGGCACTGTGCCAATCACTGGGGACAATAAGCATTTGTTTAGTGCCTGCTATGTGTCAGGCCCTGTGCTAAGCCCTGGGGATACAAAAAAGTGAGCAAGAATTTGTTTTTTGTCTTTTTTTTAAATAAATGTTTAAATATTTCATTAACTATTTCCCAGTTACATGCAAAAATAATTTTTTAACATTTAAAAAAACTTTTGAATTCCACATTTTCTCCCTTCTTCTTGCCTGTCCCCTCTCTGTGAAAAGGCAAACAGTCTGATATGGATTATACATGTGGAGTCATTCACAACATTTTCATATTACTCATGTTGCTAAATAAAAAACCAACAAGGGGCGGCTAGGTGGCACAGTGAGTAAGAGCGCTGGCCTTGGAGTTGGGATGACCCAGGATCGAAACCGGCCTCAGAAAATGAGCACCCACACATAAATAATGACTAGCCGTGTAACCTTGAGCAAGTTACTTAACCCCAATTGCTTTAAAAAAAAAAAACCAACAAAATAAAACAAGAAAAATAAGAAAGTTTTAAAAAGTCTGCTCCAGTCTGCATTCAGACCTCATTGATTCTCTCTTTGAAGGTGATAGCATTTTTCATCATTGAGTCCTTTGGAATTTTCATGAGTCATGGTCTCAATCAGAGTAACCAGCCATTTTCAACCATTGGTCACCCTTATAATATTACTGCTATATGTACAATGTTCTCCTGGCCTGACTTGCCCAGAACCCCGTGCACTATGGCGCCACCTGGCGACTGTCTTAAAATATCTGAACACTCTTGGAAGCTGGGATTCAACTTTTTCTGCTTGGCACCTTAGGGAAAAACCAGTAACAGAGGCTGGAAGGTGTAGAAAGGAAGATTTCAACTTGGCATAAAGAAAAGCTTCCCAAGGATTAAAACAGTCCCCAGACTCAACCCCCTCTTCCACCTTTCCTCTGAGACCATCTTCCATCAATTTTTTTTTTTTTTATCGTGTTCATACATGGTTGCTGACAAATTGTCTTCCCTATTAGACTATGAGCACCTTGAGGGCAGGGACCCCTGTTTTTGTCTTTCTTTGTATCCCCAGTGCTTAGCATGTAGGTGTACTGTACACATAGTAGGTGCTTAATAAGTGCTCATTGACTTCTTTGTATCACCAGTGCTTAACATGGTGCCTGACATACAGTAGGTACTTAATAAGTGCTTGTTGATGGGGTGGCTAGGTGGTGCAGTTAATAGAGCACCAGCCCTGGAGTCAGGAGGACCCGAGTTCAAATCTGGCCTCAGGCACTTAACACAAAAATTAGCCATGTGACCTTGGGCAAGTCACTTAACCCCAACTGCCCTCTGAAAAAAAAGCAAAAAAAAAGGGGGGGGGGTGCAGCTAGGTGGTACAGTGAATAGAGCACAGGCCCTGGAGTCAGGAGGACCTGGGTTCAGATTCAGCCTCAGACACTTAACACAAAAACTAGCCGTGTGACCTTGGGCAAGTCACTTAATCCCAACTGACCTCCAAAAAGCAAAAAAAACCAAAAAAAACCATCCTGGAAAAGAGCACAGAACACAAAAAAGGTGGAAAACCCCTGCTTCAGACAGCTCCCAGAGAGAATGGAAGCTACTTAAGGGCAGAGCTGTATACTTTGGTCCTTTCAACTTTAGTGTAGGTATACAGTAGGTACTTAATAAATGCTTATTGCTTATTCACTGTTTTTGATTAATCATTGTCTTTAATAATTTATTTTCACTTTCATTTATTATATATTGTATAAATATATAATATCCATATTTTATTTAATGATTAATCATTATCTTTAATTATTATCATTAATGATTACTAAACATTACTCTTGGTTTTTTAAAAACCAGATCTATTGATTCCAAGAGATTGTGAGCCTCTTGAGGGCAGGCACTGTTTCCTTTCTTGTCCTAGCACCCCCAGAGCCTAGACAGTAGCTGGCATATTGTAGGCACTTAAAGCCTATTGATTATGTGGGGAAAGGGCAGACGTTCTTCAATTTGGGGGAGCAATGACCCCTCTGGCAGCTTGGGGAAGCCTGTGCACCCCTTCTCAGAATCGTATTTTTAAATGCATAAAACAAATAGAAGGGGATTACAAGGGGCACCGACTAGAATGAAAGCCCAAAATTAATATGAGATTGTGGAGGTTAGGAAGCCCTTCTGTTAGAAAACACTCAGAATGAAGAGAAACTGGGAGGACTTCTCTGGGCTGGGCGGGTGCAGATTGGGTTGAAATGGCAAGAGGAAGGAGTTTGGGGAACCGTGAAATCAATGAGAAGTGTGGGACTTAGAAAGATGGATGGAGAGCAGCTGTGAGCTCTGAGGAGGAAAGACATGAGCTACTGGGAAGAAAAGAAAGAAGCTGGATATGGTGAGAAGGGGAGAAAGGAAAGCCAGGAGGCTGAGAGAAGGGAGGGGCTGGCAGCAATCTAGCAACCAAGCATTTATTAAGCACTTGCTGTATGCCAGGTACTGGGCTAAACATGGGGGACACAAGGAAAGGCAAACTCAGTTCTTGCCCTCAGGGAACCTATATTCTAATGAGGGAGAACAATATACATGTACTTATTTGTGTGTGTGTGTATACATACACATATATACACTGTGTATATATATGTACAGTATGTACATACGCATATACACATGTAATACACTATACACACATATGTATGATACACATATATAATATATATGTGTGTATGTATATATATATATATATATACTCACTATACACACACACACACACACACACACACACACACACACACACACAATATACAAGCTGGATAAAGCAGATGGACATTAGGCTTAGAGGGAAAGAAAGGGACTAGGAGCTGTGGGAACCAGGGAAGTCCTCTTGGAGGAGGTGGTCTTAAGTTGAGTCTTAAAGGAAGCCAGAGATTGAGACTAAGGAGCATGGTAGGCATGAGGCACAGCCAATGCAAAGGCAAATAGTCCAGTATGGTTGGATCAGAGAATAGTGTAGAGCGAAGTAATAAAAGATTTAAGATGGAAAGGGACCAGGCTGTGAAATGTTTTAAGTGCCATATTAGAGGCACTTGGAGTTTCCATTCCATCACAGAGGTCATGAGTCAGGCTGATGCTTTCAAAAGCCGCTTTTTTGAGTGGGGAATGGATTGGAACGGGCACAGAGTTGAGGCAGGGTCCAATTTGGAGACTGTTGCAATACTCCAGGTGAGAGATAATGAGACTTGAGCTTGTGAGTTGTGAAGGGGGCTCTGAAAATTATCACAGAGAAAGAATTTACAAGATTTGGCAGCTGATTAGATAGGTGGGTTAAGAGAGAGGAGTCAAGGGCTGACACTAGGGTTTTGTAGACCTAGATGACCAGAAGGATGGTGGAGCCCTGGACTACTAATAACAAGAGCAGGGCAAGTTTCATTTTGGATATGTTGAGTTTGAGGTATCTATGGGACAACCAACTGGAATTATCCAACACAGTCGGTGATGGGTGACTAACTCGGGAGACACCAGCTGATAAAAAGACCTGGGAATCATAGGACTGTAGATTTTGTGCTAGTAGGGACTCTAGAGATTGTCTGATCTAACCCCTTTATTTTATAGGTGAGGAAACTGGGGCCCACAGGAATCAGCTTGCCCATGATCCCACACAGGTGATGTTAAAGCTAGGATTACAATGCAGGTCTATGACCCTCATTCACTCAAGCTCCCCTTTTCCTAAAGTCATGGTTGACCTGGACTCTTCCATTTCATCTTCAGCACTGATCAGTTACCAATTTCTGCTGGTTCTGTTTCCAGCTGCCCCCTTGTACCTGCTGGTACCTTCTGCCTTCAGTGCCCAGCCCATCCCAAAACCTGACTCAACCACTATCTCCCCACTTCTGTTCTGCAACTCTAGCACATGTACTGCACAATATCTGAGGCCAGGCACTCTTTGCTTCTGTATTTGTCATCTCCAATGTTCAGGAAGTACAGTGCTTCATGGGAGAAATGTCCTTCCTTTCCCTCCTTCTAGCTATGTGGCTTTCCCTAGAGTTTTCTATCTTCCCAGCATCCAGCAGAGCAGACTGTTTGCTCCCATGAATTCCAATGCCCGACCTCTCCTCTTCCCCACCCATCCATCTTTCCTGGTTCTCTTAAGGATCCACCTTCACTATATCATGGGCCCTTCAAGGTTACCCCTAACCTGAGACTGCAGCTGCTTGTCAGAGAATGGAGGAGGCATCAAGGGGCAACTTACTTTCCCAAATACTAGCCTGTGAGATGACAGAGAACTGAAAGGCTGCTTAGAAGTCATTTAGTTAAGGCCCCTCATCCTACAGTGGGGCCCAGAGAGGTAAATGGACTTTTCCAAGGTCACATAGTCAGTGATGGAGCCAAGTCTTAAGTCACGGGTCTCCTGAGTCCCCCATCCAATTCCCTCCATTCTCCCACGCTTACCAAGGAATGCCAGATTCATTGTCCCAGGGGCAAAAGAGACACAAATGGATGGATGGATGAGTGGGCGGATGGATGGATGAGTGGGTGGAACACCTGAATCTCTTGGGTTTAGAACCAAAGGGGAATGGTCAGTTGGTTCGGGAGGACATTGTTACAGTCACAGATATTTGTAAAGCCTGTTTATTGCATAACTAGCAGGCACATAATGCAAAACAATTTTACAACACTTAAAAGGTTGTACAATAATTACAGTAACAGAATGTACAACAAAAGCAAAATCATAAGTACAGAATGATGAGTGACACTGATAAATACATTTTTCAATAAAAAGGCATTTTTTGTTTTTCCTATGCAGCATTTTTGGAAAGGATTTCACTCCACCCAGGACAAGGAAAGAAACATGAGATGAACTTTCTGGAAACTTGCTGATGCACCTGCAGGAAGGGCCCCCTCTGAGGTCCTACAAGTGGAGTCACAGCAGCGACTGTGTCCCAGATCCTAAGCTGCGCCTCCGAGGGCCCAGCTTTCTCCTTTTTGGCAAAATTGATTTGTACCCGATAGGCAGGGTGGGATCTTGGGCTGAGGGGAAAGGCATTTGTAATGTCTGCTCCTAAAGTGCCTCTGTTTGTAAAGTGCACCTGTCCTCTTGGCTTCTCAGGAGAGAAATACATGCTTTCAGAAGAAAAACAGACATCACAACAAGGGCTCTCTGGAGCCCTCCAACCCTGACACATGCAAAAGGGGATCAGAAACAACCCCCTGGGCGAGGGGCCCTTGGCCAACAGAACAAAAAGTTCTCGGATGGGGCAGGTGTGACATGGACCACTGGAGATCGCTTCCATTCCTGCAAACTGCTACCTGAAGATTCCTCTGTGTGGTTTTGGCACTGCCCGGGCACAGAGAAAGTCTCACCTACAAACACTTCTGCTTACCCTGTCTTTCTTGGGACGTTGTCCACCATTTAGAAGTGAAGTGGTCACTTGAGATGAGCTCATCAACACGATGAAAAGAGCTTGGCTTTCCCCATACTTGAGACTTTCTGTCTTCTATTGGTCATGCATCAATGGCACCAATTCAGAACTGTCATTGCATTTCCATAGGATTCACAAGGCTAAGGTCTGGGGGCTAAACCAAGTAGGAGGTGCAAATATTTACAAAGTAGGACGCTGAGGTCGTGCCACGTACAGAGTTATCAGGCAGTTGTGTGTTTTTAAACAAAAACAGAGAGTGACCTTCCACCCCCAGCTGCCCCGAAGGCAGTGACAGCAACAGCCCCGCATGAGCGTCTGACAAGGTTATGGCACTTGGTGGCAATGCAAACAAGGGGACGAGAATGGCAAGAAACGAGTCCTTCCCCAACTCTCGTACATGCACGCGCACACACCCCTCCCCTTTATCTTCAAGAGAGCGCTCCTGGGGGGAAAACTCAACCTGCAATGTATTGGAAAAGCGACCATGACAGGTATGGCCAAAGCCACAAACATGTTTCTGCATCAAACCATTCTGTGAAAAGAGAAATCCATTTAGCACACAGACAAGCTAAGACAAAATCTGCAGTAGCAGACCACATTTTACTATGATTATTCCAACAGTTTATCTGCAAAGTGACAAGTAGGTCACTGCAGATGTAATTTTAAAAAAGAGAGCCAGCCAACACCCTCCTGACAAAGAGCAACGAGGGGCCTATTTTATGGGCACGGGCCAGGGGCACACACATAGCCACAACAACCACGGACAGGAACGCCTTCAGACCTCAAACCCCAGTCCCCAGAGGCCCTGCATTATCTGAACCACAACCACACACAGACCTTTAATCACTGCGAATGGACCATCTTTCTATGAATGAAGACCCCCATGGCCCAGAAGCCAGAGCTGACAATTCATCATAGCTTTGGGACATTTGGCAGCCAAGGAGTATCTGTGCCAAGGAGTTTTTTTCTAAGCGATGGCTACTTTTTAGGGAGGGTGAAAACCAGCTCAGAGGGCATGAAGACTCATTCTGCAGAGAATTCTTACAAGACAAAGAAGCAATACCTGTAGGCTGATGAGGGATGCAGGAATACCAAGTTCTGTGGCTGGGTAATTAAGGCTGTTTCGGGCTTCTGACTGCGGTCAATGGCAGCTGTGTCTGAGGGGCTCTAGAGAACCGGCAGTGGCTTACTTAACCCATGTATTCCTCTGCGGTCAGTTCTCACAAAAAACAAACAAAAAAACAAACAAAAAACCCTCTGCTGCTCTATAATACTAAGGCTTTAAAAGACCTTACCCAGACACAAACCCTGCAGCCGACGGTCCTGGCCCAACCTAACCTAACAATAAAGAAAGGTCGTGGGGTCCATTCCACATGAGATGGGAGAGGACTAGCCTGTAGGTAAGTAATAGCGTCATCTCCACCCTGCTGGTCCCCCACACTTCCTTCCAACATGAGGGATCAGAAATGCACCAGAACCTTTGCCCTGCATGGGCTCAGACACCCCAAACTTTCCAGGTGTTGCAGGAACCTGGCGACATTCTGGTAATTGCACAATGCTTATATATGGGACAGAGCCTGTACAGTTTGAATCCAATTGTCTCGAGGACATTTTTTTCTAAAGCTCTTTTCATAGTTTTAACCAAAGACGACATGAAGTTGCTGGAGACAACAAACATCAAGACCTTTTTGCATGTAATGACGCCAACCCAAGAGCAGTTTACAACACACTAGGATCAGTAATGAAACTGGCAAACAGGCACAAAATAAGGCAAGTGGGTTAAATTAATAGTGGAAAATTTGTTAGAAAACATGCAAAAATAATACTGAGTTTTATTTTATAAAGTTTACTCTGCCACTAATTTTTTTTTGTAAAAATCTGTAAAGTTCCATGTCTAAATCTGAACCCAGCTCTGACAAAGGCTAAAAGGCCGAAGAGGTGCCTAGTGGTTGTTCTCTTTGGTGGTGATGGTCACCAGCTGCTTAGCTGCCTTGGCGATGTCGTACGCGCACTGAATGACCTGCTGGGTCACCAGCTGGATGTCCGCGGCACAGCTGGACTCTCCAGGCAGGGTCTTCTTGCACTCAGACTGGAGTCTGTAGGCACTGGACGTCAGGAGGCGCAGGGAAGTCCTCACCATATCAGATTTGGGTTTCTAAAGAGAGAAAATTCAACAACACAATCTCCTTGAAGACACACTAAAAGTCGGTCAGTGGTAGGGAACTCTTCTAGGCCCTTGGTGCGGCCTTGTGATTGGGTCCAAGTTTTACAGACCAAATCCTTTGATTAATGGGATCTGTTCTGTGAAGTGTGGATTCAGAGGGCTGCACTTGAGGACCTAGAGGGCCACATGTGGCCTGGAGGCACCAGCTCCCCACCCTGACTGGCTTATCTGGCATGTTAACCACTGGCACACTCCATGAACTGATGGGCCCAGTAACTGACACCACTGCCAAGACCCAGAAGCCACTTTCTCTCATTATGTGCCACAGAATGTCTGTGAGATCAGGGATTTAGAAAGTGGATTAAGATGTAGAACGGACCTTGAAGGTTATCCAAGACCAAGCCCTTTCATTTAGAGATGGGGAGCCTGAGGCCCACTAAGGAAAGTCACAAAGACAACAACTGGAGAAGGGTCCCCAACCCTGCAGCAGGACCCAGACTCGTGACTTACTTTGGGGAAGAGGGCTGCCATTTCGGTCACGGCCACATGAATCCTCTCTGAGCATGGAATATAACTGCAAAATGAAGCAAGATGTTACTCAAAGGCAACAATCTGCTGCAGAGCATGGGGCTGGCTGGCAGGTGAGCCGCCGCTCCTTCAGGAGCTAGGTCTGATGACGAGGCAGCAGGCCTTCCTCACCATCAGCTCCCTCGGCAAAGGGCCGGGGACGCCCAGGGGCTGCCCACACAGCCACAATGCAACAGCATCGGGGGTCCACAGCCCTCTGCTGGCAGAGATGCCAGGGGACGCTCTGGCACATCTGCCTTTCTCTGCACACTCAGCACAGCTGCCTGGCACACCTGGCGGGCAGCAATCACTCCAGCAGTTACTGGAGGGGAAAGGGAAGATCTGAGAGGCCACCAAGCACCCTGCCCTGGCTGGTGGGCCACTTACTCCTCGGCTGCTGATGCAGAATAAAGATTCTAAGGCCTCAGAAGTCACAGGGTCACAGGACTAAGTTACCTGAGAGCCATTCAGGCCCAATTTTATTTTCCCAAAGGATACTTTGAGCCTCTGCAGTGGTCAGAGCTGACCTGTCTATAAACGTAAACCAACACGTACAAGGGGAACAGAAATGCAGGGGTGCGCTCTCAAGTGAACTTCATTAAAATCAGACGGCCTCAGGCACCCCCCGACCTTTGCCTTTTGTCTCAGGACCATGCCGCTACCCAATCAGATCCCAGAGGTCTGTAGGAAGTGGCTGTTGGGTGCCAAGTCTGGCTGAGGCCCAGACCATTCCAGGGAAGCACCCAGTCCCTGTCCTCCCCTCCACTGCCCATGCTACTTCATCAAGGGCTCTGGGACAGCAAAGGGCCAGACGTCTCTGACATCCTAAGCCGATGACTATGAGAGGAATTAAGACTTTTAATGAAACTCAAAAACATGCATTTTCTCAAATAAAACCAGCTCTCAAGAAAATCTGCTTAATAAAGAAATGTTTGACTGAAGTAGATTCTCAGAATAAAAATCTGTGGCTGAAAAACCAGGACTAACACCTGACCCTTTCAGGGCCCACCAAGAAGCAGCCAAGAAGCACCCCGGGCCTGGAGGGGCAAGGAGGCAGAGCCAAGGACACCACCTGTCAACAGCCAGCACCTTATCAGCTCCCGCAGTGTCAACTCTCACCTCTGAGGAGATCCTCAGGACTCCTCTGCTGACCTCCAGCGACCTCTCAGATGTCTCCAGCTGGGCGCCCGGCAGATGTGGCAAACTTGACATGCCCCTGACTGACCTCATTCTCCTTCCCCTCCCCCCCAGACACCCACCCTAGGAGCCATCCTGGGCTCCTCCCCCTCTCACTCCCTGTGTCCAAGATGGTGCCCAGCATTTTTCCCGCTCCCTCCCCTCTGTGATGCAAATACCGCCCTGGTAAAAGCCTCACACCCCCTGCCTCCAGCCTCTCCAGGACACTGGCTGCCCAACTGATCTTCCTGAAGCACCAATCCGATCACGCCACCATTTAATCACTGCTACAGGCTTCCTTTTGCCTCCAAGCCCCTCACACCTTGGCACCCCCCCCCCCTTCTAGCCTTCTTTCCCCTGATGCCCAGTCAGGTACTTGGTGACTCAGTGACAGCGATCTCCTGGTTCTTCCTCATACCAGAGCCTCCACCTCCAGACACTGGGCCTTTGTACTGGCCATCCTCCCTGAGCGCTCTCCCTGGCTCCTGATCTAAGGCGCTATGAGGGCCTCCCCCACCAGGCGCCAGGTGGGCTGCCCCTGCTCAGCACAGTGCCTACACATGACAGGCCCTGGATGCACGCTGAATGAGTGACAGACAAAAAGAGCTAAGTTGAGGATAAACTGGAGAGAACCATGACGATGGAGGAAACATGGCCTCTCAGAAAAGGGGGCATCCTGGCTGGCCCTGGAGGAGGCATCTTGTGGAAGCAGGACAAGGGCCCAGCAATGTGATCCCTGAGGACACGGAGAGGGCTGAGGAGGCTCCTTAAAGACCTCAAACATCTGTTTTCCCACATTTCTTCTCTGTAAAGCACAAAAGCCAATTTCTTAGCTCATTCTGTGAGATGATCAGTGAATGACCCTAATAAATCTCACTCTAAGAAAGCTGCCTTAACCCAGACTATCTGAAGCCTGGGAAGCGAGCCCGTCCCCCAGGAGAGGTCACTCCAGGAGGGGTAGACAGATCTGGGACCTGGAGGGACTGGCCTAGCCTTCCAGCTAGCACTCACTAGCCTCTGTAACCCTGGGCAGCTGACTTCCCCTCCGCCTGCCTCGGTCTCCTCTGGGCTTCATGGCCTCTCAGGCCCCTGCCGGCTCCCATCCCATGAGCCACTGTCCTGTCTCAGCCCTGTCTGAATCCCATAAAGTCATGATGATGCACATGGAGACTGAAGTGAACAAACCTCCCGCCCCTCTCCACCTCCCCTTATAGACTTTCACTGGCCTTCTGGGACCAAGTGTGACCCAACTTGACACACAGCTATTTGCCCAAGTCTAACACCACATGCAGAACAAGACCACTCATGCTACTTAGGAAAGGGGCTTTCACCCTTTCTCCAAGAATTCTGCCTAAAACCAAGCCAGTTTCAGGCTTCACATCTCGGACAGTTCATCTGATTCCAGTTTTCATTTAGGGCCAGATGGCCAGGCCGCTCTCCTGGCCACAAGAAAAAGGGATTTTCCTTCCAGTGTCTTTAGAGAAATCTGCTCCCTCCCAACACTTGGAGGCAGATCTTAGCGCAAAAGGAAGCAGTGATTAAGGAGGCAGCCCCTCTGGGGGGGGGGGGGGTGACAGTGAGAACCTGCCCTAAAGCCTTTCGTGCCTTATGTGGGACCTGTGAGGGGGACAGGTAGGAGAGGCTTGTAGGTAGACAGAGAGAGGAAGAGAGAGGGAGGGAGGGAGGGAGAGGGAGGGGGAGAGAGGGAGAGAGAGAGAGAGAGAGAGAGAGAGAGAGAGAGAGAGAGAGAGAGAGAGAGAGAGAGAAAGAGAGAGAGAGAGAGGAGAGAGGAGAGAGAGAAAGAGAGAGAGAGGAGAGAGAGAGAAGGAGAGGGAGAGAGAGACAGACAGAGGGAGAGAGAGAGACAGAGGCAGAGAGAGGGAGAGAGAGACAGAGTTAGAGAGAGAGAGAGAGAGAGAGAGAGAGAGAGAGAGAGAAGGAAAGAGGAGAGAAAGAGAGAGGGGGAGACAGACAGACAGACACTGCCACTGAGGTCAATGGCTTCAAGGGACAGCACCTGTGCACCCCTTAATGATTAAGAAAGAGCACTGAGCAAGGAAGTGAGGGGGGCAGGGCATGTGCTGAAGGCACACTCTCCAGGAGCAGAGGTGGAGAGCCCTTACAAGCAGGAAGGCCACCTCCCAGTCCGTCCCCTCTGGCGTCCCTGGCCACTTAGCGCCCTGGGGACCCAAGGCATGAGGCCTTAGCCGCCTCATCTGTATGAACTCATGCATCTGCTCATAGATCTGACAACTCCTCATCTGCTCAGCCAAGGGTGCCAGGCACCAGGAGACTTCAAGACAAACTGGGCCCTGGTCCTCAAGAAGCTGTTTCTCTAAGAGCCGCTATCCTGGAATGTCCCCCTCGATCTAAGGAAAACTCGCTGTTGTTTTTCTGCTTCCCCTGAGCCAAAGACAGAGGATGAACTGAGATGAGAGCTGTCCCCGCACCCTCTGGAGGCATGCAGGGACCCCAGGCAGACACATGTGTTTTTGACACAGGCAGAAGAAAACAAGAACAGGCCAATTCCGGTTTCAGAACCAAACATCGAACTTGTGCATTGGGAAGAACAAGGAAAAAGGGAATGTGTGCCTGAGAGTGAGAACTGAACTCTCCCAGACATGGAGCTTTAAGCCTTCCCGAGCCCCTGGAAAGGCCTTCTGAGAACAAAGTCACCTTCTGTTAATGGAGAAGACTAAAAACCAGCGCTGTGCAAAGTGATGAGAGCCCTGTGAGCAGCTGCTACTCTATGTATCCCGTGGGATGAAGCCACGAGCCAGAGGAAAGCAGGCAGGAACCCATGGCCGAGTGGCGACCTCACTTGGGGCGGCTGCGGCCAGTTAAGGGCAGCGTGGTGGACACAGCCCCTGCGGAGCCACGAAGCCGCCAGAGAACAGAAGCAGAGGGAGGAGAAAGGCCTGGAGGTGTCAGGTGTGAGCGGCAGCGGGGCTGAAGGGCTGATGGCGCTGCCCCTTAGATGTGGGGCCCTCTGCTGAGAGCTCGAGAGCGCCTGCTTTGTTTCTGAATTCTGAACTCGGCTCTCCCAGGCTCAGCCCAACTCCTCACACTTGCTGGAAACCCAAATGAGCCCCTGAGAACATGCACCAAGTGAATGCCCAGAGGGTGCCAGGCCCAGGAATGTTCCAGCGGGCTACCCTGGGCCAGTGACATTGCTGCTGCCAGCCTCAGTTTCCTCATCTGCGAAGGGGGTTAAGAAGGGCTGTTGTGAGGATAAATGAGAGATTTGGGAAGTGTTTTACCTTAAAGCAACATGTGAATGAAATTGTTCTTATTAAAGAGTCAGGGGCTGGATTTGAACTCAGGTCTTCCTAACTCTAGGTAGGAGGATATCTATGATAACACAGTCTGTGTTGCCATTTTCAATAGGTTTTTACTTTATTTAAAGATGTTCAAAAATGCACATAAAAAAAATTTCATAGACTCTGAGAATCTCAGAATTGGAACAGCCAATGAGGTTACCTAGTTCAGCAACACCATCCTCAAGCAGGGCCATGTGGCCTCTGCACAGAGCCGTCTAGAGATGGGAAGCTCAGCACCTCCCCGGGCCAGCCCATCTTGAGATCCAGGTGAAGCCAAAGTTCCTGGTGTGTGCTCCGCTCTGCCCCGCCCCAAACAAACTCTGCTCTAACATCCTTTTCCCCCAGGACAGGCCTCCAGTGCAGAGGGGCACTGACAGGTTACTCATCAAGAAGCCTCTGAGTGGCTGCTGACCAAGGGGGCCTCCCTGCCCTCCCTGTGGCTGCCACCTCGGCTTACCTGTCATGCTTGTTTTCTTGGGCTGCTCTCAAGAGCTCCTGGATGTTCTTGGTGATCTGCTCAGTTTTCCGAATGACGTCTTCAGTGCTTGGAAGGGTGGAACTTGACAAGCCATGGGGGTCTCCCATGTCGGGGAAGGTGCTTTCCCCAGGCCAGAGGAGGCTCCGTTGTCGGGCCTTTCTGCCTGACCTGGGAAGGTGAGGGACAAAGCATGAGACTGGCGAGTGAGGGGCATGCTCACTGCCCTCTGGCATGTAAAGGGGGATGCTCATGGGGCAGTCAGGGCACGGCGCCCCACCTAGCCCTCTGCTCTTCATCGAGAGGCAGTTACGACTCAAATGGACCTTTTCTGGTCCACCTCAGGGCTGGACACGGTCATGGAGGCAGCGTGAGGCCGGGAGCAGGAGTCAGAGGACTTGGGCAGAATCTGACCCTCCATGTACGTCTCAGTCACTGTGTCCTGGCCTTGGGGGCCTCTGAGGCCCTCGCCTGCTCTAAAGCCTCGGATTTTAGGTTTCCTTCCACAGAAAAGGTAGACTGAGCAAGACCAATAACAACAGGAGGGGATTCTTCTTATTCCTGCCGTCTCCCCCAGAAAAGGCAATCCCACAACCACAAATGGAGATCGAGAATAGGAACTGCACATTCACTCTAGAGTGAACAAGATAACTGTGGAAATCTATGTAGAAATACTGCAGAGACAGACACGAAGAGAGACAGAGACAGAAAGAGAAAGAGAGATAGAGGGTAGGGAGAGTGAAAGAGAAGAAGAGACAGAGAGAAACAGAGAGAGAGAGAGAGAGGGAGAAGAGACAGAGAGAGAGAAGAGAGAGGGAGAGGAGAGAGACAGAGAGAAACAGAGAGAGAGAGAGAGAGAGAGAGAGAGAGAAGAGGGAGAAGAGACAGAGAGAGAGAGAGAGAGAAGAGAGAGGGAGAGGAGACAGAGAGAAACAGAAAGAGAGAGAGAGAGAGGAGAGGGAGAAGAGACAGAGAGAGAGAGAAGAGAGAGGGAGAGGAGAGAGAGAGAGAGGAGAGAGGGAGACAAAGAGACAGAGAGAGAGACAGACAGAGAGAGAGAGAGAGAGAGAAGGAGAAGAGACAGAGAGAGAGAAGAGAGAGGGAGAGGAGAGAGACAGAGAGAAACAGAGAGAGAGAGAGAGGAGAGAGGGAAACAGAGAGAGAGACAGAGAGACAGAGAAAAACAGAGAGAGACAGAGAGAGAGAGAGAAAGAAGGAAAGAGGAGAGAAAGAGAGAGAGACCCAGACAGACAGGGAGAGGAGGAGAGACAGAGACCCACAAACAGGCAGAGGAGTGGGAGACAGACAGGCCTCTCAGGCTCTCCCTGGGAGTGCGATCCCACCCAGGCCTCGGCTTCTGGCCCAGCTGAGGGTGCTGGGCCCTACGCACCCTGTGTCATCCAGCTCCGAGTCGGGGGTGGCATTGTCATAGTCACTCTCGGGCACGCTGTTCTGCTTCTCTAACTTGGAAGTCTAAAACAAACAGAGGAGGTGCCTGTTACCAAAAGCCCTGACACCTCCTGAGCGCCCTCCTTCAGGATCTGAGGGCTGGGCTGTGCTTCCACATTAACTGAGGACTGGAGCAAACTCTCTATTGGAAACACAAGCAGTAGGATAAGAGGTCCGCAATTCTCTTCCCTGAGTCAAAGGTCAATAGTGACTCTCGTCTGGCGCTGTCCCAGGGGGAGGCCAGGAGGCTGCTCAAAGGCCCACAAGCCTCCCTAAAAGGGCCATGTGGGACTCTAGAACAATCCAACTGACGGACAAGACAGACCCCAATTTAGACATCTGTGGAAGGAGGTGGAACGGACCTGAGGGAGCGCATTTTAATGGATGAGCTAACAGAGGCCCGCAGAGGTTATGGGGCTCGCCCAGTGTCACACAGCTAAGTTGTAGCAAGACCTGGGCCAAGACTTCCGTAGGCCCCTGGGCATAACAGCAAGAATGCTGGAACCAAAGTCAGGAGAAGCTGATGTCTCTGTGAGCCTCAATTTCCTCATCCGTAAAACGAGAACGATAACACATGCCCTGCCCTGCCAGGCTGTTGTGAGCAGAGGGTTTCACAACCCCTATGGTGCCACGTGAATGGCGTTTCTGTCAGGACTACGTCCATTGAACCAGTGAACTATTCTGAGATGAAACCAAAAGGCTTCTCCCTGCTCGAGCCATTTTAAGGTACGCGCTCACCAGGGAAGAGAAGCCAGTGCTTCTGGAGTCACGCCTTCAACACAGGCTGGGGCTGATCCTAGGTGACTTGAGAAGCCAGGAGACTTTACTTGAATGAGGCCTCTCCAAAGAGTGTGACAAAGGTCCCTCAGACAATTCCCAAAGCAGACTTCTCAAAAGATTTTGAGTGTGGTAGATGCCTACTTTGGAAGGGACTAGCCAAAATTTGCCACGTTCATTCTTAAGAAGAAATGAAATGGACTGATCTTACAAATTCTACCTTGACTGGAAATAAAAGGGCTTGTAGTTATTTAGAATATAAATCAATATCCAGAAATTATTCTGGGAATTCCTGTTTGAAATTAAGCAGAGATGCCCAAGTTTTTATTAGACAAGCAAATGGTCTGGGGTGACTACATGGCACAGTGAATACAGCACTGGCCCTGGAGTCAGGAGGACCCGAGTTCAAATCTGGCCTCAGACACTTAACACTTAACTAGCCATGTAACCCCAATTGCCCTCCAAAAAAGCACACACACACACACACACAAAAATGGTCAGGCACTGTCAATGACACAAAGTCCTGTCTCCAACCAAATAATTGTGATTTGCAGGGACAGGACAGAAGAGAAGCCAAGTTTGTTATCATCAAACACAAAGAAAAATTTATGATTATAATTTAATAAATTACTCAATTGAAACAGCAGCAGCAGGCTTTCAGCCCTTCACTTCTCTGGCAGTTGGCCAGATTTCGAATTAACCAATACTGCTCAGCATTTTAAAACTGACAGACAGGCTGCTAATTACCAAGGGAGTGAAAAAGCCATCTGCCCACCTCAGCAGCCTGCTTTGCCCAATTCCTCTAGTCTGGCTGCTCCCCCTGCAAGTACCCTGTCTTCTGCTGGCAATGCTATCCCAAGCCTCGTGATCTATTCCAATGCAACCCAAGAATGATTCCTTGAGAGGGAGTGGCTACTTGATTAGACAAGTTCTGAAAAATCTAGCATAACTGTCAAAATCAACTTCTTTTTGGACATCTTCCTTTAGCAAGAATGATCATGCTGACCTGGTAGGCTCAGTCTTGCTTTTGTGATGATTTGAGTAAGTGAGTGGCTGCCCATTAGAAACTGAGCTGTAAGACCAAATGACAAACTATGGTGATCAACGAAATACAGTAGCCTAACCCACCCAATGTGTTTCACTTAAGGAATTCAGATTTTAAAAAAGTCACAACTCTGGACTACCTTTCCCAAGTTGTAATGGCCTTATGCTGATTTCCAGTCTCTACTCCATTCAAAATCATACTCCATAAATGGAATGCAAAAAAAAAAATTTTTAATTCTATTTCTGGGTTTGCTCCCAAGAGATAAGTCATCTATTCAAGTAACATTGGAAAACAGGATTAAATTGAAAATATCATGAGATCAGTTCCATCTCCTTCCTTTCTATGAATTTAACAAAGAACCAAACAAATGATAGCATAGTGAGCTCAAAGGAGGGGGTGCCTTGGACGCAGACCCCTCCCATTCTGGGACTGGAATTAGCCTTTCTCCATCCACCTTCTAAAAGGGGCCCTTCCCCGGGAATCCAGATCCTTAAGCACCTCAATCCCAAATTCCTTTATCTCCCTCAGTGGGAAGGACAATATGCAAATAGGCGGTCAAATTATTCAGCATTTAATTGTATGAACAATTATTACAAGCATGCAGAGCCAAGATCTACTGGTTAAAAGTGTTGTTTTTCCAAAGCTGTTAATAGAAAAGGGACCTGGTAGCTGGTGCTGGTACAGTTCATGAACTAGTCTCAGTTTTCTCTGCACCCAGAATCCATCAGACTGTCAGAACCCTTGGGGCTGTCTGGGTGCTTTAATGGCCTAACTTTTCTTCTCACGAACTAACACAGGCACTGCCTGGGCCAATGGCTCTTCTCCCTAGGCTGGGCACTCCTTCCCATCCTATCTGGAGTAGGAGATCTGCAGGTGCTGCCCGCCAAGGGCTTCATTCCTAATGACTCACCTTCTAGACTAGGCTCTGGAGTTCAGAAGCAGGGATGCTTACAAGATGGCCCTGGCCCACACTAGATGTATCTTTACAGGTTCCCCTGCCCCTGAAATGATTAGACCAATCACAGAGCAGCATGGCAGAGCTGTGCTGAGCCTTGGTTTCCAGGGCAGTGGCCAGTATGGCTCGAGAGCCCTGCCGGACTACAAAGCCCCCTCCGTGACTCTCTCTGAGGAGCTCACCACTTGGTCCCAGGGCCTAGGGCACATCAACTTCTGTCCCACAGACTTGAGGCTGGTCATTCTCTGCTCTTGATGCCTATGACTGACCCGAGCCCTCAGGGCTGATGATCCCCAAGGGCATGGGCTGCATCAAACCACCTCCTCCCTGGCTGGTTACTGCAAGGTGCTAATCTTGGACTAATTTTAACAATCTGGATTCAACCCCGTGACCCAAATGAGCGACACCAGAGCTCCTGGTGGCCCCTGAAAGCAGCTCGCTGCCCCAAACAGGGGAGGTGCCACTCTACCCCTGCTCATCCAGAATCGACTATTTTCTTTTGCTTTAGAATCCCAAGTTTTAAAGTGGCCTCTACCAAGAAGAGATCATTAACCAGCAGCCAGCTCATTTCCTCTTGATTATTCTGAAAAGACAGTGATGCTGTGGAATCAATGACTGCCTGTGAATGACTTAGGCATCGTGTTAAGAACCAAAAGGAGCTCAGCCACGTGAAGTTAGAGTGTGTCTGCTGGCGTAGGTGTGCGCTGTGAGATGTCAGAAGGGCGGGGCGCTTCCATGCAGGAGGGAGGGGAGGTTAGCAGAGGGAGAGCAGGGGGCCGCAGCACCAAGCTCCCCGGCCATGGCCAGTGCAGCGTCCTCCAGAGAGCAGACCCAGTCAGAAGGTACTTAACCCTTCGTGCGCTTTCATCCCGTGACCAGGAAAGTGTGGAGGGGAAGGAAGGCAGAGATGAAGAGGAGGTCACAAATGCACTCCTCCCGATCTAAAAGGGGAGAAAGAAACACACTCGGGAAAACAACAAACAAACAAAGACGGGATAAAAACCACCCCTAAAGACAGGCCCGGCGAGCTCTGGCAGAGGGTCACTGTACAAAGGCCTGGGCATGGCACCAGCTCTGACCTCCAGCAACACACACCTGGTCGCTAGGACAATCCAATGATGCGAATCCATGTTAAACCCCATAGTGAAATGCCAGAATTTATCAAAACAATCCACAGAAGACTGTTTGAAGTAGGAAAAAATGTGGGATGAATGTATTTTGAGATTCAGTGATTCCAAACAGGAGCAACAAACAAAAAAGCTCATTTCAGAACGAGGTCTGAAAATGCAGTCATTACACCAAGACACTGAAAATGAGAAATCACAAGAATTGACAATGAGTGAAGTGAGCAGAACCAGGAGACCCTTGCCCACAGTAACAGCCACAGCGTGCAATGACCATCTGTGACGGACTTGTCTCCTTTCAGCAGTGCAAGGATCTAAGACAACTCCAAAAGACTCATGATGGAAAGTGCCATCCACATCCAGAGAAAGAACTATGATGGCTGAATGCAGAGGGAAGCAGATTATTTGCTTTTTTTGGTTTAATGTGGAAATACGGTTTTTTAAAAAAGCAAATTATATGGCATAAGAAATATTTACCCTTTGGGGAAAAATGAGAAATTACAGGAATGAAAAAAAATCATACTTTTGAGTATTTCTCTTTTTCAAAAGACATTACTAAAATTACACAAAAGTCCAACTCTGGGGGGATCTTTTATTCCTGACCTCCAAATTCCAAAGCCCACATGTAAAAATCAATGCTTAAGTACACATTTACTAGTTAATAAAATCTGTCCTTTCAAAAGCCTTTGCCTACTGATGGACTGAAATAAAGGTGATCTAAATTCATAATCACACAATTTTCTCCCATGAAATTAAATTCACAAAATTAAATACAAGCTCAATGGAAAGATTTTTAAAAACAAGTTCCCAGCAACTTCCCAGCACAGCTTATCTGCCCAAAATAAGACCTTGGCTGTGGTCCATGGGGCAGCCTCTGTGTTTTCAGACCCTCTTTATGGTATGGTATGGTACGGTATGTGTCATCACACTTTAGTGAGGGCAGCCCAACTGGAGAGGTCACCTACAACTGAGACAACAGGGGAGACCATGGAAACCGCTTCCCATGATCATTACTGAAGGCTGGTCATCTCCACATCTCCATAGAATAGAAGAACATGGTCAATGAACCGGAAGGGACTATGGAGGCTGTGAGGTTTTCTCATGGGGCATGTCACCAAACCCTTGGCTCTCTTACAATGGTGCCAGAGAACCCACAGCTCACAGACCTGGTTACCTTTGAAATATGTGCAGACTGGCTTTCATTCTCATTGTATAAATTATGGCAAAATACACTTTCTCCAAAATCAAAACAGAGCACGGAAGGCACCAGGAGGACCGCACATCCCTGCAAGGAACACGAGCAGCCAGTGGGAGCGGCAATGCTCCCCCCCACAGCCCCCAGACTTGGGTCTGCTGATCTTTTCTGGAAGGTACTGGGAGAAGGAAAGGCTAGCTACTGGACAAGGTCACGGACCCCGCCCACTAGGGCTGCCTCCAAGGCTCAGGTGCTAGAGGAATACTTACCAGTCTGATTCCAAATATCTGTCTGTGCCCTGGCTAATTCAGCAAATAAAGGTAAAGGAGAGGGAAAGGAAGGTCTGTACACAAGCTAGAAGCCGGCCTGCGCATGTTAAAGATCACCAGGAAGCCCTTGATCCCTGACATGCTGTTCCAGCGGCCACTGCCAAGGCATCCAGCAGACACGGTGACCAGTGATCACATGACCGAGAATCAGGGATCGAGTGGGCAAAGAAGCACAGAATTAGGTTAGAAAACCAGTGGGACTGCGCAGAGCAGCGAGCCCAAGGGCACTGGGTCTACTTACGTGTGGGGGGAAAGGCTGTAGTCTGGCCACGCTCTCTTCTGGGTAGGCGACTTCCCCCAGGGGGAGGTAGGGTTTCTGACCAGATCCGGTCTCGTACATGGACATGGGTCTACTGCCCCGGGCAGATGGACGCCGCTTTAAGGAGGAAGGGCTGGAGGGGTCTGGGTACTCAGAGCCAGGCGGCACCTGACAGAGATGGGTGGTGGCCTGCCTCCTGAGGGTCGAATTCTCGCTCTGGAGGCTCAGAAGCTGAAAGAGAGTGGAGCAGTGGGACTCTGTTTGTCCACGGCAAGCAGAAAGGCAAACACAGAACAGACAAGGACGAGTGACCACTGGCTCTGACTACCAGTGGGGCCACAATCAGGGCAGTTTAATTAAGCAGTGCAGACGGGCAGGGGGCCTGGCCTTTTGGGGACAGCCTTCAGGGCAGCTGTACCCCTCAGTGGGCAGGCAGGCCCTGCAAGCTTTCATTCGCAGCACTAAAAAGTCACTAGAACCTTTTTTTTTTTTCATAACAAGCCCTTATTAATTTGCAAATGCCAAAATCGGAGCACAGATGCCGGGGGAGCAGCAGAATGAAAAATGGAGGAGGTGCTTCGCAAAGCAAGAAAGACAGTGAGATTTAGCTGGTGGAAATGAAGATTAGCTGTTTTCCCGAAAGCCAACAAGAAATATTATGTGAACAGATTTTATTCCATAATATCCTTGATGATTTGGCCCTTTTCTCAACCTGTCAACTCTAGTAAGAATGCTCTCTTAAGGGGTGGCTAGGTGGCACGGTAAGAGTGCCAGCCTCAGAGTTGGATGACTCGAGATCAGATCCGGCCTCAGAAAATGAGCACCCACGCATAAATAATGACTGGCCGTGTAACCTTGAGCAAGTTACTTAACCCCAATTGCTTTAAAAAAAAAAAAAAAGAATGCTCTCTTAAGAGCAGAAAGAAAACCGCAGCCCCCTGGAGAGTCAGCCTCCTTCATGGGGTGGCGGAGGGACCTCCTTTGGGGAGGGGGGCCCTCCTTGGTGCCGCTGCTCCCCCTGGGGGATAGATGCCATAAACCTTCCCCAGGGGCAGTTTCAGCTTTAGCCCTTGTCTTCTGCCTGGCACCCCTCAGAGAAGTTGAGCTCATCCCAAGCATGGCCCCTTGCCTGCTTTCCGGGCAGGGCACTTCACTACATGAGCTCTGGGGAATTTGGGCTTAGGACTCAGCAGCAAAGAGCTGCTCTATTCCTTAAACACAATGAACTAAGTCCCTCGTGCCCAGTTTCAGGCCCTAATCTTCCAGGACATCTTTATAAGCTGCTCGGGGTGTAATTTCAGACTTCTGCTCCTAGACAGTGACTGTAAAACCTGACCAGATTTCCCAGTACTGCCAAGTCTCGTGTACACAAGCAAACATGCTTGTGTCAGGAGGCCACTATAAGGAGAACCCACCTATGAGATACATAGCAATAGGACAACTCCTCCTCCTCCTCCTCCTCTTAATTTAGCATCTTTTCCAAACTAAACTAAGTGTGAAAGATCAGATACAAATCTCCCTACTGTGACAGAAATGTGAAAATATGGAGGCAGCTTACAACTCTAGTTGGCCTTTAAAATAAAACTAAAAAATCCTGACCCTCTACTAAAATAAAAGCAAAATTCAAAAAAGCCATGGTATAATGGATTGCTAAAACAACTCTTTTATTGCAGTGATTTCTTTAAAATGCATTACCAAGAACTGACCCCCCTGCTCCTTCTTCACTGCCCCCCAAAGACAGCCCCTAAGGTGCAAGCAGAGCTTGTGTATGATGCCCAAGAAGCTGCAGTGAGTAGGCCAGACAGGTGTGGGTTCACTCTGAATTCACCAAGTTAAAGGCTTATAACTGGGTGAAGGGGTGTGTAAAGGGGTCACCGAGTCACCTGCTTGTGTCCCCACTAAAAACAAAAAACTAGGCTTTCTTAATGCCAAAGAATGTGATTCCCGTGATTCACCCTGACACAGCCACACATCCCAGGCTCTGCACTCTGTAGAACCACCTACAAAGATGGAGATTTCTGCAGTCCAAAGACAAGCATTTCTGATTTCTGGGCCCCTCCCCATATTTAACTGACATGATGTACTTGGATAATGTTTAATGGTGTTCAATTTGTTACCTCTCAGATTTCATCGCTGTTTCAAAAATTGTTCCAGTAAAAAACAGGCTTAACAGGCCAAGATATCAAGCAACTCTCCACATGGAAGAATGCAAGGAGTGAATGCTGGCTGGCAAACGGGTCTTTTGCCCTCCATATCTCCCATGGGAGCAGAAGACATAAAAGGCTGGAAAATGAGGTCATTTCTGGTGACATGTGACAAATTTAATATGACCATTACAAGAGTAAGCTGGACCCTGGAGGTTAGCACAATGGCAAATGCAACACATTTCCAGAAAAAGTCACCTTCCGCGACCAAAACCAAGTCCCTATCAAGCCCACTTACCTGAAAGCTTTCTGGCAAGACAGAGAACCATGGAAGCAAAGGAGAAGGGGACAGACAACACTAGCTAGGCCATGCCATGGAGGGGCACAGCTGCTCTCCAGAGAGAGCGCTCTGGTCCCGGGATTTGTGGTCAGAGCTGGAGGGAGGCTAGTTTTGGGTACACCTCTTGCCCTCTCATTATGGCCACAGCCACCTCTCAGAGACCCAGCAGGAGGGCTGACCATTAGGATAGCATTTGGAGCCATTGGGAGAGGCTGCAGCCATAGCCCTACATAGATGGACTGCATCTTTCACTAGTTTAAAAGGTCCCTCTTATTATTTCAGGGAGGTTTCTGAGATGGTGGTTTGAATGACATCAGTACCCAGGTAACAGGGACAACTTGGAGGAACCGAAAAGAAGCAGGGCCTTTGGAGAGCATCCCCGACAACAAAGACAATGCAGCCCCTGTGCCGAGCTGCCACCCAGCCCTGTGCTGGGCAGTCATGCTCCTGAAGGGCCCTTTGCAGAAGACATTTCTACCCCTGGGTCTTATCTTCTCCAGGTTCTGACTCCTCTTACTGTGGAATTATCAAGGAACACTATCTTCTGTGGCTAGAGGACACAGGATGACTGAAAAGACTTATAAAACTAGAGAAGAAATATTTCTGCTTTTCTTCCTTATGACATTCATTCTCTGGAACTGGCAAAAACAACTGACATAAACTGATTAAATTCTAGTTCTCAAAACAAGAAGAACACAAGAGTTAAGGGGTAGGGACATGGCAGGCACTGTGTTAAGCTCTACAATCATTACCTCAGCTGACCCTCACAACAACCCTGGGAGGAAGGTGCTGTCACTATACCCATTTTACAGGTGAGGAAACTGGGGCAGCCAGAAGTGAAGTGACTTGCCCAAGGTCACATGGCTAGTGAGCAACCAAGGATTAATCGAAGCTCAGATCTCTGTGGCTCCTGGCCCAGAGCTTCACCACTCACTGAGCCCTGCCCAGCAGCCTAAGTTAGCTGAAAAGCATCATATTTACCAGACTATCAGAGCCCTTTCTTGGGAAGCCTTCGCTGGGAAGATCTCAGAGCAAACCAATTTCACTCTTCAGCCCCCTCAATAACACTTTAAAAGACTCTGGAACATTTTATAAAAAAGGTAGGATGCCCCATCTCCACTGCTGGCCTGCATAAACCTTACACTGTGCTATGGGTTAATGACATCCACCATTTATGAAGGAAAAGGCATCTGACTCGAGGTCCTGCAAGGACAGGACGAAGCACGGGACAGCAGGGGCAGCCCCGGACTGTCAGGCATGCCCTGGAAAGCCACTACTCTTGTCTGCACCTCTCTCTCCTCCTCCACAAAATGACCCAAATCAGGCCTCACAGACTAAGAAGTGAAGGGACCTCAGCCCCTCTCAGGGAGGTGCCCAGGTCACACCGCTAGTAAGTGTCCAGGCAGGATCTGAACCTGGTCTCCCTGGCTCCAAGGTTCTTCAGATTGCTAGGAAGTGAGGTACTTTTGGAAGGACAAACTCTGCCTGACAACTAAAGTACCGTCTGCTGGTCTGGAATTGCAATGACTCATTAGCTGAGCCGCTGTCCAGACACCGCTTTCTCCCAAGGACTGCTGTGTGACCTCGAAGGCGAGAGACAGCTGGACTCCCGGTTACTTGGAGCCATGCCTTGCCTTCCCAAGCCCCCATGAAGAAGACTCTTCACACCCATGAGGTTTCTTGGAATAATCAAGTATTCTGTCAGAATGCTATAACCCAGTGCTTATCTACTGTCCCCGAAGTCCAGATTCACTCTGGGAAGGAAGCAGGAAGTGCCAAGAAAAAATAATTCAGCCAAGCTCTACAAATTCTTTGGACCTCCCTGAGAGGCATTAGGCTGCTGGCTTAGTCATCAGGAAGCCTCCGGTTCAAATCCTGGCTCTACTATTTACTGCCTTTGCCTCCAGCTCGGTCACAGCAGAGACTCTCTACAGGCCCCTCCCACCAGCCATAATTCGTTCAGTTTTGCTCACTTTGGTTCCAATCCTGCCCTTGTCATTCGTAGCACAAAAGCAGCAGGGCACAGTGGGCACATGGGTCAGAAAGGGTCAGCTCCTGCCTAGAACACTTAGCTGCACCCCTATGGCAGGCCACTCCCCCATCTCTGTCTCAGTGTCTGAGCCCACAATGGGCACCTCCTCTGTGCCAGGCCCAGCAGCAGGTGTACCTCGAGGACCTCCTCCAGCCCTGGCCCCCTGGCCCCAGCACCAGAAAGGCTTCCTGTGTCTGCCGAGGTCACGAGGACACCTCCCTCATGCCTCGACAGCTGCGCGTCCCAGTGGAGCCCTGGAACTCCCAGAGCAAAGTGGGCATTGCGCGGCCGGCTGTTACCTTTTTCTGCATCACTCTCAGCTCGTCACTCAGGCTGTTATTCACCTTCATGAGCTGCTGGATCTTTGCCTCAGAAGCCACAAGAGCGTTTTTGACGTCCATGAATTCCTGGATGGGGACTGGTCCATCTGACAGGTCGGAGTCCAGGCTCTAAAGATACATCAGGAGGATGAGAGTCAGCAGGACAGAGACCCCCAATCGGGGTCCCAAGTAGACAACTGCAGGCTCCGGGGAGCCATGGCTCCCTTCTTGCGCTGTACCTGAGCATGTGCTCACCACCCCGGGGCTGAGGAAGTGGTGGCTTCTCTGCATCGGAGAGGGGCCCGGGCATCCCCACCTCGGCCGGGGCCACCGGCACACAGGAAGCTGCATTTTCTCACAGCTCCTGGTTCCTTGCTAGGGGACGTGCTCCGAGGGGTTCAGCTCTGAGTCTGGTAACCCAGGGCAAGCAGCCATCTAGCTGGGACTCCAAGGGTCCAGGCCCTTTGCTGTTCTCCCTGTGGGACCGTGGAGAGGCTTGTCCCTCTCTGGCCCTCAGCTTTCTCCTCTGCAGATGAGAAGGGAAGGGGAGTCCAGAGGCCAGGCTTCCCTTCCAGGCCACATCCCTTCTAAGAAGTCTAGGGTCACCAATGGCAGGACACTATGGCCGGGTCAGCAGAGGCTGGGCTCGCCTCATAACCAAGCAGCCCCAGGCATAGCTGTCTGCACTTCTCCCATGCCTATCTGCACCTCTGACCCAATAGAGAACGAACTCATTGGTAAAACACTAAAAGGGCCTCTATAAGGTGTGGGCCACATGCTTCACAAACACCCTCTGGGGGGCAGCTAAGTGATGCAGTGACTAGAGCACTGATTCTGGAGGCAGGAGGACCTGAGTTCAAATTTAGCCTCAGAAACTTACTAGCTGTGTGACCCTAGGCAAGTCACTTAACCCTGACTGCCTCCAAAAACAAAACCAAAAAATACCCAACCAAACACTCTCTGCTTGGAGCCTTGCCATAATTAACCTCAGAGAGGAATACTCTTCTTAGCAGCTCTAAGGACAGCGGGCAGAGTCTGAGGCAGGATTTGAGCCAGAGCTCTGTAGGTTCCCCTCCCATGACTGAGCCACTACAGCAGACAGGTCAAACTCTCCCCCAAAATTCAGGAACCAGATTAAAATGTCATCAGGGAATGGCCAACAAAATAAATAAAAATACAACACGCCAGAGAACATTCCTCTGTGGTTTCTGCCTCTCCATGCCGCCTGCAAAGACTGAAGGGGAAGGCGGCTGGCCCGAGGGGCCGCCCTCCCCAGGAGCCTACCTTTTGCCTGCTCCCTTTACTCATCGTTGTTTCCAAATCGGGATCTTCATCGGATGCGACGCTGTCGTAGTCTGGTTGGTCGTTATCTTGACTCTCCGAGCTGGGCTGGCTGCCAAGGGCTTTCAGGATGAGTTCCACATTGTCTACCAACAAAAGCAAACAGAGTGACTTTGGATGGAGAAACGGGGCCAGGATGGGACCCAGAAAAGTTGCTCTGAGGATCCTCTGACTCAGCCATGAGGTACCCTGAGATCAAACCCCAGAGCTCAGTCTCAGAAAAACCTCGGCAATGAAAGCAAAGGCAAGAGAGTCTCGCCCCGGGTCTCCTGTCATCAGCCCGCAGGAGGGCAAACTCCAGGCAGAGGGAAACTCAGAATTTGGGGTTTAGGGTGAAAAAAAGGAAGCTCCTGGTTTTTAAGTGGGACACGAGGAGAGTCTCTCCGATCTCCCTCAGCAGCCCCCATGGGGGCATGTCCCACCCCTAAGAGAAGGTCAGATTCACAGGGCACTACCCTCCCCAAGAGGAAACACTTAATGACTGCTTGCTAAGTCAAGTGAAGCGATAAGAAAGTTAGGTCAGGCATCATCTAATCAATCACGTCTGAGGCAAGTGTAACAACACAAAGTGCTGGTCTGCTGAGAACCTAGGAACAGGATGTCTGCGTGTGGACTTCCTCAGCACTGAGGAAGACAGAGCTGGTGATGGGAGCATTCCAGCACACTGGAGAGCGGAGCAAGAATAAGTCTCCGGGTTCCACTGGAGCCCAGGTGGCCCATCCCACAAAACTCTCCGGTGGCTGGGCCCTGCCTTTGGGCTCATGAAACAGCACTCACATGAACTGACTTCCTGAGCAGCTGGACCAGTCAGTCACCCACTGGGAAGCTGCATCCCCCAGGAAGTCTTGTGGATTGTTGGCCTCAAACTACCCCCTAACTGATCATCTCTGGAGAAATGACAAAATCAAGTTCTTGAACATCCGAGGCCAAGGACCAGACCTGGACCCAGAGATACCTCGTCAAGGTTTAGGCCCAGTCTGAGAGCCCATTTCAAAGGGTACAAAGGAAGGGCAGAACTGAAATGCTACTGGGGTTGTCAGTCCAAAAGGAACAGGCAACTTCTGAGGGACAGATTCTGAAGAGTCAAAGGGGACAACGCCACTAAGAAACAGGGATCTCCACAGAGGCTGATAGGAATGCTCAGAAGTCAGGGAGTCTGAAGTGGAAAAGATGTACCCGAAAGGTGGAAGTAGGGGGAGGGGTGGAAGGATGGACGGAAGATAGTGGCCCAGGCCTAAAGAAAGAAGCCAGAACAAACTACATCTGAGGAAGGAGGCTAAGCCTTGGCTGTGCTGGCAGGAAAAGGAGGGTCCCACAGGGTACCCGGACCACCCCAGCCATGCCACCCTCATTTGCTTCAGGGCTCTCTGCACCAGAAAGGACAGAGCAGAAATGAGTGAGAACTGACTAGAGTTGAGTAAGGAGCCAGCAAGAGAGTGCCAAGCTGCCCTTGGGCATCAGTGAATGTGACCAATGTACATTTATGTTTGCAAGATCACAGGAATGAGAGGAGGGCCTACCATGAGCCTGGATTCTCAAAAAGAAAGAGAGCATGATCGAGTCCTGGGAAAAGTCAAGAACCAATCACTGAGGGATGGGGAGCAAAGCCCTAGAAAAGGAGGCGGCAACGTCAAAGCCAGCAGGGCTTTCTCAAAGGTGGTGCCACTTTAACCTCATGGCCCTCACAGACAGGGGTCACCAAATTCTGAAAGTCATAGAAATGTGCAGAGTTGATGCAGACCGGACCAAGCATCTGCAGAAGCATTTTGTTCCATTCCTATGGAAAAGAGGGATGGATATGGACTACAGGTTAATACAATTAGACAAATGTGAGATCAGCTTTATTAGCCACTTTCATCAGATTCCATGCATATCAGATGTGCAACTAACCGAAAGCTGGAAGACAGCTATCACAGTGGGTGTGAGAATCAGTCCCTGCCCCTGTGCCTTTGCCCTGGCAGGGGAGAGCTCTGGGCTGAACTGAATCAAATAGGATGAATGGAAAGTATTGCATTTTGGGGGAGATCTGCTCAGACGCCAGCACCTCATGGAGATCTGGGGCTTTGGTGGGAATTAGTAGTAGGGTAGCAGATGGAGGCCAGAGAATGGGACCCTGGGCTGCATTGAGAGGCAGAACTTGTAGGAATATAGGGAGGGGACTGCCCCTTCTCCTCTGAATTCTCTCTAATCACCAGAGATTAGGAAACACTGATCAACTGGAGTCTCCACAGGAAGACAGCTAAGATGGTAAAGAGCCTTGAATGCAAGTCCTACAAGGAATGGCTAAGGGAATGTTCAGCCTGGAGGCGACTCAAGAGAACAGGATGGCTGGTTGGCTGCAAAGGCTTTGAAGGCTGATGTGTGAAAAACGGATCAGACAGGTCCTGCAGGCTCCAAGGGACAAAACCAGGATGGGGAGAAAGCCAGAAAGAAGCAAACTGATATGAGATGCTAGAAAAACTTCTAAGACTCAACAGCTCTTCCCCGACAAAGCAGACTGGGCTGCCTCAGGGGCCTGTGGGTTCTCATCTCAATGGAAGACTTTCAGAAGAGGCCATGGCTGCCCCTCTTGATCTCTACATCTATAGAAGCAATTCTGTGAGGGAGTAGAAAGCTTGGGAGATCCAGCTGGAGAAGCTGGGTCACACCCATCACTCTGTCACCCTCAAATACAACAGCCATCAGAACACCAGGAACATTGGAGTTGAAAGACTATCTCTTAATGGTCTGAAAGTGAGTCTTGCACTTCTGTAACAGGCTCCTAAAAATGAGAAGTGTGAACAAAGATGATTTCAAAGCTCTGTTTTATTTTCCTCTTTAACCAAATTCAAGTTATGCTCTTGGGCTAATGGCAGATGTCATCTCTGAAAAGGAAGCTGCAGGCAGCTCGGGATCTAAGAAGACAAATTTCAGTGGCAGAAAATGACTTTGAAGGGAGCTGGGTCACTCCTGGAGGACTTTTCTATAATGCTGTGGGGTCCGTTAATAGTAAAATTCACAGGACGGTGGGAAAAGGACACATATGGCTTCACTGAAGGACGGCCTCGTCAAGCAGCCAAGTGTCTTACACTCTACACTGGCCACGACTAGGGTTTATCAAGGAGAGATGGGGACAAGATACGAAGGCTAGAAGGGAATGCACAGCAAAGCGGGAGGCTCCGTCTAGTCACCTTTTGAACCGGCGCTCGGGTTCCCCTGCTGTCTCCTCTTGGCATCGCTCAGAATATCTATGACCAGCGTAGCAAATTCATGAGCGTTAAACCGGGCTAACTTCTGTCTGCCCTGGGGAACAGAAAATGATGAAAATTATTTCTAGCTCTTTCAAAGATTAGTCAGGCTATTCTCTGGGCGGTCTGTGACAGACAGTTCTGCAGTCCTAGCTCAGGGCTCACTGATGATGAATGTGGGCCCTCCCTCTATCAATGCAGAGAATTCCCCAATGGGCAGTTCTAGGAGTTCTGGTGGCCAAGGTCTCCACCGCCTGGGGATCAGCCTCTCCACGCTGATGCACACTGGCCCATCCTCCAGGCCTCACCCATCTGGTAAGAACTGGCAGAACCTGAGGCCCACTGGCCCAGCTTTCAAGAACCCAATGATGCCTTGCAACATAGAGACGTAAGGGAGGCTGTTGTCAGAC